>OY744524.1:109137096-109157096 GCA_963556195.1 Sepiola atlantica | reverse complement strand
GTTTTCATCAATTAAGAGTCTATGTCTGGATCAATACAAACCCTAAAATTTGAGTACACGTTTATAGTAGTAAGTCAATATGGTGGGCATTTTTTTAGTATTTCTCCTAGATCTGGAAGGTTATTGTCAAGGCAGTTTTCAAAAACTATATCTGTTAACTAGTTAAGTTTTTTGCTCACAGAGTAATATGTTTTTGGAATAAGTTGCCAAATCAGATTAAGAACAACAATAGCGTGGATCAGTTTAAGATGAGGTTGGATGAATTCAGAGAACTTGGTAGGAGGAAGAAATTGAGGGGGCACTTTTGGGAGTTATCAAATGAAATATTTAACAGAATTTGATCTGGATATCAATACTGTACTAAGAGTTTTTTTTTTAAACAGTTGAATTGAGAAAATAGTTAATGGGGAGATGCCCAAGTAGGCACAGCAAATAAATAAATAAATAAATAAATAGTCGGTCATTTTGTAAATCAAAACGTTAAACGCACAGATTAAATGTTACGGCAATAATTTGTAACGTTTTATTTGGAGTACTTTCGACCCAACCCTCTCGTAGAAAAAATACAACTCCAGTGTTGGTTTGATGTAAGCAGTCGGCGAAATGTTTTTAGATTTGACGTCAAAGAACAAAGAAACAGGATATCGAATAGTTTGGAATTGCACTTCTGTCTACGTCAGCTTAACGTCTAACTTCCTATTTTTTACTTACCTTATTAAACATTCCGTTTTTAACACACGCATTACTAAATAAAACTACATTAATAATATCTGTCCTTCTTGTTCTATTAATGCACCAAATGTCAGATAAACACATGACAAATTCCGAGAATCGAATCGTCGTTAGAAATCGCAACACCGTCCCAATGCACACTCTCCTCGAGAATTTCACGCTACGCTTTCGTATAATATATTACTATAATAATATTAATCGCATCCTTAGAGTATCTCGTATTGATGAGAATACCTATTAATTAATTTCAGTCACACACACACCGTATCCAATATGTTCAACATTTATCGGTAAAAATACAAAATGCTATGATTCAGCCGCGTCAGCTTGCTTTAAAATGCGTCGCTGCACCAAGAGAGTTCACGTGTATTAAAAACGCACTATCTTAAAAACCAGCGTGATTAGTTTAGCGCTCCGAGTCTTAAATAATTAGCAATTATTTGTTATTCATTTATTGTTACATTAATTTGTTGTTTCTAGCTTTATCCTTTCAGGTTTAAAATGTAATTAGATTTTTGTGACTTGTCACTGTTTGTCCTTCTTCCTAAAAGCATAATCTTCCATTAAAATCACGTATTAAGCACTCACCCTTAATTACTAGTTAACGAATATCTAGTTTTAACATAATAATAAAATAACAGCTGTCTTTAAATGTTTACAATTATTTCTTTAAAAGCCCTACACTTTTTTACAATATTTGTCACATTCTGTGAATTTTTTTAATAAAATATTATGACGCAAATCAAGCTTGATTTTTCTGGATTTAATCAATTATAGTAAAATTTAATTAAAAACACGATACGCAGACAACATCTGCGAAGTACAAATTATATAAATATTAAACTAATAAATCCGAAAGATATTTTAGTTCATTTTTCAGATTTTAATCTGTATAATTAGGTATAATAATAAAGGACATCGTACTTTTTTTTAACGTAGTTCACCCCAAACAAGGCAGGCCGCCACTGTAGACGTAAGGGGCTACTGAGAAGAAAGAAAAGGGGAGAAAGTTTGGAGGTCAATTAATTTTAAATTTCTGCATGTCAGTACTGTCGGGGAAACAGGAGGCAGGGAGGGAGTTCCAGAGGCCAGTAGCACGAGGAAAGAAGCTATTTGAGTAGAAAGCTCTCCGGCATCCGGGGGCCTCCACAGTGAATGGATGTCGGTGTGTATGTGTAAAACTAAAACCGCGAAATTGAAATATTTAAACGGAAAAGGATAATGATAAAATATCATCGAAAAACTTTGCAAATTAAGAAATAAACTAATACGCAGACACAAATTAACGAACTAATGATATTGAAGAAATGTTAACTGACCCAAAGTAAATAAAACTGGAAAAAATCTTCAAACTCATAGTGTTTAATATAGATATAAAAAAGGCAAATATATGTGTGTATATATGTATGTGTGTATGTATGTAGGTATGGCTGCAAAAGGCTCCGAAGATACTCAACACAGCCTTATAAATTTGGTATTTTCTTCACCGGCGATCTTTCGGATAACCCTGCTAGTATAGATATATAAAAACTAAATGTTGTTGTTTTCTTTTACATGAAATTCAACCTCATCGAATTGTGGTAAAAGAATGGCCTCAAACATTTAGAAGACATGAATTGATTTCAAGATGGCATCAAGTGAAATTGACATTTCCACATTTCCACACTTTTTTAATTATTTTTACTGTTTCAATGTATTTGGAAGTACGACTTTTTTTAATTATCAGAAAATTAAAGATATCTTAATAATATGAACTCGTAAGGGAACGGGTATTTCAGTTAGTATATTGCAAAGTATATCTCAAGAATAGATTCAGAATACTGTGATATTTTGGGACTATTTAATAAGTGCAAAATGTCGTTTGATTTTAGAAGGTATCAACTTTTTTGCGGATTATTTGATTCAGTTTCAGTAGACTACACCGTTCTCTTCTTTAAATCTAATGTCAACAAATACTTACGATAAAACGAACACCTCAGTTATCAAACTTTGTTTATTATTTCCATCATTCTTCCCAATCCTCTCATGATGTTTTTCATCATTTAACTATAAATCCATCCATCTCCTTAATTTTCATCCGCGGTCTACACAATTTGTGACTCATTGGTCAAAATATACTAATGTTCAATGTTTTATTTAAGATGAGTATTGATTTACTCCTCTCCAGGAGTTAGGCACAAGGCCAGTTTTTATCTTACTCCCACAAGTAAGATGTGACCCAAGGTCGGGTCGGGAAAGTGGGGTTTAAAAATTGCCTGGGCAGCCCGGTAGGGGCGCCTCAGGCAGTAAGCAATAAACTTACTCCTCCCCAAAGCGGGGAGGCGAAGCCTGGGAGGGTGGACCTCCTAGAACTGCACAGGACAAACCCATAGACCGGCGGAATCAAGCCCCGAAGGCCAACACAATACCGGTCTATAGGGTGCAGTATCCATCGGAACAGATACTACACTTTGATATTAGCCAAAAGGCCAAGAAAAACGCCTATTTTAATAATTGCCGAAGAGAAATGCTTTTTCATTTATTTGAAAGCAGTAAGTGAAATTTCATTAACTCTTACACTAGAGTAGTTTGAATTGCTGGCTCATTCATAAAACGGGTAAACATTTCAATTCACATCGAGACAAGGAAACTAATCACAAGTGGCATATTATAATAACGTGTAATATAACATGTTTTCATAAAATCACAAACTAAATTAACCATTATGTAATATTAAAACAGTTTACAAAGATAGAATTTGCCGTCATTTCGCAGATGAAGCGTCCTTTTAATTCAGATTATTAGCATAATTCAGACACTTTACCTTATCACTGTAGCTGCTATGATCACAACTATTTTGCCATTGTACTCTGCGTTTCTCTCTAAATGTTAGTATTAGGACAAAAGTAACAAATATAACGTTACAGGGTTGACCGGCCTGAACGTTAATAAGAAAAATAATTATATTTCGTAAGATTTTAGTTTATATTTTAAGGAATCATTTCAGAACTATTGAGTTCAGTTCTATTCTCATTTAGTTTGTTATTTCTCCGGTCTTTCTGTCATTGCGAATGACGCTGATGGTGAACTTACCCGGCTACTCTTCGAAACCTCACTCAACACGACAATCTGGGTCGACATCTACGTTATGCTTCTATGCTCACAACTAGACCATTTCCTGCTAGCAAAATGACATTGGGGTTTATTTTCACCACGCGTTTCTGGGCCAACTGAGGGATTAACAGTAATTGGACCCAAACTACGAGACCCAACTCGAGTAGGTCGCTCGGATTGGTAGATAGCTTCGAACCCAACTAAATTCTCAAACCCTGCCGACACGTTGGACATATCTACCATTACCGTTACACTCGTTTCTGAACCTCGTTCCCCCAACCTGCATTGGGTAGAACCGTTACATTTTTTAAAGATATTTCACCTCAAACAAGGCAGGGCGCCACTGTAAGGGGCTACTGAGAATTAGGGAGTAGGTTTAGTGTGTCATCCTAAGTTAGGAGCTGTGCAGCGAGATGTCTGTCTACATTATTTTTAAACCTCTGCATGTCATTAACGTCGGGGAAACAGAGAGCAGGACGGGAGTTCCAGAGGCTGACAGCACGAGGAAAGAAGCTGCTTGAGTAGAAGGCTCTCCGGCATCTGGAGACCTCCACAGTGAATCGATGGGACCTAACTGATTGTCGAGTTGTTCTAATGTATTTGCGTCGAGGGGTCATAAGAGCAGCTAGTTCATCGGAGCACGATACATTGAAGTTGTGTGTTTCAAAATATAAGGACAACACTACGAATTATGTAAATAATGTTTTAACATATTTCACATCTGTTCGAGTAAAATGTCCTACACTCCTTTTTCGTTTTTCTATGTGGATTTACTAGATATAGCGTGAGCACCAATCACTCCATGAACTTGCATTGGACATTAGTAATATTTTACTAATGTCTGTATATCCATTATTGTGCTCTCTGTGGCAATAAACCTTTCTTTCTTAACCCATTAGCGACTATGGATCTTTATTGAGTTCAAAAAGATAACCATATTTCAGCCACATCTGCATTGTTTAGAGATGGTTATAGTTCGTTTTCAAGATTGGGGTGTCTTTCAAATATTACACTTACTGTCTGATATATATTTGCAACACTGATGTCTCGGTTTTCAGTCTACTGTGAAAATCTAGAGTGGAAGGATATAACTATTTTCTTCTATTATTCAATCAAAAACCTTTTGGTAAGTTGACTTTATAAACAACCGATATTTTTATATAGTATAAATGAATGCCTTAACTATTCTATAATGTTAAGTAATGTTTTTAAAAAGTAATTTTGCTGAAATATAACATTGTATTTACAAAATAATTTTGGTAATAATTAAGGAAAATTATGTGGCTACTAATGGGTTAATTATGCTAACGTCTTTCTCATTCTTTCAACTCGATAACAACTTAGTCTATTGTACCCTTTATCAAGGATACATCAACACCTTATAATAAAAAATATTGTAATGTTTATACAGTTTGTTTTAAATTTTTAAGAAGATATGGTTGGATTGAACTCTTCACGCTTTTATAAAAGTTTGGTGTGATGATGAAAGCAGACACACTTAACTCATATTAGTTGAGCCCCATTATTAAAATGATGGTGGAGATATGAATTAGGTAGCCTAGATTCATCTCGAGTGAAAAGAACGATACATATAAACATGTACACAAAAAGGTCCGGGTAAGGTCACACTTCACTAAATCTTTGGTCTAAAATAATGGTATGTAAATTAATAGTCCATATCCACCATTAACTGCAATGCATTTTCTGCGACAATAAATCAAGACAGTTCCACGAGTGAATGCGCATCCATGTGTTTCACTTACTGACGTTGTTCGAATGGATCTTTCTTACATAAAGATCAAACGGATGCTTCATTATTTAAAAGTAAATATAATTTCATTTTTGTCGGCGCAAACAAAAACTAAAGTAGGTAATTTTAATATCATAAATTGTTGTTTACCGTAAAACTTTGTTAATGCTTGCCGTTACAAAATAACAAAATAATAAAAAGAGGAAGACTCTTATCATAAAGTCTTGTTCTTGTATAAAACTCTTACGATAGAAAAGAAAGGAAATCAGCACAGCTTAATGGAGTGCCTGTCTTGCTCACTAGATAAGCTCTGTCAGTTTCTACCTCCGTTAAACAGTGGTTTCTCATTACAACGCGACCAAATTGTACATAATTTGGGATGCCGGATATATTTCAATTTTAATACTAGTCTTACTGCTGCTGAAAATTTTTAAAAATCAATATACGCTTATAGGCTCGAAAACTGTTGGTCAAAATGACGTCAAATTTAACATAAAGAACATTGGAATGCTAAGTGCGTCATGCGAATAAAAATGACCATGCTACTATTACTACCCCGACGACGTATGTAAATGTGTGCGAGCTTTAAATCCCTATTCGTTTTTGTGTACGTCAAGTTTTTTTAGCAAGTAAATTGTTTAGTTTCAGTTGTTAACGAAAACGATGTTGTTACTACGTAACGCTACATATAAAATAAACATAGATTCTTCAGCAGTCGATCTCTCGTATTCCATTCGTTTCCAGGTGCTACCGTTTTAGTGATAACGAACTTCCCATATTCACAAATTATGTTTACTACAAACTTTGGTGTAGGTATTTCTGCGCTATACTCTTTCTTACTTTTTTTTTGCTCCAAATAAACCATATTGCCACTGAAGCGTAAGAGTCGACAGTGACAGGGGTTAGATTTATATGGGCAACCTGAGGACGAGTTTAGTAGCAAGATGTTTGTTCGCATTACATTTAAATTTCTGTATGTTAATATGCTTCGGAAAACAAGGAGCAGGGAAGGGATTCCGAAAGCAAGCGGTCCGAGGATAAACGCTATTAGAATAGAAATCTAAAAACGAACTTCTGAATATTATCAAGTTTTGGGTCACAACAAACCTTGGTTAGTGGGTATATTTACGCCATTCTTAACTTTGAAATTGATTTCAAGTGCTACATCTACTTCTTCCGGACATTTTTATGAAGGTTATGATCGTAGTAGTAGTTTTCTATATTTTAGCCTTTAGATACAAATATCTATGTACACCTATGTGTACTTAACTACTTATGCTATAGGTTTTGTCAATTTACGTTCTCTTCACTGTTTGCACACTTCAACTTTAGTGAAAGTTTACGTGTTACTTTCTTTGAGTGGTTGTTTTTCACAAATATCAAAGCTTTTTTGTTCTTAGAAATTCATTGTTTTGTATAGAAAATAATTTGTCAAAATGGCAGCAGACAATGAACAAGCGCTGTCAAGTGGAAAGTTAAAAACTACAGACTTTAATGTTCTATAACGTTGGTTCAAAGGGAGCATTATGGTAAGAAGTAGGCGAACTATCTTGATATACTCAATGGTTTTGAAGCTGCATGCACAATATTGGGCAGGTATCCAAATGGAAGTAGTGAGTAAGAATTGGGAAGAGTACTTAGAGCAAATGTTATAAGATTATTGGTGAAACCATATTATACTGAAATAAACTGACGGCTTGCCTTCGAGGCTTGGAGTTTGAATCTGTATCTAGACGTTCCAGCAAATTCTAAATCATCTCATGTTTTAAAGTCAATTAAGCCTAAGGTTACAATGTACAAACGTTATAATTCATTGATAGGGAAGGCAGGCATAATGATGATTTATAAAGAGTCACCATCATAAAAAAATCAATATAACCCAAGCTAGGATAGATCCCCTGTAGAAGGCATAAGACTATTTGTCTATGACAGAGCAAGCACCATATCGAATTGGTTCGGGCTTGTTACTGGGTGATTTTACATTGGCTAATATGACCAAAGAAGTTAGGATTGATCAAATCCCAATTTCTACCCCTTTATCCAAACACACATTATTGTGTACATCGTTGACTGGAATGCGCCTGAAACTCCATAGCTATATATATATATATATATATATATATATATATATATATATATATATATATATATACGTATCGAGCACTGTTGAAGTAAATACTGAAAACTGACATATAAAAAATTATATCTCCTTATAATATTTTATGTGGATACATGAAGTACTAATATATATATATATATATATATATATATATATATATATATATATATATTATAATATAAATTATAATATATATATATATATATATATATATTATAATATAAATTATAATATAAAATGAAGTAATAAAATAAAATAAAATTTTATTAGAATTCAAAGTTCAAGCAAAGTATCTTAAAGTCCTTAGCTCATGAGTTTTCAAAGATAATTCTTCTCTTCAGAGGACCATTACCGCAGTTATACCACTACAGGTAATAAGATTAAACTTTGATATAAAGATATATACAAAATATATACAAAAATACATAAAAATATATAACATCAAATATATCAACCCAAAAACATACTTTTTTGTTAAATCTATACAATCCATCCAAGTCATACAATTTGAAAAACATAATCAGGAAAGACATCCAGAGGGTTGACTGAAGATTCATCCAGGTGATGAATACCAGTCCAAATACGAGAAATTGAAAGAGCTGACAAAGTTATCCAGTCGCGAAATGCGTCAACAATCGATGAAGTTAAAAGTATACCATGTTTATGTTAATTATTACAACGATAAATAAATCAAATCAAATAATATAGAAAGTTCAATAAACTCACTTAAAATTCCAAAGTCTTGATCTGGCAACCCAAGTCAAATCAAAGTTCGTTTGTTAATTAGAGAATCCGTTGAATCCGAATTGAACAAAAATAAGATTGAATTGAGTCAGCCAACCCGGTCATAGCTTCCAACCCGAGCGAAAAAATAATTAAACTTCGTTCTTCCGCGATTCAGCCAAATATATCTCATATATATATATATATATATATATATATATATATATATATATATATATATGTGTGTGTGTGTGTGTGTGTGTGTGTGTGTGTGTGTGTGTGTGTGTGTGTGAGAGAGAGAGAGAGAGAGAAAATCCTTAACTCTGAAAACATTCCATTTGCTACACAGAAAGACGCAATAGCATCAACATCGTTTCGTAACCACAGAAACTATTCGCGAAAGAAAAGCGCAATCCAAATCTTGACTAAAAAAAGCATGAAAAGTACTTGAATTCTGAACAGATTGATTGTTACTCAAATTTCAGAGAAAGTCATCGGCCGTTGTCAACGTAAAATAAATTAAGTACGGCTGGTGCGAAAACACAAAGTAGGTTCCAATGTTGATTGAATGAACAGGGGATATTTTTGTCACTCGGACTCCAGAGAACACTATTTTTTGCTAGTGACAATCAGTAGCAATGACTGGTGTGGGGACTCCTGTTAAATAAGAAATTGTATGTGTTCTCGAAATATATGATTAAAATAAAAAATAAAATAAATGTTTCATTTATCTAAAAGAAAATTTCTCATCACGTAATCTGATTTCATATACACACACACATATATATATATATATATATATATATATATATATATATATATATCCTTTGACCTTAGTGTAATTCAATGTTCCTACCTAGTGACGTGCTTTCTGTGTTCGTCTACCAACTTGACAATACAGATCTTTATTTTCTTTCATTTATCGTGGTGATTGTTAATCACCACGATAAATGATAACAATTCATGACATGATACATAATAACACTTCATAACATGATTAATGATAACAATTCCCCTTCTACCTTAGTCTTTTTAAGACAAACGTCAATAGGCATCCCCTGTATTTGCGTTAATTATCTGTCGTTTTTTCGCTCCTCACATCAATTGACTTCATACCTTGTCTGATGCAATTTCCATAAAAACAGACGAAAGATGCAGAGTCAGGGGTGTATTTTATACCGGAATTGCATTCTTTCAGTAATTATCATCTGTATTACACTGATGACTGCAAAAGCAAGAAACACTAGTGGTAAAAAAAATTAGTGTTATTTAATAAATATTGCTTTATTTTATATATATATATATATATATATATATATATATATATATATAGCAATAGATAAAGTGAAAGAATAAAATTAGGTACGAATCAAATTTTATTACAATTCAAAGTTCAGGCAAAGTTTTTTAAAGTCCTTAACTCATGAGTTTTCAAAGAAAATCTTCTCCTCAGAGGACCATTACCGCAATGATATTACTGCAGGTAATAAAAATTAAACTTTGAAAAATATATAAAAGAATATATATAGAAAAATACATTAATGTCTATACAACCTCAAATATATCGGCCCAAAATATACTATTTAGTGAAACTATACAATTCATCTAAGTCAACAAGTCTAAAATAGCTCCAGGCAAGACATCCAAAGTGTTGATTAAAGAATAATCAAAATGGTGTGATCTGATTGCTCAATGTGGCTGTCGGGGCTGAACTGCTGTATAAGCTGAAATATAAACATTATCTGAAGAAAGGTTGAATAAACTACACCGTACTTTAAAATAAATAACACTAACTCATACATGATCAGTAACTGGAGAGTTAGTTCTTTTTCTGGTGTTCAACATACACAGTCAGTAAAATGAGAGGCGGGACGAGAGACCCTTATTTATTCTGGTTTAAAAGCTCATCATTGTATCTTTGTTTTTGACTCGCTTTCAGCCATGAAGTAAAAATCCTCCCCGGTGTTTTTATTCCTCACCCGATCTCTATTTTTTTACTGTCCTTATATTTTACTGATTCAATCTTTTTTTAAACCTGCCAGATGGTCTTTCCTTAAACAGTACAGGCAAACGGAAAAAAAACATTAATTAAAAACTAGTTAACATACAAGACATCCAATATATAACAAGACATAAAATATGAGCTTACAAACAATATATATAATATTATTTAAGTGGGTAGGTTCATGTTTGGGACCATAAAGATTAGTGTACAAACGTTGGGGCAATCAGTGCGAAGGAACTTAATTGAATAAGATGTAGATTACGAACGAAGAGATCTAAGCTTCTAAATCCCAAATGTTATTGTTGAAATTCACGACATTCGTATTGAATGAATTTCCTTCCTAATATCTTCATTCGTCCTCATTACATTATTGAATTGTTTTGTTTGCCAACGAGATTTTATTGTTAGACGTTTTCCTTCTTTTCTTTTTATAGTTTATATTTCCCTTCCTTTTATGTTGTATTTCAATATGCGAGAATCATTCAATAAATAAAGTTTACCATCTGAACAAAAAAGAACAATTACGATAATCATTGTCTCCGCATTTAACTATAATATTGCTATGCTCGGTGTGCCGAGTTCGAATTGTGTCTGGGTTAGTGCATAACTTTCACTTAGAAAATATATAAACCCAGCTATGGATAAATAATCGGATAGACAAGACTTTTAAGCCGTAATTATGCAACTAGTTGAGAAGAAACAAAACTCGCATTTCTCTGTTTATCCGACATTTATTCCAGTCGCCCTTGACTTTTATGGAAATTGCATCAGACAAGGCATGAAGCCAATTGATGTGAGGAGCAAGGAAAACGAAAGATAATTAACACAAATACATGAGATGTATATTGACGCTTGTTTTTAAAAGCCTAAGGTTATAGGTAGAAGGAAAACTGTCATCAGGGAAAGTGTTTCACAAGCCATCGATTCGTGAAAATAAGCTACTTGAATAGGATGTATTACAACGAAGTGCAATAACAGTGCATTAAGAAGACCGTTAGACAAACGAGTCATCAAGTTGGAACAAAATAATCAGGGAATAAATCAAATAATTCCGAAGAACACGTGCCAACATAGTACCTATAGAAGAGTTTGAGACTAGCAACATCACGTTTAGAGAAGGGTTCAGAGAAGAAAAACGGGCGGGGCCAACCAAATTACAGATACGCTTCTGAATCTTATTAATAACCATCAAATGGAACAGAGATTCACCAGCCAAAATATGACAACAGTACTTTATACAAAGTTTGATAGTAGATCTGAGGAGATAAAGAATAGCCTTAGGAGTAAGAAAGTGACCAAACGGGAAGCCGAAAATATAGATGTAGTATATGAAAGATTTGCTGAGAATGAAAGGCCAAAAAGTTTCAGAGTCGATTTCTCTTCAGGACCAGTGTCATTTATTAAAATCCCAGGGCAAAAAAACGTCACACTTACGATTGAAAGTCACCAGCTGAGTCTTAACGGGATGAAACGAAACTAGTTATTTCGTACCCCAATCTAAAACTGAACCCAAGTCAACTTGTAGATCAGCTACATATTCCAACTGATCACAGAGAGATCGGCGAAAAGGAAAACAAGGATCAATAGTCGTATCTATAGCATAACTGTTATTTTTTAAAATATTCTCCAGAAGATCATAAAAGGAATAAAAGAAATAAAATAAAAACAGAAAATCAATACAATTAAATAGTATAACAAGTTAAAGTTAATAAAAATACTAGTCATATTTAAAAGAAAAACTTAGCTGAACTTTGGCGAATCTATTCAGAGCCATGTGTTGGCAGCATTATTTGTAGGCCGGTAACTTTGCGAATGATCAGCTGAGAACGAAGATACCATTTATCTAGAAATGTTTCCTCGTATTTAAAGCTGCCTTTTCTTCTAAATTCTTTTTTTTTTTCATTTAACCGCAAGAACAATCGAAACCGGTGAATCTAGGGCGGTGGCGCTTAATATATCCTAAGTCTTTGACAAGCTCTGGCATAAAAAAAGTCCCATAAGAATTAATTCATATTGTATTACTAGACGAATATTTAATATAATTAGATCCTTCCTATCCAAAACAGATCCACGTTGTCCCCGATAGCCGTTCATCCAGACAACATGACATAAATGCAGATGTACCCCAGGGATAGATCCTTTGACCTTTATTGTTCCTGATTTTCATAAACAACGTCCCCGATGACATTGTGTCTGAGATGGGTATATTTGCTGAAGACACCACGCTCTACTCTCGTCATGTAGGTAAAACGGACGTGCACATATCCGGGGCAATAGCTGAATCCTAAGAAAGTGACCTCCAGTCGGTAGTGGAATGGGATCATAAAAGGAAAAGACGATGAGGAGACACCATCTTTAGTTACTCGCAAGCTTCGATCATGAAAAAAAAGAACTTGTACTTCCAGGAACTTTACCATTAATGCCATAAGCCTGACATTTGTACCGAAGACAATAATGCCATACTTTGTAGAACACCTTTGAAATGTCAAGTGCAATGACGGTATCCACACTTGAAGTATCCATAAACCTACAGATCCGCTCAGTTACAATTGTTAATATATCAGCAGTTGAACTAAAACCAGGGAATGCCAAGAGAGTTGTTCAGGCATTTTTGTAGGCCAGAGTGCATTTCACATAGTGTGCTGCCTTTTTAAAACTCTGACAATTATAAAGAAGATTAAATTATCCAGAAAATGAACAAGTTTTTCGTTGAGCAACCTTTTAAAAACAAGTTAACCCTTAGGTAAGGTGTAGCACCTGTTAGCTTTTCTCTGATATTAACGAGGATTAACTGTAGCGCAGAGCAGGAAAGGCAGCCGACTGCTGTGGACAAAGACGCTTGCCCGCGGCGGTCGAAGAGAAGACGGTTGGTTTGCTGCTGGTGCGGAGGGAAGTTACGGGCGCGAACCCAGAAACGCCCATTCACGAAAAGTTGAATTTAATTTTTTTTTTAAGAGGCAACGACGACGGGCGGCTTCGATATGCTCATTTGCATATGCGAGATGTCGTTACTACAAGATGCACGAAAAAAAAAAACGTGAGTTGAGAGGTGAGCGCGAACGAAAGAAGAAGAAGAAGAAGAAGAAGAGGAAAGGGAAGAAGAAGTGCCGCATTTATTTTTGTGAAAGCTTTGCATTGACTCGTTCATTAACATTGGTATGCGAGTGTGTATATACTTCAGGTAGTTATACGTTCCTGCCTTGGTCAGTTCCAGGTCAAGCTTGACGCCGAGATTATTAAAATATTAGGTTGGTGTCTTGCGAGGGCAGTTTTACCTCATGGGGAGAAGTAAAATACCAGTTTCTGACCAGCCACTAAACCAATTTAAGGATAGGTTTTTGTCAGCCAACCTTGTAACCCCTTTCTCTCCCTATTCAGCTCTTGAGGGAATTGACTTTTGGCTATCCTGTTTGGAGCCCAAGAGTGAACGCTGGTGATGGGGTATCTTTCCGTCTTAGTTTATCTTGATAACTGATAATGAAGGGTCGCTAAGTATTCTTCGTAAAGAGTGATGGTCATAATGCTTTTCTGATCGGCACTTTCCCGGGTGACAGTACAGGAGAAATAACTCTAAATGTCGGGGTATTCTTAAGTATCAAACTGCGCGTGGATTTGTATCTTTAAAGGTATTTGCGGCGTTTATGGGTCCGTCACTGCGATTGTTTCGACTTTCAGTTCGATTATTTCACCTCTGAACTCATCACCGTCAGTTAAAATGATTCTAATTTCCTCTGCCTTTTATTATTATGCAACAATGTCAATATTATCAATAATAAGCAAACCATCTTCTACAAATCCGCACAACAAACTCATTACTATTTCCTATAGTAACATATTGATGTTACTATATGAAATAGTAATGGTTTGTCTTGTTTAATACAGTAATTAGCATAGCTGGGCTTTATCCCGTATAAGTAGGCTGTATACAGGTCAAACTTTCTTGACATTCATACCTTTCTCTTACGCAAATCTCCTCACATCCCTGTTCTTTGTGGTACTAATCTTGATGTTTCTGTTAATAGCAATAATCAACATATGCATTGTTACTTTCCTCTTGTCTGCTTCGACTCTTTTACACATTTGCATCGTCTTGCTCTTTTTCACAAGGATATCCTCACTTGACTTAATCAATACTGATTTAGGAGGGTTGCGTTGGAGATTGCGCAATCCTTGTTTCAATGTAGATTGTTTTGCTGAATGTTCTTTTAATGTTTAATATGAACAGTAAGAAAGTATCCTTGTATCTTTTTAGTCGCGTTAAATACGTGAATATTTTACCGGAAATAGATTTTCTAGAAATAAACATAGAAATGTTTCGGAATTTTTTAGATGAGGATGATTTGATAATTTAAATTATTTAAGTTATTCGAACTACTTTTCACAATTTAACTGATGTAATCTTCGACCTTCTTAAGGTGAGTCTTTTTTTTTTAATTTGTGAATGTTTATGTCGAACTCTGAAACACATACAGAATTCTAAATTAAATCCTTATTTAATCCTTGAGGAGAGTAGGTTGTTCTCGTTTCGTCATTTATAACCCGGTAGAAATTAATTCTTTTTATTTCTCCCTTAAAAAGCATCTCGTTTGTTTACCGCATTTTGTAAATTAATGGGATTTTTAGATCGGAGTTCAGCTTGAATCAATATATAACCATAACTCATAATTTAACAGATTGTTGTCAAGTCCTTTCTTAAAGAAAGCCTGTTAATAAAATAACTTCCACTTAAAAACTGTATTATGTTTATTGATGATAATTTAAAAATTTAATTTTCTAATTGTTTTTCATAGTTCACCCCAAACAAGGCAGGCCGCCACTGTAGACGTAAGGACTACTGAGAAAAAAGGGTGACGGTTTGGGGGGGGGTCAACCTAAATTAGGAGCTGCGTAGCGAGATGTCTGCTTACATTAGTTTTAATTTTCTGCATGTCAGGAAAGCATGGAGCAGGGAGGGAGTTCCAGAATCAAGCAGCACGAGGAAAGAAGCTTTTTGCGTAGAAAGATCTTCAGCATCTGGGGACCTCCACAGTGTATGGATGGGATTTGGCAGATTGTCTGGTTAGTCTAGTTAATTTACATCGTGGGTGTACCAGAACAGCAAGCTCATTAGAGCACAATCTATTGAAGTACTTGTAAAACAGGCACAAGGATGCAAGATTGCCGCGATGGGACTTGTCTAAGAGGGAGAGACTAGCAGATGATGCACCAGCCCAGATGTGGCAACAATACACCATGCATGGGTTGGTGGTGGCTTTGTAGAAATATAGGATAATGTAAGGTGTGAGAAGTTTACTGGCACGGTAGAGATAGCCCACCTTCTTTGCAGCAGCCCTGGCAATGTTTTCAATGTAGTTATTCTAATTGATGTTATCTGTGAAAGTTAGGCCGAGGAGTTTGAATAATAAACTAACAGGCAGGGTGCTATTAGCCATGACAATCGATGTTTGAAGAGCTTTCTTGTAGTTATTGAAGGAAAGTAGCTTTGTCTTTGCGGCATTAAAAGTTACGATCCATTTTTTACCCCATTCCACTACAGACTGGAGGTCATTCTTTAAAGATTTAGCAATTGCCTCATATGTGCGCGTCGGTTTTGCTTACCTGACGAGAGTAGAGTGTGATGTCGTCAGCAAATATTCCTATCTGAGTCGCAATAGCATCAGGGAGGTCATTTATGAAAATCAGGAAGAGTAGAAGTCCAAGATTAGATCCCTGGGGTACACCAGCATTTATGCCATATTGCTTAGAAGAACGGCCATCGAGTACAACCTGGATCTTTCGTTTTGTTATAGAAAGATTTAATTATATTAAATATTTGCCCAGTAATACCATATGAGTGCAATAACTACTTTCTCTATTACAATTTAATTACTATTAATTACTAATTTTCTAAGTTTAATTACTATTTACCCAGCTTTAAATGTATGTGATGTCTAGTTTCACAACTAGCAGAAATATAAGATCGCGGTCATATTCTCGCCAGTAGTGCTTAATAAAGTATTGGCATGTCAAGTTTACGTCATTTAATTCTAGGACATTTTTTTTAAATAATGATTCTCTTGTAAATGTATTGTTAGAAAAGTAACTATTTAACCAATGGAGATCCATACATTTCTCAAGTCGTATTTGTTGTGTCCAATAGAGTAAATGCAACGGAAGGGCGGGTAGATCTGCTAATATGACATAAAAATGAACTTTTGAAAATTGATCTTCAGACTTTAATTCTGAATCCGAGTCGAGGAAAATATGAATATGAAACTTTAAATTTAAATATTTTTGTTAGGTTAAAGTCTTGGACGATACAGAAAAAGATGGAACGTAGACAGAATTTTAATTGGCATGGTTTTGTCTTCAATGTCAAGTAGATTCTAATCAAAGAACTCTCAATGGGTAAACTTGAAAGTTGCGAGAGATAAACCACATATTATGATGTTCAAAGCACGTAGTTCACTTAATAAAAGGCTAATGGGGTGGCGGATTATTGTATACAGCCTTCTTATACGGGGTAAAGCCCAGCTATGCTAATTACTGTATTAAACAAGACACACATTACACCGCAAGTACCAATAATGTAACTAATACCTATTAATTACTAAAACAAGAAAAGGAGATAACCGACGATAACATGCCATTTATTAACTCCAATACTTACTGTAAGTAAATGCCGGTATCGGCGTGGATACCCTAAATACAGATGTGTTTCCTAATTTAGTAACTATCGGCTTCGAAACCCTAAATTCGGTTACTTCTCATGATTAAGGTCCTATTTGAGCCGAGACTATAAATTCGGCTTCGTCTCAAAAGTAGAGCCTTTAAAAAATGTACGCTGATAATATACAGTAAATGAAAAACTTTGTTTTCAAAACTAATAGAACCAATTAATTTTTAAAGTGAAAATAAAATTCTACAGAGAAATGAAAAAGATAAGTGAATTCTTTACATTCTTTAAGCGTCTCGTTTTGTCTCGTTGCTTTTCGGCTGTTTTCGTCAATCGTTTACGGAACGAGTCGATCCGCCATTGAACTTATACTAAACGACTTCCAAATATTATATAGTAATAGTATAGATATATATTTGCTCAGCGTTTGATACACATGATACATGGAAAACGAATGTATTTGTGACGTGTAGCTTAGGTTAGGTATGTGTATAAAATAGAAGATATGTCTCTGGGAATAGATTGAAACTATAGTCAGATATTCGAGTTACAGATTGATGGGAGCGATTTTGAAGCGAGTGGCAAAGTATAGGAGTGCTATCGAATGCAAAGTAAATCTCCCCTTTTTTTCTATTCCAATGTATTAACTTTGTAAATAAATCCAAGTGGCGATCTATTACAGTTACGAAAATGCAGCGAAGATCCGAATGGGATTTGAACGCAAACTTAAGACTCCACAATTAATATCGGTATTCACAATATCTATTTTGGGCCCCCGACGCATAGCAAAAGTGTCAACAATACCAACAAACCGATACTTCGTGACTCTGTTTGTGTAAGGAGGTTTTGTATAGGTTTGACAATGGGAAATTTTCATAGCCAAACTGACTACATTCAAATGAATCGAAGACATTATATTAAGGCAAGTACGTTAATTGCTAAAAGTGATCAATATTATTATTTACGCTCAACTTCTTTAAAAGTTCAACTCGAGATTAAGTATTTACTATTAGCATGTATATCCGCAATGCAATAGGTCATCTATATATTTATTTAATAATATGCTAAGGTATTTTGTGTGTGCGCACTCTATCACCTTCAACACATTTAGAAATTAGATCGTCCAATCAGCAAATATCGTGATTAATATGATGTCGTTAAGGTAACTATACCCATTTGTAAATGAATTGTTCCAAAATCTAATTCTGTCGTCTCGTCGACAAAAACAGAACAATTTGAAATAGATACATTTCAAAAAATGACATCCATTTCATTCGTTTGAAGAATATTTTTACGGTAAGAACACACATGATTAGGGTTAGGGTATTGTTTCAAAAAGAATAAACTTACTACAATGTTAAATAAATGAATAAATAAAGAAAAGACATTTGTTTCATTAAAAGTATTTTTAGCTGGCAATGAGAATTTTTTGTGGAAGAAGAATCATTTTTTACTTAATAGTATTTACTTTGACAGACATTTATTATTTCAAATAGAATATTATCATTAACAGTGAATTATACAGAACTATGTAGAAAACACCGTGTAATTTCTAAGGGTCCCGCTAATCTATATAATAAGTCTGCTCATCCCTTCCTTAATGTGTTAGCATGATTGTTACACTCCTAAATTGCATGTATTGAATTGATAGGATCTGATTCATTTAAACCCGACGCAGTAGTATTAGTAGCGTTAATACATCTTTATTTGTATATTGTAATAAGTAATTGAGAGTAGCTTCCCGTATTTTGATTATCTCCCGTTTGGAGAACTCTTCTGTTTCTACTAATGTTATAAATACGGAACTAACCATGTATCGACACTGTACGCTGAATAAAGCTTTCGCAAGTTTACTGCTGTTTCTTGTTACAATTTATTACGCATACAGCAAGCATGGAACAACTAATGCGCCCACAATGGTTCGGTGTAAAACCTGAGACTTCTAATTCCGAAAAACGCTGGACTCATTGGCAAAAAATGCATAACGACAATTAAATAAGCTAGGACTCTTAACCAATTATGTATCTCACACGATACACGAAATTATTATGGATTGTACAACTTAGGAAGGGGCTATTGAAACACTACAAGCAACCTACCGAAAACTCAAAAATGAAATATTTTCGCAATATCTTCTTCGCTACACGGCAACAACAAAACGGCGAATATTTGAAACAATTTTTTAAAGAATTACGGACTCTGAGCAAGGACTGTAACTTCAGGCTAATTATCGTCGAAGAAATTCGAGACGAGTACATTATTGATGCTGTTATCAACGAACTCCAGAATGTTAAAGTAAGACAAAGACTACTTGAAAACAAATGTCTTAACCGCAGAACAGCCTACGGACAGCCTTATACATTTGAAATTGCTCCAAAACAGTTCTACCTACAGTCGGATACGGTCGGTGCTGCTTTGAACAACACACACTCTTATTGTGCTCCCCTCCCGTCTTGTCTGCATACTTCTCCGGATCCCTCTGTGACTTCTTTCTCTAACTGCCTCTACACCTTTGGTTTTCTTGTCTTGCCAGAGATGCTAGGTGTCACAAGTGTGGAAAGTTAGGGCATTTTTCTAATGTGTGTAAGTTCCACATATTCTAAAAAAAAATCTAAAACTTCCACTGCCTTCTTTATGCTGGCTACTATAACAGCCGCATCTCGAAAAGTGCAATGCGGATTAAAATTAATGGAGTTTCGATCGATGCATTAATTGACACCGGCAGATCTGGTAATTATATTAATTCTAATATCGTAACAGCTAATAACTGGATGTTTCCCCATTCTACTCGTGTCTATGGCGAATGCTTCTTGATGATCACAAGTGATTGGATACGATCTGTGCGGCTTACTTTTAAACGTACTTCGTATCAAAACATCGAACTTTTGATAATGAAAAACCTTTGTAGTGACGTGATACGAGG
>OY744524.1:109122096-109129596 GCA_963556195.1 Sepiola atlantica | reverse complement strand
AAAATTTGGCCTGACCCCTCAATGTCTCCAGCCCCCTAATTTTTATCTCTCCCCCAACCATGAGAAATATTTTGACTTCAAAACAAAAAAAAACAAAAAAAATTGGCCTGACCCCTAAAAAGTTCGTCCTTACCCCTAAAATTTTCCCCGACCCCTAAATCTCTCCAGCCCCCTAATTGTTCACTCTCCCCCAACCATGAGAAATATTTTGAGTTCAAAACAAAAAAAAACAAAAAAATTTGGCCTGACCCCTAAAAAGTTCGTCCTGACCCCTAAAATTTTCCCCGACCCCTAAATCTCTCCAGCCCCCTAATTTTTCACTCTCCCCCAACCATGAGAAATATTTTGACTAAAAAAAAAAAAAAAAAAAAAAAATTTGGCCTCACCCCTAAAAAGTTCGTCCTGACCCCTAAAATTTTCCCCGACCCCTCAATCTCTCCAGCCCCCTAATTTTTCACTCTCCCCCAACCATGAGAAATATTTTGAGTTCAAAACTAAAAAAAAAGCAAAAATTTGGCCTGACCCCTAAAAAGTTCGTCCTGACCCCTAAAATTTTCCCCGACCACTCAATCTCTCCAGCCCCCTAATTTTTATCTCTCCCCCAACCATGAGAAATATTTTGAGTTCAAAACAAAAAAAAACAAAAAAATTTGGCCTGACCCCTAAAAAGTTCGTCCTGACCCCTAAAATTTTCCCCGACCCCTAAATCTCTCCAGCCCCCTAATTTTTCACTCTCCCCCAACCATGAGAAATATTTTGAGTTCAAAACCAAAAAAAAAGAAAAAAATTTGGCCTGACCCCTAAAAAGTTCGTCCTGACCCCTAAAATTTTCCCCGACCCCTAAATCTCTCCAGCCTCCTAATTTTTCACTCCCCCCCAACCATAAGAAATATTTTGAGTTCAAAACCAAAAAAAAGAAAAAAATTTGGCCCAACCCCTAAAAAGTTCGTCCTGACCCCTAAAATTTTCCCCGACCCCTAAATCTCTCCAGCCCCCTAATTTTTCACTCTGACCCCTAAAAAGTCTGGCCTGACCCCTAAAATTTTCCCCGACCCCTTATTCTCTCCAGCACCCCATCCCAACTTATTTTTCACTCTCCTTCAACCCTGAGAAATATTTTGAGTTCAAAACAAAAAACAAAAAGATTTGGCCTGACCTCTAAAAAGTTCGGCTTGACCCCTCAATCTCTCCAGCCTCTAATTTTTCACTCTCCCCCAACCCTGAGAAATATTTTGAGTTCAAAACAAAAGCATAATGGAGCATAATTATTTTTCTTCTTACTTTACTTATTGAGACGTTATTTAACATGTATACTAATATTAGTGAAAACAATGGCGGAGCATAATTATTTTTCTTCTTACTTTACTTATTGAGACGTTATTTGATATGTATACAAATATTAGTGAAAACAATGGCGGAGCATAATTATTTCTCTTACTTTATATATTGAGACGTTATTTAACATGTATACAAATATTAATGAACACAATGGTGGAGCATAATTATTTCTCTACTTACTTTACTTATTGACACGTTATTTAACATGTATACAAATATTAGTGAAAACAATGGCGGAGCATAATTATTTTTCTTCTTACTTTACTTATTGACACGTTATTTAACATGTATACAAATATTAGTGAAAACAGTTGTGGAGCATAATTATTTCTCTGCTTACTTTACTTATTGACACGTTATTTAACATGTATACAAATATTAGTGAAAACAGTGGTGGAGCATAATTATTTCTCTGCTTACTTTACTTATTGATACGTTATTTAACATGTATACAAATATTAGTGAAAACAGTGGTGGAGCATAATTATTTCTCTTCCTACTTTACTTATTGAGACGTTATTTAACATGTATACAAATATAAGTGAAAACAATGGTGGAGCATAATTATTTTTCTTCTTACTTTACTTATTGACACGTTATTTAACATGTATACAAATATTAGTGAAAACAATGGCGGAGCATAATTATTTCTCTTCTTACTTTACTTATTGACACGTTATTTAACATGTATACAAATATTAGTGAAAACAATGGCGGAGCATAATTTTTCTCTTCTTACTTTACTTATTGACACGTTATTTAACATGTATACAAATATTAGTGAAAACAGTGGTGGAGCATAATTTTTCTCTTCTTACTTTACTTATTGACACGTTATTTAACATGTATACAAATATTAGTGAAAATAGTGGTGGAGCATAATTATTTCTCTTCTTACTTTACTTATTGACACGTTATTTAACATGTATACAAATATAAGTGAAAACAATGGTGGAGCATAATTATTTCTCTTCTTTCTTTACTTATTGACACGTTATTTAACATGTATACAAATATTAGTGAAAACAATGGCGGAGCATAATTTTGCTCTTCTTACTTTACTTATTGACACGTTATTTAACATATATACAAATATTAGTGAAAACAATGGCGGAGCATAATTTTTCTGTTCTTACTTACTTATTGACACGTTATTTAACATGTATACAAATATTAGTGAAAACAATGGCGGAGCATAATTTTTCTCTTCTTACTTTACTTATTGACACGTTATTTAACATGTATACAAATATTAGTGAAAACAATGGCGGAGCATAATTTTTCTGTTCTTACTTTACTTATTGACACGTTATTTAACATGTATACAAATATTAGTGAAAACAATGGCGGAGCATAATTTGTCTCTTCTTATTTTACTTATTTAGACGTTATTTAATATGTATACAAATATTAGTGAAAACAATGGTGGTGCATAATTATTTATTACTTTAATTTCACTGATAATACACTAACTTCACACCTCTCAAAAAGGAGGAGGTAATACCTGGGAGGATGGTATCATGTCAACAGAAGAAATGCGGTTAGTATAAGCAACTCTTGCTTCACTATAAACTCATGTTCAAAAAAGTGCCGTTATTGATTAAACAACCCTTGCGTCACTATAAACGCATGTTTCAAAAAATGCCGTTAGTAGTTAAGCAACCCTTGCTTCACTATAAACCAATGTTCAAAAAAGCGCCGTTAGGGATTTCCTCTGACGTCATTTCCTGTTAAAAGCGTGACGATGATAGCATTGCTTTTTTCTCAAATTAGTACTAAACAAGTGATGGAAAAAGCCCCCCCCCCCGAAGAGTCAATTTTTTTTCCGACACTCCCCCCTCCCATAATTTCGCCTGACGCGCCGCTCCCCCAAATTTGGCGAATGCCGACACCCCCCCCCTAATTTGACCTGAAGCAGTCACATCGCCGCACTATCTCCACAACTCTCAAAAAGGAGGAGGTAATGCCTAGGAGGGTGGTATCATAACAACAGAACGGGCGTAGGGAAGGAAGGGAAGGTAGAAAGGGTGGGAGTGAGAGGGAAAGAAGAGTTTTAGTGTGAGGGATTTTCTTCCCTACACTCTTTTCCTCTGACGTCATTTCCTGTTAAATAAAAGCGTGACTTTGCATATTTCTAAAATTATACATGATAGCATTGTTTTTTCTCAAATTAGTACTAAACAACGTTGAAAATCGAGGAAAAAAGCACACCCCCATTGAAGAAAAGTGCTCAGTCGACCCCCAAAGAGTCAATTTCTATTTCCGGTTCTGAGATATTACACGTCCCGGGGCCGGCCGGTCATGATGATGTCAACCGTGTGACTGTTTGTTGGGTACTCTCGGAGGAGTATGTGGACATACAAACAGACAAACAGACAAACAGACATACAGACAACTGGCCTTTATATAGGAGACTAGCGGGGCTACCCGGCGTTGCTCGGGGTCATAAAAACATATATTTGAAGAAAGATCGTGTGTGTAACATCTTTATATTCAAACTTCTATGTCCGCCCCCTCTCTCTATAGCCGTCTCTTTATCTGCTACCTTTCTCTTCCCTGGTCGCCCCATTTCGCCGCTACTTTCTAATTTTGCCTTTTGCAAAAGCTGTTCCTTCCCCACCATTTCTCCTATTGCTCAGGGTAAAAGTATGACATATTTCTATAAAAAGTAACACCTCTATCTGCGCCTTCTATATAGGTACTTATCTCCACCCCAGTGTTCATACTATATACGTATCTATCATCACCCCGGTGCGCATACTATATACGTATCTATCGCCGCCCCAGTGCACATACTATATACGTACCTATCGCCGCCCCGGTCCAGATACTATTTAAGTACCTATCGCCGTCCCGTTGCGAATGCTAAATAGTACCTATCGTTGCCCCGGTGTGAATGCTAAATACATACCTATTGCGCCCCGGTGTGCATGCTACATAAGTACCTATCGCTGCCCTAATGCGAATACTAAAGACATACCAATTGCGGCCCGGTGTGCATGCTACATAAGTACGGACGGCTGCCCTGATGCAAATAATTAATATGTACATATTGCCGCTTTGGTGTGAATGCTAAATACGTACCTATCGCCGGCCCAGTGCGAATGCTTAATACGTACCTATAGCTGCCCCGGTGCGAATGCTAAATACGTACCTATCACCACCATGGTGCGAATGCGAAATACATACCTTTCGCAGCCCCGGTGCGCGTGCTATATATGTACTGATCGCCGCTTCAGAGCGCATGCTATGTACGTACTTATTGCTGCCCATGTGTACATGCTATATACGTAGCTATCGCACCCCTGAATTCTGAATACGTACCTATCGCCGCCCTGGTGTGGAAGCTAAATACGTACATATCGCCGCCCCGGTGCAATGCTAAATACATACCTATCGCCGCCCCGGTGTGAATTCTAAATACGTACCTATCGCCGCCCCGGTGTGAATTTTAAATACGTACCTATCGTCGCCCCGGTGCAGAAGCTAAATACGTACATATCGCTACCCCGATGCGAATTCTAAATACATACCTATCGCTGCCCCAGTGTGAATGCTAAATACATACCTTTCGCCGCCCCGGTGTGAATTTTAAATATGTACCTATCCCCGCCCCGGTGCGCTTGCTATATATGAACCGATCGCTGCCTCAGTGCGTATGCTAAATACATACCAATCACTGCCCCGGTGCGCATACTATATACATACTTATTACCGCCCATGTGCACATGCTATATAAGTACCTATCACCACCGCTGAATGCTAAATAAGTACCTATCGCCGCCCCGGTGTGGAAGCTAAATACGTACATATCGCGGCCCCTAAATTTGGGCGGACCCCTAAAAAGTTCGTCCTGACCACTAAAATTTTCCCCGACCCCTAAATCTCTCCAGCCCCCTAATTTTTCACTCTCCCCCAAGCCTGAGAAATTTTTCAGTTCAAAACCAAAAAAAAGAAAAAAATTTGGCCTGACCCCTAAAAAGTTCGTCCTGACCCCTAAAATTTTCCCCGACCTCTAAATCTCTCCAGCCCCATAATTTTTCACTCTCCCCCAACCCTGAGAAATATTTTCAGTTCAAAACCAAAAAAAAGAAAAAAATTTGGCCTGACCCCTAAAAAGTTCGTCCTGACCCCTAAAATTTTCCCCGACCTCTAAATCTCTCCAGCCGCCTAATTTTTCACTCTCCCCCAACCATGAGAAATATTTTGACTTCAAAACAAAAAAAAACAAAAAAATTTGGCCTGACCCCTAAAAAGTTCGTCCTGACCCCTAAAATTTTCCCCGACCCCTAAATCTCTCCAGCCCCCTAATTTTTCACTCTCCCCCAACCCTGAGAAATATTTTGAGTTCAAAACAAAAAAAAACAAAAAAATTTGGCCTGACCCCTAAAAAGTTCGTCCTGACCCCTAAAATTTTCCCCGACCATAATCGTAATCTGAAACGATTAATTGCGACGATTAAGTAATACAACCTTACACTAAATAACGATAAATGCATTTTTAGCGTAAACACCATAAATTAACTAGGTTGCACAGTGAGCAATAGATTATGTCACCAGACCCAGAACAATTGAAGCCACTACCAAAACTGCCATTCACTAATCACATGCGTGCCCTGAAACGTGTCCCTGGTATGTTTGCACATTATTCACATTAGATTGCTTCCCTTTCAAGCAAAATTCACCCATTGGAAAAACGGACAGTTTCCCTCTCTCTTATGCAGCAGTGGAGGCCTTCTAAAATATTAAAAAAGATATAGTCAGCGCAGCAATTACGGCTATAGACCCTGCTATTCTTTTGGCGGTGGTGACAGATGCATCTGATTATGCAATTGCTGCCTTTTAAGCCAATCCTGATGCCGTACCGCTTTTTTTTAATGACTTTGTCGCGTTCAGAACGCACCTCTCAGCAATTAAAAAAGAGGCTTCTGCTATAGTTTGAGGCACTCAGAAAGTGGAGACACTATTTTATCAAACAACATTTTAGACTAATTAGAGATTTAAAAAAATCAACAATCAAAATCAAGAATGATAAAATAACGAGGTGGAAAATAGAACTCTCCTGTTTTTCTTTTTGATGCATTCTACCGATCTGGTAAAGAGAATACTGCAGTTGACGCACTATCAATGGTATGTAGTTTGATACCAAACACGGATGAGCTTCTTACCTTACACAATGAAATGTGCCACCCAGGCATAAGAAAAATGACACATCGACGACGTAAAGGAAATGATAAAATGATGTAAGCTATGTGCAGAACATAAACCAAAGTTCTTCATCCCTAAATCCGGGACGCTGATGAAAGCGACTCAACGGTTTTTAGGGTCCCCTACTATCTAAAGATGGAAATCGTTACATGCTAACCGTCATTGACGAATGTTCGCGATTCCCATTCGCATTTTTTGTCCTAACATATCAGCAAACTCTGTGATACAATACTTATGCTCTTTATTTACCATTTTTGGGGTTCCAGCCTACATCCATTCAGGCAGTGGAGACTCTTTCTAACCTTGTATAGATGTCTAATTAAAAATAAGTTCATCGATAAAATAACTTTTAATTAAAAACTATTCTATTTATCGAAAATAAATTAAAGATTTAATTCTATAAATACTTTCTCTACGATTTAAAATAAATTTAATTACTATTAATTCCGCGTAGAATATGCGGCTTACGAACTAGCAAAAGTATAAGATCGAGAGCAGACAATTGCTAGCATAATAAGTATTTTGCTATATCTGTTGATTCATAAACAACTCACTGAAAATGAGGCTTAAGCTGTGAAACAATAATAGATCTTTTTCTCAAATGCTTTTTGGTCTCTTTTTTTTTCTTTCAACTTTTCCTCGAGTTTGTGTTTGTAAGTCGAGAAACGTTTTTTGAATTTTTCATCTCATCTTTCTGTCTTTATTCGTTTTTTTGTGTTTTTTTGCGTTTCATATGCACCCAGGGTCTGTCCTTCTTATGATCCGGCGTTGTGTTGTGCTCCGTAGATTTTTCGGTTTGTTTACTTCGATCCCATAGTGTGCGGCAATATCCATTGTGTCAATTTAAACCCCGCGATTTGGCACTCTAATCTTTCCGCCATCATATCGCCCGAAAAAAAAAGATATCGTTTAATAGGTTTTAAATATAAATATTGTTTTATGTTGCGGATTTATT
>OY744524.1:109034596-109117096 GCA_963556195.1 Sepiola atlantica | reverse complement strand
CTAAATGCATACCTATCACTGCCCCGGTGCGCATACTATATACGTACTTATTACTGCCCATGTAATATTTTGACTTCAAAAAAAAAAAAAAGAACAAAATTTGGCCTGACCCCTAAAAAGTTCCACCTGACCCCTAAAATTTTCCCCGACCCTTAAATCTCTCCAGCCCCCTAATTTTTCACTCTCCCCCAACCATGAGAAATATTTTGACTTCAAAACAAAAAAAAACAAAAAAATTTGGCCTGACCCCTCAATGTCTCCAGCCCCCTAATTTTTATCTCTCCCCCAACCATGAGAAATATTTTGACTTCAAAACAAAAAAAAACAAAAAAAATTGGCCTGACCCCTAAAAAGTTCGTCCTTACCCCTAAAATTTTCCCCGACCCCTAAATCTCTCCAGCCCCCTAATTGTTCACTCTCCCCCAACCATGAGAAATATTTTGAGTTCAAAACAAAAAAAAACAAAAAAATTTGGCCTGACCCCTAAAAAGTTCGTCCTGACCCCTAAAATTTTCCCCGACCCCTAAATCTCTCCAGCCCCTAATTTTTCACTCTCCCCCAACCATGAGAAATATTTTCAGTTCTAAACCAAAAAAAACAAAAAAATTTGGCCTGACCCCTAAAAAGTTCGTCCTGACCCCTAAAATTTTCCCCGACCCCTAAATCTCTCCAGCCCCCTAATTTTTCACTCTCCCCCAACCCTGAGAAATATTTTGAGTTCAAAACAAAAAAAAAACAAAAAAATTTGGCCTGACCCCTAAAAAGTTCGTCCTGACCCCTAAAATTTTCCCCGACCCCTAAATCTCTCCCGCCCCCTAATTTTTCACTCTCCCCCAACCATGAGAAATATTTTCAGTTCAAAACCAAAAAAAACAAAAAAATTTGGCCTCACCCCTTAAAAGTTCGTCCTGACCCCTAAAATTTTCCCAGACCCCTAAATCTCTCCAGCCCCCTAATTTTTCACTCTCCCCCAACCCTGAGAAATATTTTGAGTTCAAAACCAAAACAAAGAAAAAAATTTGGCCTGACCCCTAAAAAGTTCGTCCTGACCCCTAAAATTTTCCCCGACCCCTAAATCTCTCCAGCCCCCTAATTTTTCACTCTCCCCAAACCATGAGAAATATTTTGACTTCAAAACAAAAAAAAACAAAAAAATTTGGCCTGACCCCTAAAAAGTTCCGCCTGACCCCTAAAATTTTCCCCGACCCCTAAATCTCTCCAGACCAACTAATTTTTAACTCTCCCCCAACCCTGAGAAATATTTTGACTTCAAAACCAAAACAAAGAAAAAAATTTGGCCTGACCCCTAAAAAGTTCGTCCTGACCCCTAAAATTTTCCCCGACCCCTAAATCTCTCCAGCCCCCTAATTTTTCACTCTCCCCCAACCATGAGAAATATTTTGAGTTCAAAACCAAAAAAAAGAAAAAAATTTGGCCTGACCCCTAAAAAGTTCGTCCTGACCCCTAAAATTTTCCCCGACCCCTAAATCTCTCCAGCCCTCTAATTTTTCACTCTCCCCCAACCCTGAGAAATATTTTGACTTCAAAACCAAAACAAAGAAAAAAATTTGGCCTGACCCCTAAAAAGTTTGTCGTGACCTCTAAAATTTTCCCCGACCCCTAAATCTCTCCAGCCCCCTAATTTTTCACTCTCCCCCAACCATGAGAAATATTTTGACTTCAAAAAAAAAAAACCAAAAAATTTGGCCTGACTCCTAAAAAGTTCCGCCTGACCCCTAAAATTTTCCCCGACCCCTAAATCTCTCCAGACCAACTAATTTTTAACTCTCCCCCAACCCTGAGAAATATTTTGACTTCAAAACCAAAACAAAGAAAAAATTTGGCCTGACCCCTAAAAAGTTCGTCCTGACCCCTAAAATTTTCCCCGACCCCTAAATCTCTCCAGCCCCCTAATTTTTCACTCTCCCCGAACCATGAGAAATATTTTGACTTCAAAACAAAAAAAAACCAAAAAATTTGGCCTGACCCTTAAAAAGTTCGTCCTGACCCCTAAAATTTTCCCCGACCCCTAAATCTCTCCAGCCCCCTAATTTTTCACTCTCCCCCAACCATGAGATATATTTTGACTTCAAAAAAAAAAAAAAAAAAAAATTTGGCCTGACCCCTAAAAAGTTCGTCCTGACCCCTAAAATTTTCCCCGACCCCTAAATCTCTCCAGCCCCCTAATTTTTCACTCTCCCCAAACCATGAGAAATATTTTGTGTTCAAAACAAAAAAATTTGGCCTGACCCCTAAAAAGTTCGTCCTGACCCCTAAAATTTTCCCCGACCCCTAAATCTCTCCAGCCCCCTAATTTTTCACTCTCCCCCAACCATGAGAAATATTTTCAGTTCAAAACCAAAAAAAACAAAAAAATTTGGCATCACCCCTAAAAAGTGCGTTCTGACCCCTAAAATTTTCCCCGACCCCTAAATCTCTCCAGCCCCCTAATTTTTAACTCTCCCCCAACCCTGAGAAATATTTTGAGTTCAAAACAAAAAAAAACAAAAAAATTTGGCCTGACCCCTAAAAAGTTCGTCCTGACCCCTAAAATTTTCCCCGACCCCTAAATCTCTCCAGCCCCCTAATTTTTCACTCTCCCCCAACCATGAGAAATATTTTGTGTTCAAAACAAAAAAATTTGGCCTGACCCCTAAAAAGTTCGTCCTGACCCCTAAAATTTTCCCCGACCCCTAAATCTCTCCAGCCCCTTAATTTTTCACTCTCCCCCAACCATGAGAAATATTTTCAGTTCAAAACCAAAAAAAAACAAAAAAATTTGGCCTCACCCCTAAAAAGTTCGTCCTGACCCCTAAAATTTTCCCCGACCCCTAAATCTCTCCAGCCCCCTAATTTTTCACTCTCCCCCAACCCTGAGAAATATTTTGAGTTCAAAACCAAAACAAAGAAAAAAATTTGGCCTGACCCCTAAAAAGTTCGTCCTGACCCCTAAAATTTTCCCCGACCCCTAAATCTCTCCAGACCAACTAATTTTTAACTCTCCCCCAACCCTGAGAAATATTTTGACTTCAAAACCAAAAAAAAGAGAAAAATTTGGCCTGACCCCTAAAAAGTTCGTCCTGACCCCTAAAATTTTCCCCGACCCCTAAATCTCTCCAGCCCCCTAATTTTTCACTCTCCCCCAACCATGAGAAATATTTTGAGTTCAAAACCAAAAAAAAGAAAAAAATTTGGCCTGACCCCTAAAAAGTTCGTCCTGACCCCTAAAATTTTCCCCGACCCCTAAATCTCTCCAGCCCCCTATTTTTCACTCTCCCCCAACCCTGAGAAATATTTTGACTTCAAAACCAAAACAAAGAAAAAAATTTGGCCTGACCCCTAAAAAGTTCGTCCTGACCCCTAAAATTTTCCCCGACCCCTAAATCTCTCCAGCCCCCTAATTTGTCACTCTCCCCCAACCATGAGAAATATTTTGTGTTCAAAACAAAAAAATTTGGCCTGACCCCTAAAAAGTTCGTCCTGACCCCTAAAATTTTCCCCGACCCCTAAATCTCTCCAGCCCCTAATTTTTCACTCTCCCCCAACCATGAGAAATATTTTCAGTTCTAAACCAAAAAAAACAAAAAAATTTGGCCTGACCCCTAAAAAGTTCGTCCTGACCCCTAAAATTTTCCCCGACCCCTAAATCTCTCCAGCCCCCTAATTTTTCACTCTCCCCCAACCCTGAGAAATATTTTGAGTTCAAAACAAAAAAAAACAAAAAAATTTGGCCTGACCCCTAAAAAGTTCGTCCTGACCCCTAAAATTTTCCCCGACCCCTAAATCTCTCCCGCCCCCTAATTTTTCACTCTCCCCCAACCATGAGAAATATTTTCAGTTCAAAACCAAAAAAAACAAAAAAATTTGGCCTCACCCCTTAAAAGTTCGTCCTGACCCCTAAAATTTTCCCAGACCCCTAAATCTCTCCAGCCCCCTAATTTTTCACTCTCCCCCAACCCTGAGAAATATTTTGAGTTCAAAACCAAAACAAAGAAAAAAATTTGGCCTGACCCCTAAAAAGTTCGTCCTGACCCCTAAAATTTTCCCCGACCCCTAAATCTCTCCAGCCCCCTAATTTTTCACTCTCCCCAAACCATGAGAAATATTTTGACTTCAAAACAAAAAAAAACAAAAAAATTTGGCCTGACCCCTAAAAAGTTCCGCCTGACCCCTAAAATTTTCCCCGACCCCTAAATCTCTCCAGACCAACTAATTTTTAACTCTCCCCCAACCCTGAGAAATATTTTGACTTCAAAACCAAAACAAAGAAAAAAATTTGGCCTGACCCCTAAAAAGTTCGTCCTGACCCCTAAAATTTTCCCCGACCCCTAAATCTCTCCAGCCCCCTAATTTTTCACTCTCCCCCAACCATGAGAAATATTTTGAGTTCAAAACCAAAAAAAAGAAAAAAATTTGGCCTGACCCCTAAAAAGTTCGTCCTGACCCCTAAAATTTTCCCCGACCCCTAAATCTCTCCAGCCCTCTAATTTTTCACTCTCCCCCAACCCTGAGAAATATTTTGACTTCAAAACCAAAACAAAGAAAAAAATTTGGCCTGACCCCTAAAAAGTTTGTCGTGACCTCTAAAATTTTCCCCGACCCCTAAATCTCTCCAGCCCCCTAATTTTTCACTCTCCCCCAACCATGAGAAATATTTTGACTTCAAAAAAAAAAAACCAAAAAATTTGGCCTGACTCCTAAAAAGTTCCGCCTGACCCCTAAAATTTTCCCCGACCCCTAAATCTCTCCAGACCAACTAATTTTTAACTCTCCCCCAACCCTGAGAAATATTTTGACTTCAAAACCAAAACAAAGAAAAAATTTGGCCTGACCCCTAAAAAGTTCGTCCTGACCCCTAAAATTTTCCCCGACCCCTAAATCTCTCCAGCCCCCTAATTTTTCACTCTCCCCGAACCATGAGAAATATTTTGACTTCAAAACAAAAAAAAACCAAAAAATTTGGCCTGACCCTTAAAAAGTTCGTCCTGACCCCTAAAATTTTCCCCGACCCCTAAATCTCTCCAGCCCCCTAATTTTTCACTCTCCCCCAACCATGAGATATATTTTGACTTCAAAAAAAAAAAAAAAAAAAAATTTGGCCTGACCCCTAAAAAGTTCGTCCTGACCCCTAAAATTTTCCCCGACCCCTAAATCTCTCCAGCCCCCTAATTTTTCACTCTCCCCAAACCATGAGAAATATTTTGTGTTCAAAACAAAAAAATTTGGCCTGACCCCTAAAAAGTTCGTCCTGACCCCTAAAATTTTCCCCGACCCCTAAATCTCTCCAGCCCCCTAATTTTTCACTCTCCCCCAACCATGAGAAATATTTTCAGTTCAAAACCAAAAAAAACAAAAAAATTTGGCATCACCCCTAAAAAGTGCGTTCTGACCCCTAAAATTTTCCCCGACCCCTAAATCTCTCCAGCCCCCTAATTTTTAACTCTCCCCCAACCCTGAGAAATATTTTGAGTTCAAAACAAAAAAAAACAAAAAAATTTGGCCTGACCCCTAAAAAGTTCGTCCTGACCCCTAAAATTTTCCCCGACCCCTAAATCTCTCCAGCCCCTTAATTTTTCACTCTCCCCCAACCATGAGAAATATTTTCAGTTCAAAACCAAAAAAAAACAAAAAAATTTGGCCTCACCCCTAAAAAGTTCGTCCTGACCCCTAAAATTTTCCCCGACCCCTAAATCTCTCCAGCCCCCTAATTTTTCACTCTCCCCCAACCCTGAGAAATATTTTGAGTTCAAAACCAAAACAAAGAAAAAAATTTGGCCTGACCCCTAAAAAGTTCGTCCTGACCCCTAAAATTTTCCCCGACCCCTAAATCTCTCCAGCCCCCTAATTTTTCACTCTCCCCGAACCATGAGAAATATTTTGACTTCAAAACAAAAAAAAACAAAAAAATTTGGCCTCACCCCTAAAAAGTTCGTCCTGACCCCTAAAATTTTCCCCGACCCCTAAATCTCTCCAGCCCCCTAATTTTTCACTCTCCCCCAACCATGAGAAATATTTTGACTTCAAAACAAAAAAAAACAAAAAAGTTTGGCCTGAACCCTAAAAAGTTCGTCCTGACCCCTAAAATTTTCCCCGACCCCTAAATCTCTCCATCCCCCTAATTTTTCACTCTCCCCCAACCCTGAGAAATATTTTGAGTTCAAAACCAAAACAAAGAAAAAAATTTGGCCTGACCCCTAAAAAGTTCGTCCTGACCCCTAAAATTTTCCCCGACCCCTAAATCTCTCCAGCCCCCTAATTTTTCACTCTCCCCCAACCATGAGAAATATTTTGACTTCAAAACCAAAAAAAACAAAAAAATTTGGCCTTACCCATAAAAAGTTTGTCTTGACCCGTAAAATTTTCCCCGACCCCTAAATCTCTCCAGCCCCCTAATTTTTCACTCTCCCCCAACCATGAGATATATTTTGACTTCAAAAAAAAAAAAAAAAAAAATTTGGCCTGACCCCTAAAAAGTTCGTCCTGACCCCTAAAATTTTCCCCGACCCCTAAATCTCTCCAGCCCCTAATTTTTCACTCTCCCCCAACCATGAGAAATATTTTCAGTTCTAAACCAAAAAAAACAAAAAAATTTGGCCTGACCCCTAAAAAGTTCGTCCTGACCCCTAAAATTTTCCCCGACCCCTAAATCTCTCCAGCCCCCTAATTTTTAACTCTCCCCCAACCCTGAGAAATATTTTGAGTTCAAAACAAAAAAAAACAAAAAAATTTGGCCTGACCCCTAAAAAGTTCGTCCTGACCCCTAAAATTTTCCCCGACCCCTAAATCTCTCCCGCCCCCTAATTTTTCACTCTCCCCCAACCATGAGAAATATTTTCAGTTCAAAACCAAAAAAAACAAAAAAATTTGGCCTCACCCCTTAAAAGTTCGTCCTGACCCCTAAAATTTTCCCAGACCCCTAAATCTCTCCAGCCCCCTAATTTTTCACTCTCCCCCAACCCTGAGAAATATTTTGAGTTCAAAACCAAAACAAAGAAAAAAATTTGGCCTGACCCCTAAAAAGTTCGTCCTGACCCCTAAAATTTTCCCCGACCCCTAAATCTCTCCAGCCCCCTAATTTTTCACTCTCCCCAAACCATGAGAAATATTTTGACTTCAAAACAAAAAAAAACAAAAAAATTTGGCCTGACCCCTAAAAAGTTCCGCCTGACCCCTAAAATTTTCCCCGACCCCTAAATCTCTCCAGACCAACTAATTTTTAACTCTCCCCCAACCCTGAGAAATATTTTGACTTCAAAACCAAAAAAAAGAGAAAAATTTGGCCTGACCCCTAAAAAGTTCGTCCTGACCCCTAAAATTTTCCCCGACCCCTAAATCTCTCCAGCCCCCTAATTTTTAACTCTCCCCCAACCATGAGAAATATTTTGAGTTCAAAACCAAAAAAAAGAAAAAAATTTGGCCTGACCCCTAAAAAGTTCGTCCTGACCCCTAAAATTTTCCCCGACCCCTAAATCTCTCCAGCCCCCTATTTTTTCACTCTCCCCCAACCCTGAGAAATATTTTGACTTCAAAACCAAAACAAAGAAAAAAATTTGGCCTGACCCCTAAAAAGTTCGTCCTGACCCCTAAAATTTTCCCCGACCCCTAAATCTCTCCAGCCCCCTAATTTTTCACTCTCCCCCAACCATGAGAAATATTTTGTGTTCAAAACCAAAAAAAGCAAAAAAATTTGGCCTGACCCCTAAAAAGTTCGTCCTGACCCCTAAAATTTTCCCCGACCCCTAAATCTCTCCAGCCCCCTAATTTTTCACTCTCCCCCAACCATGAGAAATATTTTGTGTTCAAAACCAAAAAAAGCAAAAAAATTTGGCCTGACCCCTAAAAATTTCGTCTGACCCCTAAAATTTTCCCCGACCCCTAAATCTCTCCAGCCCCCTAATTTTTCACTCTCCCCCAACCATGAGAAATATTTTGTGTTCCAAACCAAAAAAAGACAAAATTTGGCCTGACCCCTAAAAAGTTCGTCCTGACCCCTAAAATTTTCCCCGACCCCTAAATCTCTCCAGACCAACTAATTTTTAACTCTCCCCCAACCCTGAGAAATATTTTGACTTCAAAACCAAAAAAAAGAGAAAAATTTGGCCTGACCCCTTAAAAGTTCGTGCTGACCCCTAAAATTTTCCCCGACCCCTAAATCTCTCCAGCCCCCTTATTTTTAACTATCCCCCAACCATGAGAAATATTTTGAGTTCAAAACCAAAAAAAAGAAAAAAATTTGGCCTGACCCCTAAAAAGTTCGTCCTGACCCCTAAAATTTTCCCCGACCCCTAAATCTCTCCAGCCCCCTATTTTTTCACTCTCCCCCAACCCTGAGAAATATTTTGACTTCAAAACCAAAACACAGAAAAAAATTTGGCCTGACCCCTAAAAAGTTCGTCCTGACCCCTAAAATTTTCCCCGACCCCTAAATCTCTCCAGCCCCCTAATTTTTCACTCTCCCCCAACCATGAGAAATATTTTGTGTTCAAAACCAAAAAAAGCAAAAAAATTTGGCCTGACCCCTAAAAAGTTCGTCCTGACCCCTAAAATTTTCCCCGACCCCTAAATCTCTCCAGCCCCTTAATTTTTCACTCTCCCCCAACCATGAGAAATATTTTGACTTCAAAACAAAAAAAACAAAAAAATTTGGCCTGACTCCTAAAAAGTTCGTCCTGACCCCTAAAATTTTCCCCGACCCCTAAATCTCTCCAGCCCCCTAATTTTTCACTCTCCCCCAACCCTGAGAAATATTTTCAGTTCAAAAGCAAAAAAAAGAAAAAAATTTGGCCTGACCCCTAAAAAGTTCGTCCTGACCCGTAAAATTTTCCCCGACCTCTAAATCTCTCCAGCCCCCTAATTTTTCACTCTCCCCCAACCATGAGAAATATTTTGACTTCAAAACAAAAAAAAACAAAAAAATTTGGCCTGACCCCTAAAAAGTTCCGCCTGACCCCTAAAATTTTCCCCGACCCCTAAATCTCTCCAGACCAACTAATTTTTAACTCTCCCCCAACCCTGAGAAATATTTTGACTTCAAAACCAAAAAAAAGAGAAAAATTTGGCCTGACCCCTAAAAAGTTCGTCCTGACCCCTAAAATTTTCCCCGACCCCTAAATCTCTCCAGCCCCCTAATTTTTCACTCTCCCCCAACCATGAGAAATATTTTGAGTTCAAAACCAAAAAAAAGAAAAAAATTTGGCCTGACCCCTAAAAAGTTCGTCCTGACCCCTAAAATTTTCCCCGACCCCTAAATCTCTCCAGCCCCCTATTTTTCACTCTCCCCCAACCCTGAGAAATATTTTGACTTCAAAACCAAAACAAAGAAAAAAATTTGGCCTGACCCCTAAAAAGTTCGTCCTGACCCCTAAAATTTTCCCCGACCCCTAAATCTCTCCAGCCCCCTAATTTGTCACTCTCCCCCAACCATGAGAAATATTTTGTGTTCAAAACAAAAAAATTTGGCCTGACCCCTAAAAAGTTCGTCCTGACCCCTAAAATTTTCCCCGACCCCTAAATCTCTCCAGCCCCTAATTTTTCACTCTCCCCCAACCATGAGAAATATTTTCAGTTCTAAACCAAAAAAAACAAAAAAATTTGGCCTGACCCCTAAAAAGTTCGTCCTGACCCCTAAAATTTTCCCCGACCCCTAAATCTCTCCAGCCCCCTAATTTTTCACTCTCCCCCAACCCTGAGAAATATTTTGAGTTCAAAACAAAAAAAAACAAAAAAATTTGGCCTGACCCCTAAAAAGTTCGTCCTGACCCCTAAAATTTTCCCCGACCCCTAAATCTCTCCCGCCCCCTAATTTTTCACTCTCCCCCAACCATGAGAAATATTTTCAGTTCAAAACCAAAAAAAACAAAAAAATTTGGCCTCACCCCTTAAAAGTTCGTCCTGACCCCTAAAATTTTCCCAGACCCCTAAATCTCTCCAGCCCCCTAATTTTTCACTCTCCCCCAACCCTGAGAAATATTTTGAGTTCAAAACCAAAACAAAGAAAAAAATTTGGCCTGACCCCTAAAAAGTTCGTCCTGACCCCTAAAATTTTCCCCGACCCCTAAATCTCTCCAGCCCCTTAATTTTTCACTCTCCCCCGACCATGAGAAATATTTTGACTTCAAAACAAAAAAAACAAAAAAATTTGGCCTGACTCCTAAAAAGTTCGTCCTGACCCCTAAAATTTTCCCCGACCCCTAAATCTCTCCAGCCCCCTAATTTTTCACTCTCCCCCAACCCTGAGAAATATTTTCAGTTCAAAACCAAAAAAAAGAAAAAAATTTGGCCTGACCCCTAAAAAGTTCGTCCTGACCCGTAAAATTTTCCCCGACCTCTAAATCTCTCCAGCCCCCTAATTTTTCACTCTCCCCCAACCATGAGAAATATTTTGACTTCAAAACAAAAAAAAACAAAAAAATTTGGCCTGACCCCTAAAAAGTTCCGCCTGACCCCTAAAATTTTCCCCGACCCCTAAATCTCTCCAGACCAACTAATTTTTAACTCTCCCCCAACCCTGAGAAATATTTTGACTTCAAAACCAAAAAAAAGAGAAAAATTTGGCCTGACCCCTAAAAAGTTCGTCCTGACCCCTAAAATTTTCCCCGACCCCTAAATCTCTCCAGCCCCCTAATTTTTCACTCTCCCCCAACCATGAGAAATATTTTGAGTTCAAAACCAAAAAAAAGAAAAAAATTTGGCCTGACCCCTAAAAAGTTCGTCCTGACCCCTAAAATTTTCCCCGACCCCTAAATCTCTCCAGCCCCCTATTTTTCACTCTCCCCCAACCCTGAGAAATATTTTGACTTCAAAACCAAAACAAAGAAAAAAATTTGGCCTGACCCCTAAAAAGTTCGTCCTGACCCCTAAAATTTTCCCCGACCCCTAAATCTCTCCAGCCCCCTAATTTGTCACTCTCCCCCAACCATGAGAAATATTTTGTGTTCAAAACAAAAAAATTTGGCCTGACCCCTAAAAAGTTCGTCCTGACCCCTAAAATTTTCCCCGACCCCTAAATCTCTCCAGCCCCTAATTTTTCACTCTCCCCCAACCATGAGAAATATTTTCAGTTCTAAACCAAAAAAAACAAAAAAATTTGGCCTGACCCCTAAAAAGTTCGTCCTGACCCCTAAAATTTTCCCCGACCCCTAAATCTCTCCAGCCCCCTAATTTTTCACTCTCCCCCAACCCTGAGAAATATTTTGAGTTCAAAACAAAAAAAAACAAAAAAATTTGGCCTGACCCCTAAAAAGTTCGTCCTGACCCCTAAAATTTTCCCCGACCCCTAAATCTCTCCCGCCCCCTAATTTTTCACTCTCCCCCAACCATGAGAAATATTTTCAGTTCAAAACCAAAAAAAACAAAAAAATTTGGCCTCACCCCTTAAAAGTTCGTCCTGACCCCTAAAATTTTCCCAGACCCCTAAATCTCTCCAGCCCCCTAATTTTTCACTCTCCCCCAACCCTGAGAAATATTTTGAGTTCAAAACCAAAACAAAGAAAAAAATTTGGCCTGACCCCTAAAAAGTTCGTCCTGACCCCTAAAATTTTCCCCGACCCCTAAATCTCTCCAGCCCCCTAATTTTTCACTCTCCCCAAACCATGAGAAATATTTTGACTTCAAAACAAAAAAAAACAAAAAAATTTGGCCTGACCCCTAAAAAGTTCCGCCTGACCCCTAAAATTTTCCCCGACCCCTAAATCTCTCCAGACCAACTAATTTTTAACTCTCCCCCAACCCTGAGAAATATTTTGACTTCAAAACCAAAACAAAGAAAAAAATTTGGCCTGACCCCTAAAAAGTTCGTCCTGACCCCTAAAATTTTCCCCGACCCCTAAATCTCTCCAGCCCCCTAATTTTTCACTCTCCCCCAACCATGAGAAATATTTTGAGTTCAAAACCAAAACAAAGAAAAAAATTTGGCCTGACCCCTAAAAAGTTCGTCCTGACCCCTAAAATTTTCCCCGACCCCTAAATCTCTCCAGCCCCTTAATTTTTCACTCTCCCCCAACCATGAGAAATATTTTGACTTCAAAACAAAAAAAACAAAAAAATTTGGCCTGACTCCTAAAAAGTTCGTCCTGACCCCTAAAATTTTCCCCGACCCCTAAATCTCTCCAGCCCCCTAATTTTTCACTCTCCCCCAACCCTGAGAAATATTTTCAGTTCAAAACCAAAAAAAAGAAAAAAATTTGGCCTGACCCCTAAAAAGTTCGTCCTGACCCGTAAAATTTTCCCCGACCTCTAAATCTCTCCAGCCCCCTAATTTTTCACTCTCCCCCAACCATGAGAAATATTTTGACTTCAAAACAAAAAAAAACAAAAAAATTTGGCCTGACCCCTAAAAAGTTCCGCCTGACCCCTAAAATTTTCCCCGACCCCTAAATCTCTCCAGACCAACTAATTTTTAACTCTCCCCCAACCCTGAGAAATATTTTGACTTCAAAACCAAAAAAAAGAGAAAAATTTGGCCTGACCCCTAAAAAGTTCGTCCTGACCCCTAAAATTTTCCCCGACCCCTAAATCTCTCCAGCCCCCTAATTTTTCACTCTCCCCCAACCATGAGAAATATTTTGAGTTCAAAACCAAAAAAAAGAAAAAAATTTGGCCTGACCCCTAAAAAGTTCGTCCTGACCCCTAAAATTTTCCCCGACCCCTAAATCTCTCCAGCCCCCTATTTTTCACTCTCCCCCAACCCTGAGAAATATTTTGACTTCAAAACCAAAACAAAGAAAAAAATTTGGCCTGACCCCTAAAAAGTTCGTCCTGACCCCTAAAATTTTCCCCGACCCCTAAATCTCTCCAGCCCCCTAATTTGTCACTCTCCCCCAACCATGAGAAATATTTTGTGTTCAAAACAAAAAAATTTGGCCTGACCCCTAAAAAGTTCGTCCTGACCCCTAAAATTTTCCCCGACCCCTAAATCTCTCCAGCCCCTAATTTTTCACTCTCCCCCAACCATGAGAAATATTTTCAGTTCTAAACCAAAAAAAACAAAAAAATTTGGCCTGACCCCTAAAAAGTTCGTCCTGACCCCTAAAATTTTCCCCGACCCCTAAATCTCTCCAGCCCCCTAATTTTTCACTCTCCCCCAACCCTGAGAAATATTTTGAGTTCAAAACAAAAAAAAACAAAAAAATTTGGCCTGACCCCTAAAAAGTTCGTCCTGACCCCTAAAATTTTCCCCGACCCCTAAATCTCTCCCGCCCCCTAATTTTTCACTCTCCCCCAACCATGAGAAATATTTTCAGTTCAAAACCAAAAAAAACAAAAAAATTTGGCCTCACCCCTTAAAAGTTCGTCCTGACCCCTAAAATTTTCCCAGACCCCTAAATCTCTCTAGCCCCCTAATTTTTCACTCTCCCCCAACCCTGAGAAATATTTTGAGTTCAAAACCAAAACAAAGAAAAAAATTTGGCCTGACCCCTAAAAAGTTCGTCCTGACCCCTAAAATTTTCCCCGACCCCTAAATCTCTCCAGCCCCCTAATTTTTCACTCTCCCCAAACCATGAGAAATATTTTGACTTCAAAACAAAAAAAAACAAAAAAATTTGGCCTGACCCCTAAAAAGTTCCGCCTGACCCCTAAAATTTTCCCCGACCCCTAAATCTCTCCAGACCAACTAATTTTTAACTCTCCCCCAACCCTGAGAAATATTTTGACTTCAAAACCAAAACAAAGAAAAAAATTTGGCCTGACCCCTAAAAAGTTCGTCCTGACCCCTAAAATTTTCCCCGACCCCTAAATCTCTCCAGCCCCCTAATTTTTCACTCTCCCCCAACCATGAGAAATATTTTGAGTTCAAAACCAAAAAAAAGAAAAAAATTTGGCCTGACCCCTAAAAAGTTCGTCCTGACCCCTAAAATTTTCCCCGACCCCTAAATCTCTCCAGCCCTCTAATTTTTCACTCTCCCCCAACCCTGAGAAATATTTTGACTTCAAAACCAAAACAAAGAAAAAAATTTGGCCTGACCCCTAAAAAGTTTGTCGTGACCTCTAAAATTTTCCCCGACCCCTAAATCTCTCCAGCCCCCTAATTTTTCACTCTCCCCCAACCATGAGAAATATTTTGACTTCAAAAAAAAAAAACCAAAAAATTTGGCCTGACTCCTAAAAAGTTCCGCCTGACCCCTAAAATTTTCCCCGACCCCTAAATCTCTCCAGACCAACTAATTTTTAACTCTCCCCCAACCCTGAGAAATATTTTGACTTCAAAACCAAAACAAAGAAAAAATTTGGCCTGACCCCTAAAAAGTTCGTCCTGACCCCTAAAATTTTCCCCGACCCCTAAATCTCTCCAGCCCCCTAATTTTTCACTCTCCCCGAACCATGAGAAATATTTTGACTTCAAAACAAAAAAAACCAAAAAATTTGGCCTGACCCTTAAAAAGTTCGTCCTGACCCCTAAAATTTTCCCCGACCCCTAAATCTCTCCAGCCCCCTAATTTTTCACTCTCCCCCAACCATGAGATATATTTTGACTTCAAAAAAAAAAAAAAAAAAAAATTTGGCCTGACCCCTAAAAAGTTCGTCCTGACCCCTAAAATTTTCCCCGACCCCTAAATCTCTCCAGCCCCCTAATTTTTCACTCTCCCCAAACCATGAGAAATATTTTGTGTTCAAAACAAAAAAATTTGGCCTGACCCCTAAAAAGTTCGTCCTGACCCCTAAAATTTTCCCCGACCCCTAAATCTCTCCAGCCCCCTAATTTTTCACTCTCCCCCAACCATGAGAAATATTTTCAGTTCAAAACCAAAAAAAACAAAAAAATTTGGCATCACCCCTAAAAAGTGCGTTCTGACCCCTAAAATTTTCCCCGACCCCTAAATCTCTCCAGCCCCCTAATTTTTCACTCTCCCCCAACCCTGAGAAATATTTTGAGTTCAAAACAAAAAAAAACAAAAAAATTTGGCCTGACCCCTAAAAAGTTCGTCCTGACCCCTAAAATTTTCCCCGACCCCTAAATCTCTCCAGCCCCCTAATTTTTCACTCTCCCCCAACCATGAGAAATATTTTGTGTTCAAAACAAAAAAATTTGGCCTGACCCCTAAAAAGTTCGTCCTGACCCCTAAAATTTTCCCCGACCCCTAAATCTCTCCAGCCCCTTAATTTTTCACTCTCCCCCAACCATGAGAAATATTTTCAGTTCAAAACCAAAAAAAAACAAAAAAATTTGGCCTCACCCCTAAAAAGTTCGTCCTGACCCCTAAAATTTTCCCCGACCCCTAAATCTCTCCAGCCCCCTAATTTTTCACTCTCCCCCAACCCTGAGAAATATTTTGAGTTCAAAACCAAAACAAAGAAAAAAATTTGGCCTGACCCCTAAAAAGTTCGTCCTGACCCCTAAAATTTTCCCCGACCCCTAAATCTCTCCAGCCCCCTAATTTTTCACTCTCCCCGAACCATGAGAAATATTTTGACTTCAAAACAAAAAAAAACAAAAAAATTTGGCCTCACCCCTAAAAAGTTCGTCCTGACCCCTAAAATTTTCCCCGACCCCTAAATCTCTCCAGCCCCCTAATTTTTCACTCTCCCCCAACCATGAGAAATATTTTGACTTCAAAACAAAAAAAAACAAAAAAGTTTGGCCTGAACCCTAAAAAGTTCGTCCTGACCCCTAAAATTTTCCCCGACCCCTAAATCTCTCCAGCCCCCTAATTTTTCACTCTCCCCCAACCCTGAGAAATATTTTGAGTTCAAAACCAAAACAAAGAAAAAAATTTGGCCTGACCCCTAAAAAGTTCGTCCTGACCCCTAAAATTTTCCCCGACCCCTAAATCTCTCCAGCCCCCTAATTTTTCACTCTCCCCCAACCATGAGAAATATTTTGACTTCAAAACCAAAAAAAAGAAAAAAATTTGGCCTTACCCATAAAAAGTTTGTCTTGACCCGTAAAATTTTCCCCGACCCCTAAATCTCTCCAGCCCCCTAATTTTTCACTCTCCCCCAACCATGAGAAATATTTTGTGTTCAAAACAAAAAAATTTGGCCTGACCCCTAAAAAGTTCGTCCTGACCCCTAAAATTTTCCCCGACCCCTAAATCTCTCCAGCCCCTTAATTTTTCACTCTCCCCCAACCATGAGAAATATTTTCAGTTCAAAACCAAAAAAAAACAAAAAAATTTGGCCTCACCCCTAAAAAGTTCGTCCTGACCCCTAAAATTTTCCCCGACCCCTAAATCTCTCCAGCCCCCTAATTTTTCACTCTCCCCCAACCCTGAGAAATATTTTGAGTTCAAAACCAAAACAAAGAAAAAAATTTGGCCTGACCCCTAAAAAGTTCGTCCTGACCCCTAAAATTTTCCCCGACCCCTAAATCTCTCCAGCCCCCTAATTTTTCACTCTCCCCGAACCATGAGAAATATTTTGACTTCAAAACAAAAAAAAACAAAAAAATTTGGCCTCACCCCTAAAAAGTTCGTCCTGACCCCTAAAATTTTCCCCGACCCCTAAATCTCTCCAGCCCCCTAATTTTTCACTCTCCCCCAACCATGAGAAATATTTTGACTTCAAAACAAAAAAAAACAAAAAAGTTTGGCCTGAACCCTAAAAAGTTCGTCCTGACCCCTAAAATTTTCCCCGACCCCTAAATCTCTCCAGCCCCCTAATTTTTCACTCTCCCCCAACCCTGAGAAATATTTTGAGTTCAAAACCAAAACAAAGAAAAAAATTTGGCCTGACCCCTAAAAAGTTCGTCCTGACCCCTAAAATTTTCCCCGACCCCTAAATCTCTCCAGCCCCCTAATTTTTCACTCTCCCCCAACCATGAGAAATATTTTGACTTCAAAACCAAAAAAAAGAAAAAAATTTGGCCTTACCCATAAAAAGTTTGTCTTGACCCGTAAAATTTTCCCCGACCCCTAAATCTCTCCAGCCCCCTAATTTTTCACTCTCCCCCAACCATGAGATATATTTTGACTTCAAAAAAAAAAAAAAAAAAAAATTTGGCCTGACCCCTAAAAAGGTCGTCCTGACCCCTAAAATTTTCCCCGACCCCTAAATCTCTCCAGCCCCTAATTTTTCACTCTCCCCCAACCATGAGAAATATTTTCAGTTCTAAACCAAAAAAAACAAAAAAATTTGGCCTGACCCCTAAAAAGTTCGTCCTGACCCCTAAAATTTTCCCCGACCCCTAAATCTCTCCAGCCCCCTAATTTTTAACTCTCCCCCAACCCTGAGAAATATTTTGAGTTCAAAACAAAAAAAAACAAAAAAATTTGGCCTGACCCCTAAAAAGTTCGTCCTGACCCCTAAAATTTTCCCCGACCCCTAAATCTCTCCCGCCCCCTAATTTTTCACTCTCCCCCAACCATGAGAAATATTTTCAGTTCAAAACCAAAAAAAACAAAAAAATTTGGCCTCACCCCTTAAAAGTTCGTCCTGACCCCTAAAATTTTCCCAGACCCCTAAATCTCTCCAGCCCCCTAATTTTTCACTCTCCCCCAACCCTGAGAAATATTTTGAGTTCAAAACCAAAACAAAGAAAAAAATTTGGCCTGACCCCTAAAAAGTTCGTCCTGACCCCTAAAATTTTCCCCGACCCCTAAATCTCTCCAGCCCCCTAATTTTTCACTCTCCCCAAACCATGAGAAATATTTTGACTTCAAAACAAAAAAAAACAAAAAAATTTGGCCTGACCCCTAAAAAGTTCCGCCTGACCCCTAAAATTTTCCCCGACCCCTAAATCTCTCCAGACCAACTAATTTTTAACTCTCCCCCAACCCTGAGAAATATTTTGACTTCAAAACCAAAACAAAGAAAAAAATTTGGCCTGACCCCTAAAAAGTTCGTCCTGACCCCTAAAATTTTCCCCGACCCCTAAATCTCTCCAGCCCCCTAATTTTTCACTCTCCCCCAACCATGAGAAATATTTTGAGTTCAAAACCAAAAAAAAGAAAAAAATTTGGCCTGACCCCTAAAAAGTTCGTCCTGACCCCTAAAATTTTCCCCGACCCCTAAATCTCTCCAGCCCTCTAATTTTTCACTCTCCCCCAACCCTGAGAAATATTTTGACTTCAAAACCAAAACAAAGAAAAAAATTTGGCCTGACCCCTAAAAAGTTTGTCGTGACCTCTAAAATTTTCCCCGACCCCTAAATCTCTCCAGCCCCCTAATTTTTCACTCTCCCCCAACCATGAGAAATATTTTGACTTCAAAAAAAAAAAACCAAAAAATTTGGCCTGACTCCTAAAAAGTTCCGCCTGACCCCTAAAATTTTCCCCGACCCCTAAATCTCTCCAGACCAACTAATTTTTAACTCTCCCCCAACCCTGAGAAATATTTTGACTTCAAAACCAAAACAAAGAAAAAATTTGGCCTGACCCCTAAAAAGTTCGTCCTGACCCCTAAAATTTTCCCCGACCCCTAAATCTCTCCAGCCCCCTAATTTTTCACTCTCCCCCAACCATGAGAAATATTTTGAGTTCAAAACCAAAAAAAAGAAAAAAATTTGGCCTGACCCCTAAAAAGTTCGTCCTGACCCCTAAAATTTTCCCCGACCCCTAAATCTCTCCAGCCCTCTAATTTTTCACTCTCCCCCAACCCTGAGAAATATTTTGACTTCAAAACCAAAACAAAGAAAAAAATTTGGCCTGACCCCTAAAAAGTTTGTCGTGACCTCTAAAATTTTCCCCGACCCCTAAATCTCTCCAGCCCCCTAATTTTTCACTCTCCCCCAACCATGAGAAATATTTTGACTTCAAAAAAAAAAAACCAAAAAATTTGGCCTGACTCCTAAAAAGTTCCGCCTGACCCCTAAAATTTTCCCCGACCCCTAAATCTCTCCAGACCAACTAATTTTTAACTCTCCCCCAACCCTGAGAAATATTTTGACTTCAAAACCAAAACAAAGAAAAAATTTGGCCTGACCCCTAAAAAGTTCGTCCTGACCCCTAAAATTTTCCCCGACCCCTAAATCTCTCCAGCCCCCTAATTTTTCACTCTCCCCGAACCATGAGAAATATTTTGACTTCAAAACAAAAAAAAACCAAAAAATTTGGCCTGACCCTTAAAAAGTTCGTCCTGACCCCTAAAATTTTCCCCGACCCCTAAATCTCTCCAGCCCCCTAATTTTTCACTCTCCCCCAACCATGAGATATATTTTGACTTCAAAAAAAAAAAAAAAAAAAAATTTGGCCTGACCCCTAAAAAGTTCGTCCTGACCCCTAAAATTTTCCCCGACCCCTAAATCTCTCCAGCCCCCTAATTTTTCACTCTCCCCCAACCATGAGAAATATTTTCAGTTCAAAACCAAAAAAAACAAAAAAATTTGGCATCACCCCTAAAAAGTGCGTTCTGACCCCTAAAATTTTCCCCGACCCCTAAATCTCTCCAGCCCCCTAATTTTTCACTCTCCCCCAACCCTGAGAAATATTTTGACTTCAAAACCAAAAAAAAGAAAAAAATTTGGCCTTACCCATAAAAAGTTTGTCTTGACCCGTAAAATTTTCCCCGACCCCTAAATCTCTCCAGCCCCCTAATTTTTCACTCTCCCCCAACCATGAGATATATTTTGACTTCAAAAAAAAAAAAAAAAAAAAATTTGGCCTGACCCCTAAAAAGTTCGTCCTGACCCCTAAAATTTTCCCCGACCCCTAAATCTCTCCAGCCCCCTAATTGTTCACTCTCCCCCAACCCTGAGAAATATTTTGACTTCAAAACAAAAAAAAACCAAAAAAACTTGGCCTGACCCCTAAAAAGTGCGGCCTAACCCTTAAAATGTTCCCCAAAAAACTGATACTACGTTATTTAATATGTATACAAATATTAGTGAAAACAGTGGGGGAGCATAATTATTTATTACTTTAATTTTACTGATACTACACTAACTTCACACCTCTCAAAAAGGAGGAGGAGGTAATACCTAGGAGGATGTTATCATGTCAACAGAAAAAATGCTGTTAGAATTAAGCAACCCTTGCTTCACTATGAACTCATGTTAAAAAAAGTGCCGTTATTGATTAAACAACACTTGCGTCACTATAAACGCATGTATCAAAAAGTGCCGTTAGGAGTTAAGCAACCCTTGCATCTTTATGGACTCATGTTCAAAAAAGTGCCGTTAGTAAGTAAGCAACCCATGCTTGACTATGGATTCGTGTTCAAAAAAAGTGCCGTTTGTGATTAAGCAACACTTGCTCACTATAAACTCATGTTCAAAAAAGAGCCGTTAGGGATTTCCTCTGACGTCATTTCCTGTTAAAATCATGACGGTGCATTATTTCTCAAATTCTACATGATGTCATTGTTTTTTTCTCAAATTAGTACTAAACAACGTTGAAAATCGAGGAAAAAGGCACCCCCCCATTGGAGAAAAGTGCTCAGTCGACCCTCGAAGAGTCCATTTTTTCTTCCGGTTCTGAGATATTATACGTCCCGGGGCTGGCCGGTCATAATGATGTCAACCGTGGGACTGTTTGTTGGGTCCTGTCGGAGGAGTATCTGGACATACAAACAGACAAACAGACAAACAGACAAACATACAGACAAGTGCCCTTTATATAATAGATTATTTTTTATTTACACAGACATGTATAAAATCTGCGACACTGGCATGTCAATGTTATCGATCAACTGCTATTATAAACTGAGATCTCATCAGGCAGAGTTAGAATCCGATCTTAACCTTAGGTCATTCTTTTCAAATATCCTCATGTCAAGTTTTTCTGACAAACCCATTTTCAGATAGACCGAATACAATCGAGAGTGCTGTCTCGTATGTAATTCAAACCCTGTGCATATATATATATATATGTATGTATATGCATGTATATATATATATATGTATGTATATGCATGTATATATATATATGTATGTATATGCATGTATATATATATATGTATGTATGTATATGCATGTATATATATATATGTATGTATGTATATGCATGTATATATATATATATGTATGTATGTATATGCATGTATATATATATATGTATGTATGTATGTATGTATATGCATGTATATATATATATGTATGTATGTATATGCATGTATATATATATGTATGTATGTATATGCATGTATATATATATATATGTATGTATGTATATGCATGTATATATATATGTATGTATGTATATGCATGTATATATATATGTATGTATGTATATGCATGTATATATATATGTATGTATGTATATGCATGTATATATATATGTATGTATATGCATGTATATATATATGTATGTATGTATATGCATGTATATATATATGTATGTATGTATATGCATTTATATATATATGTATGTATGTATATGCATTTATATATATATATGTATATATATGTATATATATATATGTATGTATGTATGTATATGCATGTATATATATGTATGTATGTATATGCATGTATATATATGTATGTATGTATATGCATGTATATATATGTATGTATGTATATGCATTTATATATATATGTATGTATATGCATGTATATATATATGTATGTATATGCATGTATATATATATGTATATGTATGTATATGCATGTATATATATATATGTATGTATATGCATGTATATATATATGTATGTATATATGTATGTATGTATGCATGTATATGTATGTATATATATATATATATGTATGTATGTATATATATATATATATATATATATATTAGTATGCCAAAGCAAACCATCTAGTATATAAATATGTTATCTTAAATCGTTAAAAATGCATAAATTAAGAAAGTGTTATTCGATTATTCTTCACCCAATATTGCAGTTCTTCTTAAGATAGAATTAATCCCAAATTTCCGAAAATAAAACAAACTATAATAAAGTAGTAATAAAGTGTTTTACATGTGTTCGGTGCGAATGCAGATGCGACGGTATTTTTGTAAAAAAAACACGAATACAAAATGACTACCAACATTGCATTACTCGTAAAATGTTACTCCAATAAAGTTGGTTGATCTTGCTATAGGCCTTTGTTATCAATTGCATCTTTGGACAGATTCAGAGACAGATGGAAACACCACAACTATTTAACAATCAACCTTGTTTCTAACTTTGCTTTCCTTGGGGGGGGGGCGTAAGTAAATACGAAACAAACAGAGGAGGTTATTGCCTGTCACCGGAGACGCGCTCATCCGACGGGGATTATTTTGGTTTCCAATTTAAAGTGTCCCTATTTTATGAGGGTATTAGCCACATAAAACCCGACCTTTCGTCTAACATTGAGGAAAGCCAAATGTGAATCATCTAAGAGAATAAACGTCACCATTTCTGCGAGTCAATCACCAACATGGGAATATATCTCTCATAAAAGGTAAACATTTGAAATCTCGCCAGATAATTCTTATATGCATCAACGAATATTATTTTTTCATGGTATGAATTCAATACAAAATAGCAATTTTAATTTTACCAGCAGAAACTCTGTCTACTTATTATTACGTACTTACTATTTGACCTACTTTTCAAATTTGTGCAATAGAATTTGAAACATTTTTAAATGCGTGTGACTACGGATTAGTGGCATTTGTGCATATTATTATTTTATTATTAAAACTGTGTTTTGCGGCTACGGTAGTCAAATGACATCCCGTAGCTACAATCAGTCCTCCATGCTAGTCGCAGGCCATCTGGCCTTGTCATGCGCAAGTTGACGTAAGCAATGAAGTTGTTTCGCTGACCGTAGTGGTGCTAGTCCCGCCTGCTTGAGATCAGCACGTAGTGTGCCCAGCAGATTTGTGCAGTTCCGTCCTAGTCGCGGTTGGTAGGCTTCTGAGCCAGTAACAGAAAAGTCTAGTGTCCTCTGTGCGGGAGTGTCAGGGTCCATTCGTAAGATATGGCCTAACATAGACCATCTTTGTTCAGCAACCTTTGTGGAGAGGGGTGTTTCGTTGCACAGCTCGTATAGTGCCTTGTTGCTGATAGGTTTTTTCGGCCAGCAGTGACCTGTGATGGAATTGAAGTGTCTGCGGTGGCACGCATCCAGCTTGTCAAGCATTGCTTTTGTTATTGCCCAGCTGTGGCTATTGTAGAGCATGATGGGCACACAGTACGCGTTATAGAGACAGGATCTTGGTTTGTCGGCTCCAGAGTTTATGTAATGAATGAAACGCTACATTGCCATGTATACATTTATGCGTATCAATTTTATTACTGTGTGGATATCGACGTAGGCGTTAAATATGGTCAGGTTCTGATGAGAAAATTGTGACTTAATAACATGTCGAGTCTGGAATGATCGTATCAGCAACGGGTCACCATATTTCTCTATTTGTTGCTATCTTTAGCCAGAGTAGCATGATTAAGTAAATATCATGGTTTACTTATCACTTGGCTGTGATTCTACATATCTCATATACTTTTATTGCGGGGTTCTTTAAGTGCAGAACTTGATTCTTTGTCGGTTTTAATGTTTTGGGGGTAGAATTTGGACGACATGCTATCGCAATTCTTGAAATGTAAACCGCTTTCAAGTAAACAGCGGAGAGAAAATGGCAAATAAAGAAAAGATCTTTAGTTCAAATGTTTTGCATAAGACAAAGTATTTATACTACCCTTATGAAGTTTCAACTCAGTTTGGCAAGATAGTGACCCGTATTGTTGAACGCCGGCGACCAATGCAGAACTCCAGCATGGCGAACGCACAAATGTAGATGACATAAATCAATCTAAGGACACACTAAGATCTTCGCTAAAGGCCTTCAACAACTCAACTACTCAATAGGAAAAGACAATTCAGGAACGACGGTATGGAGATAAACTGTTCGCAACGATGCTAGAGAATATTCCTGCAACTGGATTAATAAAGTACAAATTAGTCGACACATGTGTGAAAAATAATGGGAAAAAAACAAGAAACGATGGTGTTCGCTATCGACATTATTCGAAAACTTTCAAAGCATGTATCAGACATGAATGTTGGTTGCTGTGTTTTATATAAACAGCTTCTAATATTTTTATGTTGTAAAAAGTAGTTTCGCTATGTAGTATTGTTGTGCTGCTGACAAAATTGTCTACATTCATTTTAAAATGTTGTTACTTTGGGCTAGAATTTAACATATGCACTGTAAGTCTACAGGAAAGAAGTCTTGTAGTAACACCTATGTAGTTATTAGTTTTTTCTTTATTATTGTAAGAGTTACATTCTCCAAAAGAGGATTGGAACGTATAGATGACACTGGTACTTTCTACTGCTTTTTTTAATGGAGAAAAGTATTTTGTTACAAGGTTTAGGGTTTTAGAATTTTTGGAGTTAATAATGAATATTACTTTATTAATAATGTCGGTAGGAGAAATGTATCGGTGTGTTTCCAATACAAGAATTATACTGTGGTTATCGACAAATTTCATACATCAATAGATTTTTTTAATATCTCTTGGGCAAAGGCATAGAATGGTGTGAGACTGGCCTGGTTACCAAAAACGGTCTCTTTCGTATTGTTTAAAGGAGGCAAACAGGAATATAGTGAATGAAGTCGTGGTCATGGGCTGGACGGATACACGTGACATATACTATTTAAATTTATATTATGCACCCATACATCGGTTGCCTAACAAACCCTTGTACAGAGATACCAAAGACACTCGAGGATTGTGTCTAGTATGTAATTCATTTTTCTTCGAGGAGGGTCTTGGATCTTATCAGCTAGAATCTCATTTGATGTTTTGCTCCACTTTTCAAACTTTGAGTAGTGGTAGCAAAACAATAGCACCTTCTTTTGTGCAACAGTCCATGGTTGGGCTTTTAAGCCTCTTATGTTTCTTTTTTGTTGCTGCATTTGATGGAGATATGGGGGGGGCAGGACCTTTTGTCTCAAGGACTGATGGCTGACCCTGGTTGGCCTCTGTATAGGATGGAGCACCATTTCCAGAGGCAGGAGGGTTTACACCATTGCTTACATCTTCCCGCCTGGTGTATGAACGGGTTGATGGGCCCTTTTTAACCTGGGTGCCGGACTGTCAGTATTTTTTTTTTAATCATATTTTGTATTATTCATTTCCTCATTGTCAACGGCTTCTAATTGTTTATTCGAAGCTGCCCTCGATGAGTAGAGGTAGTCCGCAATTCGGGAGACGTGCTGGATGGCTTGAAGAGACAGCACACCATTTGTTTTGAATATTTGGTCAGGGTTTACTTCAAGTAAAAAGTATCCTCATGTCAGAGTCTCTGAAAAGCCCCTGTACAGAGAGACCGAAGACACCCGAGGGTGGTGTCTAGTAGGCATTCAAGTCCTCCCTCATATATATGGTATCTTATGTGTAGAGGAAATTATAGTAGACAAAATGTTTTCAGAACTTAGCTTAACGCAATACTCTTCTCCTAAACGAATTGAGTCCTCTCCGTAATCAGTATCGTATAATTTATAAACAAATGAATAAATTCATTTAATACGATATCATTTTGCTCCTCCTGCTTTCTGTTATCTCATATGACAAGATATCCAACCTTAATTGGTCCGGTTGGTAGGGGCCGGCTTCCGGGTTTCGAAGCTGTTCGTCGATGAATATATTTTGTGCATATTTTTTTAGGATAGTTATATTGGAAATTGATTTCAGACTGTAAGTAATGCATATGGATTCAAACATGTGCCCAGAATGTGGACCGCCTAACTTAGGCGTCGTCGTGGACCACTTGACTAACGAGTCATGTTCGGCGGTTGTTCTCCTGAAGCAAGGTGTTGTATGTATTAAAAAACGTGTATTCAGCAGTGAATATACATTTAAGGGAAAACCAAATCACCTAGAGTGAAATAATAAACAGAAACCAATAATGTTACTTCGATTTACACAGAAACATCATTGTTTTATTTAATTTTATATGTATTTTGCCAAATAATACGAAAACAAACAACTAAAACCGGTAATATGTTCTTTTTTTCCAAGATATCTATACCATCTCAATGTATCTTCAAAATGTAATTTAAATGTGCATTTAGCCTACAGTGGTTTGCATGATGCGAATTATGTCCCGAGAAAAGGTTACCGATATTTTGTTTTACATGGTTAAAAAATACAAAAGATTTTCAAAAAGACAGAAAATCTAATTGAAGAAGATTTATGACAAGGAAGGAAACGAGAACGAGGCTGGAAATGGAGCATTTTCATTGGCTGGTAATGTTTTCTTATGATTCATGTGACATGTATCAGTTTGGTGATACATTTGCCTTCAGTTTTACTTTGTCTTCTCACTTTTATTTCATATTACACACACCTTGTTATCAGCAGATCTCACGAATCTATTAATTATACTAAAGCTGAGTTAATCAAATTTTCTTTCTCTTACATGTTTTACTATATATTTAAATCACACAAAGTACATGCTAAAATATTCCTCATGTTTAAGATTAAGTTATATTTCAAAAGAATCTGGTGTAATTGTGCTACTTAGATGTAATTTGCAATTTATTCACAAACTCACAAATTTCTCCTGTTTATTACGTTCACCTTCTCTCGTTGTATTTTGTTTGCACTCACCCTTATTTTATACAGTTTTTCTCTCTCTCTCTCTCTCTCTCTCTCTCTCTCTCTCTCTCTCTCTCTCTCTCTCTCTCTCTCTATGTCTCTCTGTCTATGTCTCTCTCTCTCTATATATATATATATATCTCTCTCTATGTCTCTCTCTATATATATATCTCTCTATGTCTCTCTCTTAATCTCTATCTCTTTCTCTTTCTCTCTGTCTCTCTCTTTCTCTCTCTCTCTCTATGTCTCTCTCTCTCTCTCTCTTTCTATGTCTCTCTCTCCATGTCTCTCTCTCTCTCTTTCTATGTCTCTCTTTCTTAATCTATCTCTTTCTCTTTCTCTCTGTCTCTCTCTATGTCTCTCTCTTTCTCTCTCTCTCTATGTATCTCTCTCTATATCTCTCTCTCTATGTATCTCTCTCTCTTTCTATGTCTCTCTCTCTCCATGTCTCTCTCTCCATGTCTCTCTCTCTCTCTCTCTCTATGTCTCTCTCTCTTTCTATGTCAATATCTCCATGTCTCTCTCTCTCTCTCTCTCTCTATGTCTCTCTCTCTTTCTATCTCTCTCTTTCTTAATCTCTCTCTTTCTCTTTCTCTCTGTCTCTCTCTCTCTATGTCTCTCTCTTTCTCTCTCTCTCTATGTATCTCTCTCTATATCTCTCTCTCTATGTCTCTCTTACTTTATATGTCTCTCTCTCCATGTCTCTCTCTCTCTCTATGTCTCTCTCTCACTTTCTATGTCTCTCTGTCTTAATCTCTCTATCTTTCTCTTTCTCTGTGTCTCTCTCTCTATGTCTCTCTCTCTATGTCTCTCTCTCTCTCTATGTCTCTTTCTCTCTCTCTATGTCTCTCTCTCTCTTTATTAACAGTCAAATTAATAAAACTTACTATAAAAAAGAGTGAAATAATCCATGATAAACAATACGGAACACGATCTCAACTATCAATACTCTTTCACTCATAGCCGGAGATAAAAATGTTAAACAACAAAGACAGAGAGATATGGAGAACAGAAGACCGATATGGGGTTTCGCCTTTTTTATATGTAACAATTTTTATATGTAACAATTTTTATATGTAACTGGCTTTGCAATATATATTAAATAAACAATCTTATATATTTTCGGCTATATGTTAAATATAATTTTGCTGATAGCAAATATATAATTAACATACTGAACTTGTATGAATGGACAACAATGGAGAAATACGACATTATAATCAAATCGTTTCATCATATTAATAAAAAAAATAATTGCACTTTCAAACAATTTCATATAAAAGGCATTTGCTCTTTCATCAGTAAAATGCTTAGAAAACGCATTCAATTTGTTAAATATAAATATTTCTGATAGTGATCTTTTTTTACTAAAGATTCGTCGGTTATCAAGGCCTAAACGCCACTCGAGGATAAAGATTAATGGGTTTGTCACGTCAACGGTGAGACAATACTGTGATGATTGGTACCGATGGTTGAAATTAGGCAGAATTTGATTATTTAAGAGGACGGTTCAACAAGAATTTGTTTACATTGGACTTGAAAACGACTATGTTGTAGTCAGCTGGGAAGCAGTCCCGCAGTAATGTGTTTCACAGGCAAGTAGTTCTAGAAAGAAACTCTGTTCATGAAAGCTCCGTTAAGTTTTAGGTACACAGAAAGAGAAAGGGAAATTATTGACAGTGGTTGTAGCTAGACGAGTGAATGTTTTACAGGGGGGGCATAGATTAGAGCTCAATCGAGCCTCTACCATGAAAATAACGATGGAGTAGAGAAAGACTGGCAACATCTCTTCTGTGAGATAATGGCTGTAGGGAAAAGAGGGCATCCCCCACTAGATTTTGAAGTCGATTTTATACTTTGTCAAGGCAGGACAAGGGTGCTCTGAGCGGCACTCTCCAGATGTGGCAATGGTACTCCATCCTAAACATAATAAAACATTATAGAATTAAATTCACCAAATTGTAAACTTTGATGTAACAATGGGTATTGCGATGGTGCTGGTGTATGTTAATTAAGAGGAATATATATAATACGCTTCCATCAATAATTTATCAGAAATATTGGTATTTACAGGAGAAAAGAAATAATCCAAAAAAATTTGAAATCTTCTTTTTGGTATTGTTGTGAAGTTGTCCAACAGTAAATAATAAATAAAGGAAGTCAAGTCGAGGGTTGGTTTAACAAGTGTATTAACAAAGGAAGAAAGTGACTAGCACTTGGCTAGACAGTTACAAGACTGTGCTTTGTCTTTTCTGTGTCTCTGGTAACTCGCACTATTTATAGTGACTACCGGTGCAGTTTCTCCTGTGTAAGAACGGCCGGTGTAACAGATATAAATATAAAAATTATGTTAAACTATGTAATACTTTTAGCTAGCGCTTCCAAGTTAAATAATAAAACTTACAGCAATTAAAATATTTATTAATTATAGATTAATAAATATATTAACCCTGTACCTATAGTTTTCATACAAATCCCTACTTCAATAGGTGATAGACTCTTTAGAAGGTGATTAAAATACTATTTCAAACCTATGGATGACTGATAAACGAACCGACCAACCGGCAGGAAGGAACAGTTATAAAGTTGCATGCACGCATCTAAAAATAGTATTTCAATCAAACGTGACAGACAATATAACATTATTTCAAACTTAAGCGTGACAGACTAACGAACGGACAAAGCTTGATAGACGTACGTGATTGTATCTAAAATGTTGGTTAAAACTTAAGCGTGACAGAAGAATTGTGTTTTTTAGGCCTTGGTTTCCTCAATATTATCAAGCATCTACAATAGCAACCACGTGATGGTTTCCGACGTCCTCGATTAAAATGACGCTATGGAACCGAGACGGGATCCGAACACGGCACGCCGAGTCGTCAGTTGGTATCTACATTAGAAATGCCACTCCCTCTTATCAATTATGACAAGCGTAACAGATAGATACATGCACATAAATTCAGAGAAAAGCAAGATGGTTGCAAACTCGTATTCAAACACTCAATCTTTTTAAAGTGATTAAAAGCTTTACACAGAAATAATCCCACTCTCAATACGAATGAAGCCATTCTAGATCATTGGAAGTAACAGTCGCCACAGGTGTTATAGAGTTTGTATACTTCTCCTAGACAGCTGGCTTTAACGAAGGCTAAACAGGAAATTTATCATAGTGGTTTTACAGCGTCTTCAGACACTAACCTGAGCATTTCTCTAGCTCGGCATATACTGAGAAAAGAGGTACATATTTAGATGGAGTTTATGGATACATACGTAGAAAGATAGATAAATATTATAAAGCGGCGAGAAAGCATGTGCAAATGTATATTTAATTATGATAATGGCTGACGCTGATTCATCCTCAAAATTGTATAAACATAGACATAAAATAGATAATAAAGTAAGATAGTATTCCTTTTAGTAATCACACATATGTCGTCGAGCAACGGTTATCAAAGCATTTGTGCGGGGTATTGCCAACCGATTCGAGCCGCTCTGGGTGTGCTGCCATTGTGACGTAACACCGCACTAAACAAAAACGATCGAGTCAGGTGTGACAAATCGTTGAAGCGTATTAGGTTAGATTTAGAAAGTAAAGGTAGGTAATCAAATACAGGTAAATGCGAAGTTTCTAACTCATCATTTTGATGGCACTTCAAACTTGAAAACTTGGGAAATAAACGTAAAATGCTTTCTGTTCTCCAAATATTACGATTGCAATCGTCTGTATGAGATGTTTCGTTGTTTTAATATTAGCGTGTATTTATCAGAAGCCATAATAGAAATATGGTAGTATAGCAATACCAGCTGTATCTACCCGGCCTTACTTGGCTGCCTTTTTACTTTCATTTTTACTTACCTCATTAAACCCTACCACAAACAATAACACAAATGCACACGCATTTTTGCTCTGTTTCTTAATTACTTTAAAGAAATATTTACATTTTCTTCTAACTAATTCAATGCTATAAAAAATCGAATTTGCAACAAAATCGATCGGACGTGTTACGAAATATAAAAATTTAAATCCCATGAATACTTTCATTTTATTTACTTTTAACCATAAAATATAAAATGGCATGAAATATTTTTAAAACAACTGTTGCATGTCGGTCTATTTTCTCTTTATCTAAATAAGATTTTTGTTAAATTTAATTGAATTATCTACGGTCTCGTGCATCCATTTCATTAATTGAATAAATCCGTTTTAAATAAACAAAACTATAAAAAAAATTATTTATAAATAAACTTGAATTTCCACAAATGTTGTGTGGCACTTTTATTATTTAGATGTTATATATTTACTAAATGAAAATGATAATAAAAGTTGAAGTAAATAAATAAATAATGGCATTTATAACTGGTAAGTGACTGAATAGATAGATGCACACATTAGATAAATACGTATGAAAGGATATGTCGATGCATTGATAATAAAACTCGGTGAAGCATATTAGGTTAGAGTTTTAAAAAAACAAGACGTTGAAATTCGAATGCTGATGATTTCAGGTAGCCTCACTTGTAATTTTAAAGGCATGAGTTGCATTTTTATTCGGCTTTCGGGCTAGGATAAAAGTATCGTATTTTTCTCGGGAAATAATAACCCTCGGCATTACCCAGTTCTTTCGAAGAGGGTGAATTTATTGTCTGTCGCCTGGGGCTCCCTCATTTTGAAAGAAGTACCGACGTGACTATACACGTATTTTCTCTCATCACGAGTGCCTCTTGAAAATGGATTTTTAGCCATATTAAAATATTACCTTGTGTCTATCTTTGCTTACGCTAGGAGGCATACATCGGTCGAAACGTTGTGAGAATAAAGTCCAAGATGGGAACAGTGATCGGAAGAATCCAAATAATACAAATTAGCAATCCTCATCTCAGAAATTCCGAAACAAAGATTGTTGTTTGTTAATTTTCCAAGTTGTACCTATTGATTCCCCTCCTTATGTAAGGAGGGTAGAAGGTAGACTTCCGGTTTACTTTCAGCAGTTTAGTAACTCTCGCTTCCGTTATTTTGTCCATTAGTCCTCACATTCCATAAGCGATGTTTCTGGCAAAGGGGGGAGAATTGTTGTTTTCTGGGTCGAAATTTAGCGATCTAACACTAATAGTAGAACCATTTCTATAAAAAAACTAAAAAAGCAGTTAGACACAATGGCATCCAAATAGTACAAACAATCTTTCTATCACTTATTAACAATTGTAATAGATAAATAGATACATGAACACGTATATGTGTGTGTCAATGAATCTATCTATCCCAACCACGCCGATGAATTAACGGTCTTGAGAACAGACAGATATGACGTCATATACAATAGGGTGAAATAAACATTTCGTGTTGATTGACCACGACAATAATGTTGAACTTTCAAATAGAAAACAAGAATACTATAACATGTAATTTAAAATTCATATTTCAATAGTTAATATAAAAATAATTAAACACAAAATGTTTAATATTTTTCAATATTCATTGTCAGTTTTGACTCAACCAAATTTAATTCAAATTTCAAAGTTTTTTATGTTCTTTCGCTCGATAGCTTTACATAAGCTTTTAGGCGTATGTACAAAGTAAGCGACACGATAAAGTGACGAAAGCAGAGAGGGAGGATCTTCCCCGTAGTAATTGTCTGAAGTGACAAGAAGGTAGAAGGATTGTGGATGATAATTAGTATCTTTCGCCATCTTTTTGTTATTATGTAGTACTCGGAGATTTTTAACTTTTTACCTTGCCTCATTTAATTCATTTATTTACCATTATTAGCGTTGCTTTCATATCAGTAACTAAAACTACGTCACAATTTCCTGCGTATATATTTCCTAGTCTATATATTCAAGTGTAAGTACGTATTTATCTAACTGTCTCATGTATGTATGCATATATCTATATATCTATCTATTTTGATATGTTTCTATTTATGTATGCATGCACGGTGTTGTAATTGTGACATGCGTCCGAATTGTGGGCTTGGCTTGTTGGTTACGAATTCTGTAGGGATTACTGCATAACTTACACTAATACCGTAGAGAAATATATAAATCTCTCTCTCTCTCTCTCTCTCTATATATATATATATATATATATATATATATATATATATATATATATAATATATATATATATAATATATATATATGTATGTATATGTATATATATATGTATATATATATATAAATATGTATATATATGTATATGTATATATATATGTATATATATATGTATATATATATATATATATGTATATATATATATATGTATATGTATGTATATATATTTATATATATATATATATATGTATATATATATATATATATATATATATATATATATATATATATATATATACTCGTTCTAACTGTGTGTTAAATAATAAGGTAAACTCGACTCCCAAGCCTTGGTTGAGCAACTAGTATAGGAGAAGGAAAAATCCGAAATAACCTGTCTTTCTCTGGTTATACCGATATTGTTTTCAGTCATCCCGAACTTCTTATCATTGTAATCAAGCAATATGGCCTCATGAGAAGTGCGGTTGATTAAGCTATTTATCCAACAGTAGTTTGAGAGCTTACTTCACCGACTATTTAGCTGGGGGATATATGGGTTCATACCTTTTTCATTGGAATGAAAGAAAGTGATACAATCGCGCCGAACTCAGACATAGTCCAAATCGGAATTCACTACACCACCGACACCCCATACTACATAATTACATGATGGATGAAAACTCGTGTTCGACATTGTAATTGTACACACAATATCTGTGCGGGAAGATTTTTTTTAAGTGAGGAAAAGTTTGTACTAAATCAACTTTGCTTTCTAATTGACTGCCACTAATGCACAAAAAGAACAAAAAGTCAACATTATTTGAAACTGAAGATGCCGCAGATGCTATTTCAGAGTGTTACTTCTACTATATGCGTGCCTTAATGAAGGATGAAGATGACATCTCTCCCGGTCGTTTTACAGCGCTCTCAGATACTAACGTGTGTGTTTCTATGTTCCGGCATTATATATGAGGGTGCATTGTATCAGTAGCACAAAGGAATCTAAAAATAAATATAAATTTACATATATATATATATATATATATATATGTATATATATATATATATGTATATATATATATATATATATATGTATAGATATACATATATGTATGTATAGCTATATATGTATAGATATATATATATATGTATGTATAGCTATATATGTATAGATATATATGTATATATATATGTATAGCTATATATGTATAGATATATATGTATATATATATATGTATAGATATATATGTATATATATATGTATAGCTATATATGTATAGATATATATGTATATACATATGTATAGCTATATATGTATAGATATGTATATGTATATATATATATTTATATATATATATATGTATGTATAGATATATATATATGTATATATATATTTATATATATATATGTATATATATATGAATATATATATGTATATATATATATATATTTATGTATGTATAGATATATATGTATATATATATATGTATAGATATATATATATGTATGTATAGATATATATATGCATATATATATTTATATATATATATGTATATATATGTATGTATAGATATATATGTATATATATGTATAGATATATATATATATATGTATGCATAGATATATATATGTATGTGTATATATATATATATATGAAAGCATGCGTATATACATACGTTCATATATAGATATTTGTATACAGATTGTTGCAGAAAAATCCGACACTTTTGGGTGGTATTGGCCTTGCCTTTGCAGGTGTGGTTGCTCAACCATGTTACTTATCACTGGTCGTCAGACTAGTGGCTGCCTTACTCACTCGACTGTAACTCACTTGACTATTTCTTCTGGGGCTTGATCGAGACCAACACCAACAAGTATGCCCATAACACGTTAGACTCTCTGAAGACTGCAATCGTTCGCCGCTATAGACAAGTACATGGTCACCAAAGGTTGTGACTTACTTGTCTCTGCATATAGAACTTTTCTTTTCATTGCTTATTTCGTTTTCTTTTTGTCGGATTTTGCTGCAACAACCTGTAGATACATAGGTTGATAGATAGATAAAGACATATTGAGAGAGATAGTGACATCATATATATAAAGATAGAACGATAATAGATAAAACGATAATAGATAAAACGATAATAGATAGATAGATAGATAGATAGATAGATAGATAGATAGATAGATAGATAGATAGATAGATAGATAGATAGATAGATAGATAAAGACATATTGAGAGAGATAGTGACATCATGTATATAAAGATAGAACGATAATAGATAAAACGATAATAGATAGATAGATAGATAGATAAAGACATAGAGAGAGAGATAGTGACACCATATAGATAGATAGATAGATAGATAGATAGATATTGAGAGAGATAGTGACATCATATATATAAAGATAGAACGATAATAGATAAAACGATAATAGATAAAACGATAATATATAGATAGATAGATAAAGACATAGAGAGAGAGATAGTGACATCATATATATAGATAGATAGATAGATAGATAGATAGATAGATAGATATTGAGAGAGATAGTGACATCATATATATAAAGATAGATAGATAAAACGATAATAGATAGATAGATAGATAGATAAAGATATAGAGAGATAGTGACATCATATATAGATAGATAGATAGATAGATAGATAGATAGATAGATAGATAGATAGATAGATAGATAGATAGATAGATTAGGAAGTTTGTATATAGTCTAGTAAAGAGTTTTAGAACGATAATAGATAAAACGATAAAACGATAATAGATATATAGATAGATAGATAGATAGATAGATAGATCGATAGATAAAGACATATTGAGAGAGATAGTGACATCATGTATATAAAGATAGAACGATAATAGATAAAACGATAATAGATAGATAGATAGATAGATAGATAAAGACATAGAGAGAGAGATAGTGACATCATATATATATATAGAGAGATAGATAGATAGATAGATAGATAGATAGATAGATAGATAGATAGATAGATAGATAGATAGATAGATTAGGAAGTTTGTATATAGTCTAGTAAAGATTTTGGCTTGGAGACATCGTTTAAGCATATTAGATTAGACTTGAAAAGCTATTCAAATGCATATAAATCCTTGGGGTCTTACAGAAATTGTTAAAGGCATGTGAGACCTGACAACTTAGGAAATTGACGCAAGACCAATCTCTTTGTTCCCCAAGTGGAACAACTGTAATCGTTTTCATGGCAGATTTCATTGTTTAGTGTGTAGCGTGTATTTAAGAGTAGCCATATTTGAAATATACTTTTATAACAATATGTTAAGCATTGACTGGAGACAACGATGATTAAACTCGTAAATAATCCATAGATAAATGCGAATTCACTCGATAGATAAATGCATTAATACATATAAAAGCATCCATTGATAGGAGTTGACTATGAGTTAGATAGATATATAAATACATGGATAGAAAAATGCAGAAATAGATGGATAATTATGTATACTAGCAATAATATGATCTCTCCAGATGTTTACGTATTTATACTGTAAATGTTGAATTTGCTAATGAACAGCAGACTGTGAATATTTCTTGTTGGCGTGGCTACGCCTTCAAAAGAAGGTTGTAATGCCTGGAAGGATTGTATCATGACGAACAAAAGGATACTATACTACCCCAAATAGAGGAGGTAATCCCTGGAAGGATGGCATTATGTCCTCAGAAAAGATACTAAAATTAACTCTAAAGGAGTAAGTAATCCTTATCAGGATGTTTATGGATTGATTTTTCCTTTGGTCATTGGAATACAGCTTTTGTTTATATATATATATATATATATATATATATATATATATATATATATATATATATGGTACGTCAATGAAAATTAATAAGACCTGCAAATGGAAGCAAATCGATATCTTCAGTTGTTCAAAACAAGGAGCAATTTAGTTAATAAAAACATTTATTTTTCTTCTCTTTCATTCCTTAAACCAGGCTTTTCAAAGATTAAAATCTTATCATCAGAGGAAAAATTATGATTGATAAGTTGACAGGATAGGACTGTCAAAGTTCCAAATTTGAAAGAGTTTTTTTTTTTAATTTAATATTCAAACGGGCATGGGAATCACCTATAACGAAATCCAAAAAAAACGTGGGGCTCAGAAATATTGGTAAAAAAATATATAGATAGATAGATAGATAGATAGATAGATAGATAGATAGATAGATAGATAGATAGATAGATATACTAAGCTATGAAAATATATTTATGGCAATTAAGCTACACAGAGGCTAAATATTCCCCCCAGGGATAAAAAGCAGGAGCCTCTGTGTAGCTTAATTGCCATAAATATATTTTCATAGTTTACTACCTAGCTCTACTTACGTATCGAGCACTGTTGAAGTAAATACTGAAAATTAATACATAAAAAATTATATCTCCTTCTCAAATTTTATGTGGGAACATGAAATAGTTATATATATATGTATATATATATATATATATATATAACTATAGAGAGACGTAGATTGTAGTTAACTGATTTGATAGATAGATAGATAGATAGATAGATAGATAGATAGATAGATAGATAGATAGATAGATAGATAGATAGATAGACTGTTTTTTATTTCTTAATGTGCGTTAATCTTTTGGATATTTTTATGTTGAAAGTGTATGCCTTTCAAGTTTTTAATATTTTCAAATATTTATTTTTTCGTTTTAATTAGTTATTCATAATATAAATGTATGTTTCGGCCACCTGATACTGTTTCATGACTCACTCCTCGTGGCTTCTAACTGGAGTCTTGACACCGAATCGAGTTTCTCCACATGTCATATTCTATTGAACCTACAGATTCGATTCTGACAGATACTAATATTCAGAGTCCGAGAGTGGCATAGGAATTCTGATGACTAAGATGTGACATCACACACTTCAAAACTCCCGAATTGGGGCCTCACCAACGTAGATAGTTGAATATCATGGAAATGCAGCTATATCATTTGTACACTGTACGCCTTTACGCATATATGATTGGTTGTCAAACTTGCAAATCGAAAACTTGTCTTTCCTACGCCGAAGATATAAGTTTCTGTGATTACATATTTTTTAATGGAAATCGCTCCAGACAAGGCATGAAACCACTTTATGTAAGGAGCTAAAGAAATATACTACTTCAAGGTCAAAAACTAGCCGGAATAAGTATTATATGCATTGATTCCTACCCAGAAAACAGAAATTCTTCTCCCCCCCCTTTTGTGAAAAACATCGCTCATGGAATGTGAGGACTAAAGGACAAAATAAGGGAAGTGAGAGTTACGAGAATGTCGAAAGTAAATGTATATAATATCAAGTATAGCGAACGAATATTCGCTCTAATAAATGTTATGAAAAACATTTGAATGCTTGTTTATTTTCAACTAGACATTTTGTGGTGTGATTAGCAGTCACTGATTGCGTTTAATTGAAGTGTTATATAGAGGCAAAGACAAATCTTTTGAGTTGGACGAAAAAATCAAAGGATGACCCTTCTAATGTAAAGTCTAAAACGGATTTTTAATGAAATGGCATTGCGCATGGACAATGATAATATTAAAATGTAGCAATTTTAGTTAAAACTATAGAAAAGATAACCCTTACCAAGGTCCACGTTCCTACATCTTTAAAAGTGTCAGGGTGAAAATATGCCCATGACTTTTGGGGAAAAGAAATGCAAACTCACCACCTGTGTAAATGAATTATACATAGCGAACACAAGAATAGACAAACACTGACAGACAAACAAAAACACGTCTCTAATATAAGTATAGACTAGCTAAAGTATCCTCCCTACGGTCGTATATTTTAGCTAGGTCTCTGCATCTCAACCTCCAGTGACGGAACAGAACCAAATTGACTTTTGCTGAATTTTCTGTACTATTTCACATGACTAAAATAGGAATTAACAATTTTTAATGTTTGTTGAAAATTCTAGTTTGCTCTTTTTGGGGAGGCTGGATTTTTTAAGGCAAATAATTATGAACTTGAGTTATTATTAGTTCTTAGCTAGACTATTTCTGGGTGTTTATAAAGATGGCAACTATATTTTTCTAATCGACTTTTCATTTCGACGTTACACGTATACGATGAAGTTTGCAATAAACATTCAACGCTGTTATTATTTTCTTGAAGTGAAAAAAACTTTAAATTGTATTCAAGGAGAGGAAAGTCAGTAGTTGATATCTCCCACAGCGGTAGGAGGTGACACAAGGTCGGCGGGGAAGTGTGATTTGAAAAGCCAGCGCCCTAGAGAAAGAATAGTGCTTTGGCCGTCAAAAAGTGCTTGATCAGCCCCGTCGGTATTCCCCGGTAGGGGCGCTTCAGGCGATTAGCAATAAACTAACCCCTTCTCAATGGGTGAGAAGACGAAGCCTGGAAGGGTGGACCTTCTAGAACTGCACAAGACAGTACCTCAGACAGAAGGAAGCAAGGCCCGAAGGCCAAGACATTACCGGTCTATAGAGTGAGCATCCGTCGGAACAGATACTACACTTTTATCTTAGCCAAATGGCCGACGGGGATTATACTTAAATAACCAAACATTATCTAATGAAAAGTCGTATTCGCGTAAATGTTTACATGTTCAAATTATCACGTGACCAAAAATTACGCGCGTATTAATTTGAATTTCTTTAAAAAATAATTCTTAAAAATGTTAATTTTCACTGAACACTTTAATATGGCAATGTTAAAAATAAATTGTCTTTTTTGTAATCTGCATTACATTGATAATTAGGATTATTCGGACTACTATTCTCATCGCGGTTGTTGTATTCATAACGTTTCGACCGATGTAACATCCGACCGGCTTCGGGTTAATTTTTATGTTTTCAAATTTGGAAACATTCTAGCTCACCTTTTTATATCGGGTACGAAATAAAAATCTAGTGTTAATGTTATATTGGGATTTTTTTTATTTAGCGAATTAACGTCGATTTTTTTTTTTACATTTCGAGTAAAGTAAACAGTCAACGTTACTTTTAGTTTGAAATGTAACAAAATAAAATTAAACAGAAAATATATACAGGGTGTTTCAAAAGTCTTGGGAACATTACAAATGCGTATATCTCATGAACTATTCCAGGTAGAAAAATGAAACTGGTGCCATTTTAAAGCTTGCCTAATCACGTTTTTGGTCATACTAATGATTTTCGTGTTATCTTTCCAGGTGCAGTAATGGAGTTCTCTAAACAAGACAAGGCATTTTGCGTCCTCCAATTTGCAAAGACTGAATCGTGGACATGTGTTCAGCGTGCATTTCGCAGGAAATTTAAAAAAGAAGCCCCTGAAAGGAAATCCATTGTCAGATGGCATGCTAAATTTGTGAAAGATGGGTGTTTGTGCCCAAGTAAGCGAACAGGTCGCCCTTCAACTTCAGAAGATGCAGTTGAGCAAGTTCGGACAGCCTTTCAGCGGAGCCCCCGTAAATCAGTGAGAAGAGCCAGCAGGGAACTTCAGCTTGCTCCAGCAACTGTCTGGCGTGTCTTAAGGAAACGACTGCAAATGGTACCTTACAAGCTCAAGTTGGTCGAAAAGTTGAAGGACACTGATAAGCCACTTCGCCGTGACTTTTGCATTGCAATGCAAGAGAAGTTGGAAGATAACGGCTTTGATGACCGGCTTGTTTTTAGCGATGAGGCGACCTTCCATCTGAATGGCAAAGTTAACAAGCATAATACTCGCATATGGGGTACTGAGAATCCTCATGAACTTCTTGAGCACGAGCGAGATTCACCAAAAGTGAACGTGTTTTGTGCAATTTCCAAGAAAGGTGTCTATGGACCGTTCTTCTTTGAAGAGGCAACTATCACTGGTGAATCCTATCTCAACATGCTGGAAGACTGGTTAATGGCTCAGTTGGAACAAGCAGAATCTGATGACTTCATTTTTCAACAAGATGGTGCACCACCACACTGAAGTCTTAGAGTAAGGCAGTTTGGAAAGGTTAAAGTTTCAAGTTTTGTGGGGAATCTTCAAAGTAGCTCAATATGAGCACCATTCGTCACACGGCAGACATCTAGTCGATAGTGCATTTCCTGCCAAACGCGTTCCAGCATCTTGACGTCAATGGTTCCCACAACTGCCGTTACTCGAGCCTTTAGTTCGTCAATATCTCTTGGAAGGGGCGGCACATAGACTTGTTGCTTGACAAAGCCCCAAAGGAAAAAGTCACACGGGGTAAGATCTGGAGACCTAGGAGGCCAGGGCATGAGAACGTCATCACCTCGCCCAGATCTCCCAATCCATCTACCAGGCAGCCTTGTGTTAAGAAACTGCCTTACTCTAAGACTCCAGTGTGGTGGTGCACCATCTTGTTGAAAAATGAAGTCATCAGATTCTGCTTGTTCCAACTGAGCCATTAACCAGTCTTCCAGCATGTTGAGATAGGATTCACCAGTGATAGTTGCCTCTTCAAAGAAGAACGGTCCATAGACACCTTTCTTGGAAATTGCACAAAACACGTTCACTTTTGGTGAATCTCGCTCGTGCTTAAGAAGTTCATGAGGATTCTCAGTACCCCATATGCGAGTGTTATGCTTGTTAACTTTGCCATTCAGATGGAAGGTCGCCTCATCGCTAAAAACAAGCCGGTCATCAAAGCCGTTATCTTCCAACTTCTCTTGCATTGCAATGCAAAAGTCACGGCGAAATGGCTTATCAGTGTCCTTCAACTTTTGGACCAACTTGAGCTTGTAAGGTACCATTTGCAGTCGTTTCCTTAAGACACGCCAGACAGTTGCTGGAGCAAGCTGAAGTTCCCTGCTGGCTCTTCTCATTGATTTACGGGGGCTCCGCTGAAAGGCTGTCCGAACTTGCTCAACTGCATCTTCTGAAGTTGAAGGGCGACCTGTTCGCTTACTTGGGCACAAACACCCATCTTTCACAAATTTAGCATGCCATCTGACAATGGATTTCCTTTCAGGGGCTTCTTTTTTAAATTTCCTGCGAAATGCACGCTGAACACATGTCCACGATTCAGTCTTTGCAAATTGGAGGACGCAAAATGCCTTGTCTTGTTTAGAGAACGCCATTACTGCACCTGGAAAGATAACACGAAAATCATTAGTATGACCAAAATCTTGATTAAGCAAGCTTTAAAATGGCACCAGTTTCATTTTTCTACCTGGAATAGTTCATGAGATATACGCATTTGTAATGTTCCCAAGACTTTTGAAACACCCTGTATATTGAGCACTATTGTAGGGTGACAACTGACTTTACTTTATGTATTAGATACTACGCACTTCCTGTCCACATAAGTTTTAAATATCATATTTATCTGTAAACGCGTAGATAGAATGGACACTTCTTAAGAAATATTCGTTCTTATTTTGTTTTATTTTAGTCGACACAGATGTCACAATTGTTACATTATTTATATATAGTGGTCATCACGGATAAAATCGTCTCAATCATAATACCAACCAATGTTATATTCACCGTCGTTTAAGAATCGTAAGATTTATTTTGCAAACACACAGGCAAATTCTTATATCCAACTTGTTGCTAGGGTTTGCTGTTGGTTCATTCTCCGGCTCCAAAACATGCCCGACTCTTGATGCAATCTTATTAAAGAATTAGATACACACTAAGGTGGAGTATTACTGCAATATCTGAGAAGGTACCATTGAGAGCACTGGTTTTTGCCTTGACAGGATACGAACTCAACTACGTAATCTAATCGGAGGTAATCTCTGATTTTCTCTACAACACATTTCTCACAGAATAGACGTTGCTACTATTTTTCTACTCTGCTGATATTTCCATAGAAGATGCTCGACTGAACTTCAACTCTATTTCATCTTTGTCAGACATTCACAGCAAAAAATCGTCTAGATACCACAACTGTAAAGAACTTTCCTTTCTTACTCAGATAAAACGGAATTTCCTATCTGTGTAACACATTACGACGGGACTATTTTCCTGTGGACTACAACATGATCGTCTTCAAATCCAATGATAACAAATGTTTTCATAAAACGATCTCATAAATAATCAACTTCTTTTTTATATTCATTATTTAAAACCCTCTCATAATATTCTTCGTCATTAAACTAACAATCTACCCATCCCATTAACCCTTATCACCGAGTGTATTTTTACCTTGCTCAAGGGTGACTAATTAGTGAAAAATATCAGCACATGCAGATGCCCCCAAACTCCTTACTTCACAGACCAATACCTAAAAGAGTTCACTACTCTGGGTTTTTTTTCGCCACGTACTTCTTTTCTTACGTCACTACATTATGTTTTCCATGCCACATCGTCCCATAATATTGCATGTGTATACAGCTTTATGTTTTTTTATTCATATAGATTTATTCCTCGAGTTTGTTTTTCAGTATGAACGGCGACTGGTTCTGCGAACTTCAATCAGCATGTAACCTGCTCGATTTTGTTTTTCTATGCATGGGTTTTCTGGTTCTTTTTTTAATCAGATACACACACGACTGATCACGATAAGGTTGCTAACATCGCTAGTGAATAGTGGTTCTATAAGTGAAACCAAACTCGGACTACAACACGCCGAGGTGTCAGTACGCACCAGTATCTAGTTCTCTACCCTCGCTACCTCCCACCGGCATTAACCAAATTTAATTTGAAAAATCAATCCATTCAACGAAACATCCGAAATCGAAACAACTCTTCCTAAAATAATCGATTATTGATTAAATTAAGTGCCTTCAGTAAAATTTCGTTTTTTTATAGAAAAACATTTCATTAGCTTTTTAAATACAACGACATGCGCACTTTAATCAGTTTATTTCTCATATCCTAATGTCTTGTAAAACTAATCGACTTAGATGAATAAAGAACAGACATGTATGTGTGTATTTACATGTGCGTATTATTGCGCAAATCTATACATGTGTGTATATACATGTGAGTATCATTGCGCAAATCTATAAGAGTGTGTATATACATGTGCGTATCATTGCGCAAATCTATAAGTGTATGTATATACATGTGCGTATCATTGCGCAAATCTATACATGTGTGTATTTACATGTGCGTATCATTGCGCAAATCTATAAGTGTGTGTATATACATGTGCGTATCATTGTGCAAATCTATAAGTGTATATATATACATGTGCGTATCATTGTGCAAATCTATAAGTGTGTGTATATACATGTGCGTATCATTGCGCAAATCTATAAGTGTGTGTATATACATGTGCGTATCATTGCGCAAATCTATACGTGTGTGTATATAGATGTGCGTATCATTGTGCAAATCTATACATGTGTGTATATACATGTGCGTATCATTGCGCAAATCTATAAGTGTCTGTGTATATACATGTGCGTATCATTGTGCAAATCTATAAGTGTGTGTATATACATGTGCGTATCATTGTGCAAATCTATAAGTGTGTGTATATACATGTGCGTATCATTGTGCAAATCTATAAGTGTATGTATATACATGTGCGTATCATTGTGCAAATCTATAAGTGTGTGTATATACATGTGCGTATCATTGCGCAAATCTATAAGTGTGTGTGTATATACATGAGCGTATCATTGTGCAAATCTATAAGTGTATGTATATACATGTGCGTATCATTGTGCAAATCTATAAGTGTGTGTATATACATGTGCGTATCATTGTGCAAATCTATAAGTGTATGTATATACATGTGCGTATCATTGTGCAAATCTATAAGTGTATGTATATACATGTGCGTATCATTGTGCAAATCTATAAGTGTATGTATATACATGAGCGTATCATTGTGCAAATCTATAAGTGTATGTATATACATGTGCGTATCATTGTGCAAATCTATAAGTGTATGTATATACATGTGCGTATCATTGTGCAAATCTATAAGTGTATGTATATACATGAGCGTATCATTGTGCAAATCTATAAGTGTATGTATATACATGTGCGTATCATTGTGCAAATCTATAAGTGTATGTATATACATGTGCGTATCATTGTGCAAATCTATAAGTGTAAGCATGTACTTGTGTTTATATGAACGTGTATGTCTGTTCTTCGTATGCGTTGTTTTGTGAGCAATTGCGTTTGTGCTTACGTTTACATTCAGATGAGTTTGTGAACGCATCTGTATGCGTGTATGCAAACGTATGGATGTGCTTATGTGAACAAGTATATTTGTATGCGTGTATCTGTTGTTTTTTTTATGTGCGTTTGCGTGTGTGAGTATTTTTCTCTTCAAGTAAATTGGACTCGTTTTCGTATGGGTTGACATATGACAACAGCACACAATTTTTCTTTGGGTGTTAATAATCTTTTAGCGTGGGTTTATTACACTATACACAAAGTATTAATAGACAGCATTAGTCTTTCCAGTCGGGGAGACGGAATTAGATCTCCGAAAAATACGTCTGCTTCTTTCGCAGACCAAAACCCAAGAGAGTTTACTACTCTGTTCTTTTCGCAACATACTTTATTTTTTACGTCACTACTTGAACGCGACAGTTTTCTAAGTTACATTGTCACATATGTATACATGAAACTAATCTCCTTATTATCTGTTTTGTGTTGGTATGTGTACTTATCTTCCTGTACCATGAAGTGTGGCGATGGTAAGGTGAATACCTGTGTTAACTGACGATTTAGCGTGCTGGTTTCGAATTGTGTCGGTTCCGTATTTAACAGCGATATTGGAAAACATCGTGTGTTCCCTTCCGTAGGTAGCTAATTTTAATGGGGAACAAGACAAACAATACATCAGTACATGCACATCCATAGGCATTGCGTTTGCCATAAACATAGTTTCTTTCCAAGAATTTCCTATTGTTGGAACATTGTGCTACGGTATTGCTTACCTGTAATCAACAACATGGTCGTCTACAAGTCCAATGTGAACAATTACTTATCCAGCTATTCTATTCAGTAACCATCTTTCTTTTCAATCCATCGATCGTTTTCAAGCCTTTCATAGTATTGTTTATCATCCAACCAATTCACCTTTATCCTCGAGTAGCTTTTGGCTTTTGTAAAGGGTGTCTCATTATTATAAGATTTTTAATGTACCATTATCTTCTCTGTTCGAGTAAAAAAAATGTTGTCGGTGCTACAGCATTTTAATGGCTTCAGATGAAAAACCAAAATTTTTATTGATTCGAGCTCGAAGAATTTCTATTCCATTTTATTTCAACAACGAAAACTTCCGATTTAAATTCAAAACGCGAATATATTTCACTTTGCAGTATGATTGGTTTCTGGAATTATAAAATCATAAAATTCTATTTTTTATTTAAAATATTAGATTTCATATTGAAAAATAATTTCTTAAAGATTATAAATTTCCCCCGAAAAATGTATAATCTAACGACATCTGACAATTAATTGAAGTAATACAAGACATAAAAATCGTCTCACATAAAGCATCTCACTCGGTCGACCACCTTTACCTACTCACCAACCAATCCAGGCGTCAAACTTCAATAAACACTTAAGTATCCTTTGCTTCGTTTTCCATTTTGATTACATCTTCTGTTGAACTATTCCAATAGCAAGCTACTATTAAGCTTTTTAAATGTGTTTACCCCGTTATACATACGTCCACTTAAATCTTTCTATAGACAACCACATTCACATATACATTCACCGATCCCAAATTCAATAACACTCTTTTATCATTGCAAAGATTTAACCCCGGTACATTTTACTACATTCCCCCTAAAATAATGTTCATTTAGTATGTTTAGATATATATAAAACCTTTGTATCTTTATATCTCTTATTTTTTAACATTGAGGGTGAGATATCTCTACAAGATTATACATCCAAACGACTTCCTTCAAATTTTCTTATATGCAAAATGTATCATAAAAATGTATCAGTACTTCGATATGTATTAGTACTTCAGTATTACGACTACGGTCGACCACTTGACTCTTTTGTTACTTAACAAATATTAGGTTATGTTCAGAGAATAATCTCGATATGATGTATGGAACTTCTAAACCTATACTTTCTACGAGGATTATTTACCTTTACTCATATTGAATTCTTCTATGTATATTATACTGCAATTATTTAACTTTCCTCATATTGCATGTTTCTATACTTATATTATATCAATATGTATATCAATTTTTCAGGATGAAATAATTAATTAAACTCGGAGATGATTTTAGACAAGACATTTTGTTCTTTATTACTGTTTTGTCCGCACATAATTAGAGAAACAGAAAGAGAGATTAAAGCAATGTTTGATACGTGTCTTTTGACGATTTGTGACTTCCATACTTTCGTTTTCACTCAGCACAAATGACGCCGTTTCTCATATACGGATGGCCAGAAATGAAAAAAAAAACTTTCTCCGAAATTAATACCAATTTCAGACTTGTCTAACGAATGTATTACTTTGATTTCGTAATAGAAAAATAATTATCAGAATACCGGATCTATTTTTTTAATAATTTACATGTTATTTATTTTTTTGTTTTTAACACTTTTTTTATTGTTTTCTCAAATTGTTTTTGGTTTAAAATTCTTAATACAAACATAATATGGTTATTTTTTATGTTTTCACAAATTGTTTTTTTAAGACATCTTTTTTATTGTTTCCTCAAATTGTTTTTGGTTTAAAATTCTTAATACGGGCATAATATTGTTTTTGAAGTTTAAAACTTAAAATAAACATTAAGACTTAAAACAAAAAACAATTTGTGAAACTTTAAAATTTTAAACAAAATAAAATTGTGAAAACATTAAAAAAAAACAATATTATGTCTGAATTAAGAATGTTAAACCCAAAACAAAAAAGTGTTCAAAACAATAAAATAAAAAAATAAATAAATTATTTAAAAATAGGTCCGGTATTCTATTAATTATTTGTTTATTACGAAATAAAAGTACTACATTCGTTGGACAAATCTTAAATTGGTATTAATTGTGGAGAAAGTTATTTTTATTATTTCTGGCCATCCGTATATGAGAAACGGCATCATTTGTGCTGAATGAAACGAAAGTTTGAAAGTCACAAATCGTCTGTCTTTTTGTTCTCTTTCGTTTTGCAACAAATATATAGTGCTGTTGGAATAACCTCCTCTTCTGTGGTTTTATTTTTTATAATTAAATTATTGTTAGATGATGTTTGAAACGTTATTTGTAGAGGGTATTCGACTTTGAAAACATTCGCTTTCTTAATTAATGAGGGCTTGCTAAGAAAATATTGTTAATATGATTTTAAATAGGATTTTAAAATGTTATTTATAGGACAGATTGCTGAAATAATATTTGTAAATGTTGCTACTCCGGATGGGGTAGGGGGTAGTGATAAACACCTTCCTATTAATCTATTATCTCACTAGAAGACGAGCCGCTTAGTATTTAATGGCAAATGAACTGAAATGCATAATACTGGATATAATTTCGTAATTAACTTACTTTTTTAATAGGATTTTTTAGAAATTCTTTGTGAAAGAGGAAACGGGACTTATCTAAAAAAAAAGCAACAGTTTAAAATGGCTGAATTATTTGCTTGGACAATGCTGTGTGTGAAGTGTTGGCTTTGTTTATAACTTACAATTTAAAGATAGGACGCAACTTATCATGTCAGTCACACAGAAGCAAAATGGCGGAAACTTTTCATAAGTGTATTTCTCAACAAAAAAACAGTCATCAAAAACAAAACTGTGTTATATTAAAACCAAAAAAAATCATTGATTTAACAGAAAACATTAAAAAAAATAGTTAATTAATGATTTATTTTTAGAATAAATATGCAAATTAATTAACTTTTGGGCTTAGATCGCATATACCTAACCAGCATAACACCAAGATATGTTGCTTCTGATGTCGGAATTTGAAAAGAGGGTTTTAATCTCACCGTTAGTGCGAGAAATGGCACAACTTTACAAATATACAGATAATTAAATTAGTTTTTTTTTATAATATTATTATTATATTTGTTGTGGGTTGGGGTTTAAATAATATTAAAACGAAAACTTGCTACTCAAGGTTTGGTGGCGTGGGGGAGGAGGAAGGCAAATAGCATCTAAAACGTTCAATATTTTAATACGGGAGTATTTCGACGAATTTTAAAAGCAGTTTAAACGACTTTCTATACGACAGTTTTAATGTTTGCACATTTTTAACAAAACAAAATGGCTGACTGGTTAAAGAATGAATTGAAATGCATAATGATGGATTTGATTTCGTTTTGAAATTATTTTCAAGCGGAGTTTCAAATAGTTATTTGCATGGAGATAACTGAAATAATATAAAGACAAAATATTAAAATGGCTGACTTGTTTGTTTGAGCTATGGTGTGTGGGTGTAAGGTGCGGACTTTGTGTGGCTAGACATAACGAGATTCGAAACCTGGATCCCAGTGGTTGGCTTCCGGTATTTACCGACTGATATAACGAAACTACTACTTGAAATGAGATGAAGGTAATCGTATATAAATGAAACTATTTACATCCCTTTTATAATTTTACGATACTGTTAACCGAAAGTACTCAATTTATTTTACGGAAGAGTGTTTACTACTTTTCGAAGTGGAAGCCATGAGTCTATCCATTATTTACACACACACATATATATATATATATATATATATATATATATATATATATATATATATATATATATATATATATATATGGGAAAATGAAAAAGGAAAACCAAAAAATGGATGTTTTTTATGTGTACATCATGTACATTGATGTACACATAAAAAACATCCATTTTTTGGTTTTCCTTTTTCATTTTCCCATCACGTCGGATTACCTTCATCCTTCTCTTCCCATATATATATATATATATATATATATATATATATATATATATATTCCATGAAAAATGACAGTATACTGAAATCATGTGCCCTTAATGGGATTAAGATGAAAATTCATACACACTAAATGTACAAAAGCAAAGAAATTCCCAAATTTTAACACTTTTATTGTCATTAAGGATATGCGAGCACAACAGGGCTATGTATTTTACTGGTAGGAATTTTTATTCGGCGCACCTCACACACTTCATCCACTCATGCATAGAGATTTATACTGTAGTGATGTGATAATGAAATGGTTTGGTTGATATGTAGTCATACCCTTAATGACAATAAAAGTGTAAAAATTTGGGAATTTCCTTGTTTTTGTACATTTAGTGTATATGAATTTTCATCTTAACCCTATTAAGGGCATATGATTTCAGTATACTGGCATTTATCATGGAATGTCACTACTTTTGTAAAAGCAATGCTCCAATACAATGGTCATTTTTTATGGTTTTGGGGAATTTTCGGGAAAACTAAGGTATATGGTAAACTGAAATTTTAATGCCATCAACTAGACCCTAGAAACTCTATCTCTGCCAAAAATCAGCTGAATCCATCAAATAGTTGATGAGATACAGGGTGGCACATACGTACGTACGTACGTACACACAGATAACATAATTTCATGATTGAAATTTCTGGATCTCTGGGTTGCCTTGACTAATGATGGTGAAATTCTACACACTTATAGAACCTATCAAATAAAAATTTTGTGCAAAGTTTTAACTAATTTGGTTTATTGGTTTTTGAGTTATGATTGATCAAAGAAATGAGATTTCCAGCATTCGTGAAGTCTATTAAGGGATAGATCGCTCTCGCGCCTCCCTTGATATATATATATATATATATATATATATATATATTATTTCATGTATCCATATAAAATGTTATAAGGCGATATAATATTTTATTTATCGATTTTCAGTGTTGACTTCAATAGTGCCCAATACGTGATAGAGCTAGGTAGTAAGTTATGAAAATATATTTATGGCAATTAAGCTACACAGATGCTTCGCGTTTTATCACCGTAGATGTATTTTGAGGAATCTGAGGCATTTTGGCTATGGGTACGTTGGTGTAAATGGAATTCATGTTAAAACTGGCCAGAGTGAGGTTGTTCAGTTTAGACATTTTAGTCTAAAACTGATAGGTTTGCTTGCAAACTTGTTTACATATTGAATGTTTTAGATGGTTGGAGCAAATGTTTTAGATGTTTTAGAGCAAATGAGAGGAAGAGTGGAAGGTAGAAGACAATAAACGGATTAGAAATAGTAATAGCTGCAGCGTAAAGGGAGGGAAAAGATGGAGTAAATAAATAAATTACGTAAATACAGAAGAAAAAGGGAGGACTAAAATATTCACTAAAGTGAAATGTACTAATGTTAGCCCATTATATTCGTGGGATCACGCTAATTCCCATTAAATTGAAACCAAACGGTACCTCATATCCCCACTCTCTGGATGCCCGCTTAACAAAAAGACATGAACTCAGATGAAGAACGCAGCGAAATTCAGACAGATCTGACAATTTTTATAAATTTATAAGTTTTATAAATTTATATTTTTATAAATTCATAAACCTTTCATAAATTTTGAAACCTTTCATAAATTTTGTTTCGGAATTGTTTAGATGAGGATTGATAAATTATTTTATTTGATTATTCGGACTACTGTTCTCATCTTGGATGTTATTCTAACAATGTTTCGTTCGATGTAACCTTCTTCAGGTACGTCTTGTCGAACTCGAGAATTTTCATGTCAAACTCGGGAATCTGTACTGAATTTCGAACTGAACCCTTTATTTAATCCATGGAAGGTATATTGATCTCGTTCCACCAGTTATTACTGAGTAAAAGTCTTAAATAATTATTGATATCTTTGATACCGATTGTACTTGGGATTGAACCTTCAACTTCAACTTCTAAAGTACTGTCACTTAGAACTGATTATTACTTATCTATTGCGCCACGTGTCCATGTAGACTACTATTCCCATTTTGGATATTAATCTCATGAGGTTTCGGTCGGTATAAACTCCGAGTTCGACCTACTGAACCTGAAGAACAGATGTCAGAATAATCCATCTAATACATAGAATTAATGTAGTTTCCATTTGCTAAGTAAGACTTTCTTTAAAGAAAAGCAGCCGATGTTACACTCACCGATACATATAAGTTATTTTCCAGATCTCATAAAAATCGGTGAAATGCTCTTTAGGGTTGAATACATACATATATACACACATAAATAAAATATGAAATAATAAATATTCTTTTTATTACCTAGACGATCTACCGACAACGAAATACCTGTCTTTTGGGCCAATCCTAAGAAAGTGTCAATCCCAGCTAAAATATACAAAATATGTGTCAGATAGGAGAATGCCAATTATTAACTAGTTGACACGGGCGTGAAAAACAAAACATGAAAAAGATATGCGACGCTGATGGGTCGCGTCAAATGGAGGTCAAATTTTAGGTTAGGAATTTATAACAGTCACACGAAGTTGCTGATTGGTTGACATATTTGTAGTTCGGTCAGTTTGATTGGCTAGTTCGTATAACTGTTTGTAAAAGGAAGAAAATTTGAAATTAAAAGAAAAATAAGAAAAACAATAAAAGACGAGTAGAAAAACGAAGTAGGAGAAAAATGTTGGAATTAAATATAAGACAAAGAAAGGAAAATGTATATAGAAAAAAAAGAAGAAGAAGAAGAAGAAGAAGAAGAAGAAGAAGAAGAAGAAGAAGAAGAAGAAGAAGAAGAAGAAGAAGAAGAAGAAGAAGAAACGAAAATGTATATAGAAAACGAAGGAGAAGAAGAAGAAGAAAGAGAAGGAGAAGAAGAAATAGAAAGGAAAAGATATGTAACGTAAAAAGTAGAAGAAATAGAAAGGGGAGAAAGATAAGGAAAGAAACAAGCGTAAATTTATGAAATATTTAAGACAAGTATTTTACAGCAATATGTCCCACGTCACAGTGACTAACCTTGCATGTCATTTACCATAGTATTATATTGTTTTAGTTGACCTGCCCTTTACACAAAAGCTAAGTTGACACAAGGTAAGTTTATAGGAGGAATCAAACCGCCCAAAAGAACACTTTGATCGAGTTTTTGAAATAACCTATTTTATCCTGAGAACAATCTCTTATGGGTGGTGGCGCTTCAGATAAGAGTAAATAAACCCTTCGCTGCTTCAGAAAGGTGGGAGTAATACCTAGGAATATAGCCTGCTGATATCATTGATCCTAGTCCGAAACACCGGATTGTATTCCTTCTGCTAGATTATTTGCGTTATCAAGGCTTCATGCTTTATCTTACTGTTTCACACATAGCTGGGGAAGGGGAGATATGAGGGGAATATCTTTTCCAACGGTATTAGTGAAAGTGACTCAATAATTTTGTTTGGCCAAGATCAAAGTGTAGTATCTGTTCCGATGGATAATACACCCCATTAACTGGTATTGTCTTGACCTTCGGGTCTTGCTTCCGCCTGCCTGATGTACTGTCCTGTGCAGTTCTAGGAGTTCCAGGCATTTTTTTAGGCCAGAGTGCTCACCTTTTCGGGCGCTGGCTTTTCAAATCCCACTTTCCCGACCTTGTGTCACATCTTACCTTGTGGGAGGAAGATAAATAACTGTAACATGCCAAACCTCCACCATCACCAGTAAACATAACACAACTACCACGTGTACTCAAAATGCATCCATCTACATAACATACATGCGCATATTTACGCATTCACACACACACATACACGCGCACATAAACACATACATTTGCGCATGACGATGCGGTGCACTGAAGAGATGACGATATGTGTTGTAATATTTGTTCTAGTGACTACGACCAGCCGCCTTCTGCTCATGCGCAAAGAAGTCATAATCTGTATTTGATCATTTCTGTCTGTCTGTTGGTCACGTATACGCTCCAAAAGTACTTGACAGAACTACTGCATCAAATTTGGTATGAAACATCCTTGGGAAGCCGGCTGAGTTATAAGGGGTAAAAATCTTTATTATTATTATTATTATTATTATTATTTACTCACTAGGAGTTATCACACTGGTCATCGTCAGTGATCGCCCAGCGCCGACAACCTGTGGTATTCCCTGGAGTCTGAGTGACAACAAGTCTCCTCAGACTTCCAGTATGCTCCATCTCTTTTCGTTCACCACCGCTGATGACCTTGCGGTAATCGCAACAGCCACCTACCAACGATTTCCTGCTGATAAGGGCCATTGGTCCCCTCTGGGGCCCGAGTGGCAACAAGCCTCCCCAAGGTCCCAGAGCTGTCCGCGCTCTTCCAGTGGAGGTCTGGTTTGCGCTTTCCCTCCTCGACCCTCTGTCTTTCCCTCCTCGACCCTCTGTCTTTCCCTCCTCGACCCTCTGTCTTTCCCTCCTCGACCCTCTGTCTTTCCCTCCTATTATTATTATTTGTAGTAGTAGTAGTAGTATCATAATAATAAGGGTAATGAAGATGATACCCTAACTACTACTACTACTACTAATAATAATAATAATAATAATAATAATAATAATAATAATAATAATAATAATAATAATAATAATATTATTATTATTAATAATATTATTATTATTATTATTATTATTATTATTAATATTATTATTAATATTATTAATAATAAAAAAAAAATTTTTTAAACTTAGCTGGTCCAAAACAATTAGATGGAATTTGGCATGAAGAACACTTTGGGTGCTAAAATAATCTTTATTATACGACTACTTCTTCTACTAATATTACATCTTAGAATAAACACTTGAAGCCTCAAAAATATTGAACATTAACTAAATTTAGTATAAAGGGCTTTTCGGATATCATATGTGTCATGGGAAATCAAATTTACATAATACAACTACTACTGCTAATTATTATTTTTTTAATAGTAGTAGTAGTAGTAGTAGTAGTAGTAGTAGTAGTAGTATATGGCTCATACGAGGAATGGTGCACCTTCTCCAAGTAATGTTATCTCAAGTAACAGCACTTAGCTGGATACTCCACCAGACTAGATGAATTCTTGTCCTTGATCTAGTAGGACCAAGTGACCAATAGGAAGATATTCTCTAACATAGTTAACTGGTAAATTCGGGAACAGAAAATGAGTTTTCTTCACCTCTTTACTAATTCAACGTTTGAGAACATTAATGGAATATTCGAATATCTATGTATCTCATATAGAGATCAAGTGTTAGCCCCAGGAAGGGGCTCATTGATTTCTGAGAACTTCGACTGAAGTAAAATTAAAGAAAAAGACATAAGAGTATTAGATGACTAACGCAAGAATCATATTAATTCAAAAAGATTCAACGCAATTCAAGGCCGAACCAATTTAACGAAGCAATTTAACGAAGCAATTTAATGAAGCAATTTAACGAAGCAATTTAGCGAAGCAATTTAACGAAGCGATTTGACGAAGCAATTTAGCGAAGCAATTTAGCGAAGCAATTTAGCGAAGCAATTTAACGAACCAATTTAACGAAGCGATTTAACGAAGCGATTTGACGAAGCAATTTAACGAAGCAATTTAGCAAAGCAATTTAGCGAAGCAATTTAACGAACCAATTTAACGAACCAATTTAGCGAAGCGATTTAACGAAGCAATTTAGCGAAGCAATTTAACGAACCAATTTAACGAACCAATTTAGCGAAGCGATTTAACGAACCAATTTAGCGAAGCGATTTAACGAACCAATTTAGCGAAGTGATTTGACACTTCTTTAATAGTTGCGGACTTCACCCCTAAAAACAGAAAGGATCCCTGAAAACAACAAAAGATAGAAATCACCTGATATACATTGATGCTTATTCATTCATTTCATATGAATCAGACGATTCTGTTGTTGGCATTGGTTTCACCGGTATATTTCTAGTAAGAGTACTTTCCAGAAAAACATTGGGCACTTACATGAGGGACCACGTGAAGGTTGGTAACATTCTAAGTGAAAGTGTTTCTGTGGAACGAACTGGATTCGAACTTGACACACCCAGGTTGTCATCCCGTATCGTTAACCACTTTGCCACCGTCATCTCCCACATTGATGCTAAATGAAGTAATTGATTAAGGACAAGAAAGTATACGACACAACCCCCGAATACAGAGAAGTGAATGCTTAAATATATTGAAAATACCAGACAAAATTGTCATTTTTATGGGGAAAGCAAAGGAACTGGAACTGATAGCTGGAGAACAACAAATGGTGTGGTTAGGGTTTAGGGTTAGGGGTAGGGTTAGGGTTAGGGTTTAGGGTTAGGGTTTAGGGTTATGCAAATGCATTATCCAGGGAGATTCTATCTAAACGACTTGTTTCATGGCTATGATACCTTTAACCAAAATACTCAGGGGATGCAATATCAGATATAAATTCATGAATGCAACAGAAAAAGTAACTCAACTCAATAGACATCACATATCTTAAACAAGTGACAAAAGAAGAAAAACTGACTAAAAACGCTAATTAACACAACAACATTTCTAGATAGAATTCTAACTAGAAAAATATGCACTGTTCGAAATGAAGAAAGAAAAACTCGAAAGAACGTAATGAATAATACTACACAATCGGGAGTTAAAGAGAACACTTGGTAAACGACATCACTACAAATATCTGGGCATTCTTGAATCAAATCATGATGCAAAGAGGCGGGGAGTACTGGAACTCTTGAGTGGCTTGTTGACACTCGACCCCCAGGAAAAACAGGGGGTTTTTACCGGTGGCAGATACCTGGACTCATGTGAGAACTCCTGGTGAGAAAGAAATAAAACAGCAGCAATAAGAAATATAAAAATAACTGTGTCTTCAACCGATGATAAATATCTGAAGAGAGACGAGCATCGAAGCGGAGATGAAAAGGCTGAATTAGCAAATATGTGATGACTGTGGGTTGTAGGAGGAGGGCGACTCGAATAGTTGGAAGACACTCCTACAAATTAGGCCATGTCTTCTCACGCATTATACACGATGTCTGTGTCCTACTGTTTATACAACACAATCAAATTAACTTGAAAAATAGTAAGTTAACCAGAATGCTATTGTGAAGCGAAACAACTATTTTAGACCGAAGAATGTGCTGATATACCTATATACCTATATATATATATAACATTGTAGATTACGGTTTGATGTGTTGCCCTGTACAGAAATACCTTCTGTTGGGAGACATTAATGTAGGCATAGTTGAAAAATAAAGTTAGAATTTAATTAACTCAAAACACTATTTTAGTTTAACTTGATAATTTATTTCGCCCTAGAATGGGCTCTTCAGAAGCGAAAACTGACTCACTACGAAAATCAGAGTAAGTGAAGATGCTCACAGCTGGGGTAGAGTGGCTTTCATATTGGGGTGTAGGGGTTTCAGCTTATTTGATTAAGGTTGTATTTATAATATAGCTGTTGGTTCCAAGAATTCTGACTCACACCTACCCTTCGCAATCCGGCCCTTCTCCCTACCCGTCGCAAAGTACGAAATTAAATACCAAAAGAAATCAACTCAGACAATGCACCCATTTGTGTGGAAAATACATTGGGACCAGACATAGTATTATAATACTAATAATAGTAATAATGATAAAATGATTATAATACAAATAATATTAATAATAAATGAATATAATTAAAAGTTGGCAATTAAAATAACTAGATAAATTGGTAGAGGCGATTTTATTGTGAACGTTTGCAGAGATTAATACTTCAATACTATTTAAGGAAACGTTGCCTTTAGTTTATGTAATGGCTTTGTTCATGATATTTGGTTTAGTAGCTTTGTTGTACGATATATCAACATTTTTCGAGTTATTTTATGCTGAATCTGGTCACATTAGGGAGGGAGAGGGGAATTTTTTTGTTTTTGCTTTGCAGAACATGATTGAGTTTTGTAAATAGAAAAAAAACAATAATACATCAATGTTTTGTGCATTTTGGATCAGGAAGCCGATATCTTCAGACAGTCTGATCTGGTAGCACAAGTGATCTGAGAGAGAGCGTATTATTGCTAGACTATAAACATACGCTGAGTTATTCTATGTCCGTACGTAAGTTATCACCTTTCACACTCATTTAAAAAATGAGATTAGCAAAGATTTTATTGATTAATCTGATGTCGCTAAAGCAAAAAAAGAAAAAAGAGAATTTTTTTAATTATTTACAGTAAAGTATACAGATAGATGTATAAAGCACCGTGAAATTACCACGACGTACCGCTAGTCATATAATAATATATTATAATATATTATAATATATTCAATAGATTGTGTTCCGATGAACTAGGTGCTATAGTGTCCCCTCGACATAAATACACTAAAAGAACCCGACAATCAGCTAGGTCCCATCCATTCACTGTGGGGGTCCCCAGATGCCGGAGAGCTTTCTACTCCAGCAGCTTCTTTCCTCGTGCTGTTGGCCTCTGGAAATTCCTCCCTGCTCCCTGTTTCCCCGACTGTACCGACATGCTGAATGTTAAAACTAATGTAAACAGACATCTCGCTGCACAGCTTCCAACTTAAGATGACACTTAAAACCTACACCCTAATTCTCAGTAGCCCCTAACGTCTACAGTGGCGACCTGCCTTGTTTGGGGTGAAATATCTTCAAATGAAACAATAAAAGTATACATTTTGTTTTAATATTCATCTTAACAGTGCATAATACAAGATTAGAGCTACGAAGTAGTAGGAACATATTTTAGCCTGACGAATTTCTTCGGAGATGAAACACATAGCTTTTTATGTGACTTACTTGCCAGAATTATATTTTATATTAAAGTCATTTCAGACTAACACATCAACCTGTTCTTTGTCTTAGTGCATCTTTAACTTCATTTCTTCCGATCATGCATTGTTTTAATCTAGTGTCAAGGATAACTTATTTGAGATAGTGGTGGTTGCAGATAGTAGGAGGCTCCCTGGAAGATAGAGTGTGAGCCAAAACGGAAATCGGAGGTGACTTCATTTATGGTGGGAGGCGGAGACGCTCTCTTGTTCCTGACTAGACCGAGGCGGTTGTTAAAAGGGCCAGTCCCTGCCAGTAGGCAGGGATCAGGAGGACCACTGACGTATATGAACTAAATATCTTTATCCAGTAGTTATTTATTTCTCTCCTTCTCTCTCCCCCCTTCTCTCCCCCTCTCTGTATCTCTATCTCTCCCGCACAAGCGAAACAACCAGTGTCATCTGTTTCATGTTTAAATAAAAATTCTTAAAACTAGACCAGCGTCCACTGTTATCATTCAGAACCCGAGACAAAGAGAACAACTAAAATGTAACATCGCTGATTTGGAGTATTCAACATTTGTTAACTAGCATATTGACCCTTGTGGGTTATTTAATGAAATTTTTTTTAATTTGTAAACGTAGTTATTTATTCTATACAAATATTTACAGCCCAAGTAGTTAGCAAGTTTCAACGTTACATCAATCATATAGTAGAGAGTCAACAATCTCAATTATATGAACAGCACAAAGTAACCTATTAAACAAAAGATCAGAACTCATATCTAAATGTAAGCATGATAATAATCTCTGGGTAAGACACCTAAAACCAACGATCTTAGTAAACTTGTAACAATGTCATTTTGTTTGGTGCATCCGCGTATCCATAAACGATAGGAAATCTTCTGATTGATTAATATTTTCAGTTACAATCCTGGGTCGGTTGTATAGCTCAAAAACGGCATATTTTGTCAGCCTATGGATGGGATTACAGATTACGGTTACGTTAAAGTAATATCTTTTCATCAGGTACGATAATTGCGTTGCGATGGCCACAGATGGAATGTGATTTACCTTTAAAATAACCTGAGTAAACAGGAACCACTTCTGTTTTATTTTATATTTGAAAAAGCAAAAACGAGTTTTTTCGCAAAAATTAAAAAAGAAAATACTTTTCGTAGAACTCAAATACGCATAGTAAAAGCGGATAGGAGAATAAATGCTTCATTTAATTTATATAGGCATTTATCTTATATACTTTTGTGAACTGTAGCATTATAAACGATTAAATTTATATAGCAATTTATCTTATACTTTTGTGAAATGTAACATTAAAACTATTAAATTTATATAGCTATTTATCTTATTATACTTTTGTGAAATGTAACACTAAAACTATTAAATTTATATAGCAATTTATCTTTTGCTATATAAATTTAATCGATTTAATGCTACACTTCACAAAAGTATAAGATACATTGCTATATAAATTTAATAGTTTTAGTGTTACATTTCACAAAAGTAAAATAATACTTTTGTGAAATGTAGCATTAAAACGATTAAATTTATATAGCAATTTATCTTATACTTTTGTGAAATGTAACATTAAAATTATTAGATTTATATAGCAATTTATCTTATACTTTTGTGAAATGTAACATTAAAATTATTAAATTTATATAGCAATTTATTTTATACTTTTGTGAAATGTAACATTAAAATTATTAGATTTATATAGCAATGTATCTTATACTTTTGTGAAATGTAACATTAAAATTATTAGATTTATATAGTAATTTATCTTATACTTTTGTGAAATGTAACATTAAAACGATTAAATTTGTATAGCAATTTATCTCATTATACTTTTGTGAAATGTAACATTAAAATTATTAAATTTATATAGCAATTTATCTTATACTTTTGTGAAATGTAACATTAAAACGATTACATTTGTATAGCAATTTATCTCATTATACTTTTGTGAAATGTAACATTAAAATTATTAAATTTATATAGCAATTTATCTTATACTTTTGTGAAATGTAACATTAAAACGATTAAATTTGTATAGCAATTTATCTCATTATACTTTTGTGAAATGTAACATTAAAATTATTAAATTTATATAGCAATTTATCTTATACTTTTGTGAAATGTAACATTAAAACGATTAAATTTGTATAGCAATTTATCTCATTATACTTTTGTGAAAGGTAACATTAAAATTATTAAATTTATATAGCAATTTATCTCATTATACTTTTGTGAAATGTAACATTAAAATTATTAGATTTATATAGTCATTTATCTTATACTTTTGTGAAATGTAACATTAAAATTATTAGATTTATATAGTCATTTATCTTATACTTTTGTGAAATGTAACATTAAAACGATTAAATTTGTATAGCAATTTATCTTATACTTTTGTGAAATGTAACATTAAAACGATTAAATTTGTATAGCAATTTATCTCATTATACTTTTGTGAAATGTAACATTAAAATTATTAAATTTATATAGCAATTTATCTTATACTTTTGTGAAATGTAACATTAAAACGATTAAATTTGTATAGCAATTTATCTCATTATACTTTTGTGAAATGTAACATTAAAATTATTAAATTTATATAGCAATTTATCTTATACTTTTGTGAAATGTAACATTAAAACGATTAAATTTATATAGCAATTTATCTCATAATACTTTTGTGAAATGTAACATTAAAATTATTAAATTTATATAACAATTTATCTTATACTTTTGTGAAATGTAACATTAAAACGATTAAATTTATATAGCAATTTATCTCATTATACTTTTGTGAAATGTAACATTAAAATTATTAAATTTATATAACAATTTATCTTATACTTTTGTGAAATGTAACATTAAAACGATTAAATTTATATAGCAATTTATCTCATTATACTTTTGTGAAATGTAACATTAAAATTATTAAATTTATATAGCAATTTATCTTATACTTTTGTGAAATGTAACATTAAAACTATTAAATTTATATAGCAATTTATCTCATTATACTTTTGTGAAATGTAACATTAAAACTATTAAATTTATATAGCAATTTATCTTATACTTTTGTGAAATGTAACATTAAAACTATTAAATTTATATAGCAATTTATCTCATTATACTTTTGTGAAATGTAACATTAAAATTATTAAATTTATATAGCAATTTACCTTATACTTTTGTGAAATGTAACATTAAAACTATTAAATTTATATAGCAATGTATCTTATTATACTTTTGTGAAATGTAACATTAAAACTATTAAATTTATATGGCAATTTATCTCATACTTTTGTGAAATGTAACATTAAAACTATTAAATTTATATAGCAATGTATCTTATACTTTTGTGAAATGTAACATTAAAACTATTAAATTTATATAGCAATTTATCTCATTATACTTTTGTGAAATGTAACATTAAAATTATTAAATTTATATGGCAATTTATCTTATTCTTTTGTGAAATGTAACTGTTGTGGTTGCAAGGTTGAACAATAATTAGTGAGGAATACAATGAAGACGCAAACAACAAGGAGAATGCAATAATAAGTGTATTAAAGAAAAGGTATAGTTACAGTATGTACAAATGAAGGTGTCGAGTCAGAGAGTCTTGGTGGGAGGACATGTACGCTCTTCGGCGTCACTTCCGGTGGCATTTAGGTAACACACACTAAGGCCAACCTAGGCTTGCCATTTATAGTGTAACGTTATTCGTATATGCAAATGAGTGGTTGCCACCACAACACCCTTCTCCCAAGATTTGAAGTCACACAGATTTCAATATCTTTTTCTTTTTGGGTTTACCATCAATGGTTCATTAAATTTTCTTTTCCTACCTGATCTTCGGGGTTCAGGTGTATATTGAGGCGGTTCCAAATTAAAGGATTCGTATATGACATCTATGGTTTCCTCCTCTTCGACTGTTGTCGTATAATCATCATCTTGGCTATGACGTTTTTTTATCTGATTTAGGTGCCTTTTATGTATACTCTGTGGACCTTTAATCATATATGTACAATCACCAATGCGTTTATCCACTACTCCACATTCCCAGTAAGATGTGTTATTCTTGTAGCACTTAAAATATACTCGATCTCCCGAGTTATATTTCTTTCTTCTCGTGTGTGTAGTGTTTCGGATAATTGCCTGTCTTGGCAACAGTTTATCAAACGCTGATTTTACCTTTCTGGCAAACATTAGATCAGCTGGTGATATGTTTGATTGTGTACTAGGATGTGGTGTGATCCTATAAACTTGCAAGAATTGTTGCAAAGCTTTTTCTGTTGGTGTTCCAATGGATTTCTTTAACGCTCGTTTTAGCGTGTCCACGAACCTTTCCGCAAGGCCGTTCGACCTTGGATGATACGGCGGAGTCGTGATGTGCTTCACTCGGAACGTGTCGCAAAATTCCTTAAACTCTGCGGATGTGAACTGCGTTCCGTTGTCAGTGACCAGTGTGTCTGGTACACCGAATCTTGCAAACAACTCGTGTAGGAACCCTATTGAGTTGTTCGTTGTTGGATTCCTGCAACGCATTACCTCCGGCCATTTTGTGTAACTATCCACTACAATTAAATAATAGTTTTCTCCTACTGGACCAGCGAAGTCCATGTGGATTCTCGACCATGGTTGGTCGGTTTTCGGCCAAGGTTTGTGTACTATAGGTGGGGATTTTGCTGCTAACTGGCATCCTTTACATTTATTTATTGTTGCTGCTATGTCAGTGTCCATGTTACGCCAGTACACGTAGCTTCTCATTAACGACTTCATTCGATTTATCCCCGGATGTCCCGTATGGAAATCTCTTAACATCCTATTCTGCAAGGTTTTGGGTATTACCACTCTCTCACTGTACAGTAACACATCGTTACATATGGAGAAAACTTCCTGCACCTTTGTGTCCGTTATAATTTTCTCTTTTATGTCTTTAATGTATTCGTCTTTCTCGGCTTCCCTTTTAATGTCCGACAAAGTTACGGGTAGCTCCTTAATGATGTTTGCTACCATATTTTTTACTTCAACATTTGTCCGAATTGCTGCAATGACTGATTCTTCCAGATTGTGTTTCTGTGGTATCAGTCTTGAAAGTCCATCCCCATGGCAAATCTTTTTTGATGCTAGATGTTGTAGCTGGAAATCGTAATTAAGTAAGATTGTACCCCAGCGCAGCAATCTATTTGCGGTGTATACCGGCAATCCTTTTTTTGATCCATAGATCGTGACTAACGGTTTATGGTCGGTTTCAAGTAAGAATTGTCTACCATATAAATATCGGTGAAATTTAGTCACGGAAAAGATTATGCTCAATGCTTCTTTTTCGATTTGTGAATATGCCCTCTCGGCTGGTATCAGCGTTCTCGAAGCGTGCGCTATTGGTTTTCTAGACCCATCCGGCATAATATGTTGAATGCATGCTCCTAAGCCGTAGGAACTAGCGTCACTAGCGACGACTATTTTTAATTTTGTGTCAAAGTGCGTTAAGAATAATTCGGATGTTAGTGCGCTCTTTATTTTGTCAAAAGCGGTTTGACATTCTTGCGTCCAGTTCCAAGGTGTATCCTTTTTAAGCAGATTATTTAAGGGGGCTCGCAAGTTATGCATTCCTTCAATAAAAGATTGATAATAATTTGCGAGTCCTAAGAAACTCTGCAAGGTTGTTATGTTATCAGGTGCTGGCATATTTTTTATTGCCGCAGATCTGTCTGGGTCTGGACGTCGTCCATGTTTGTTTATTATGTGTCCAAGATACTTAATCTCGCTCATACAAAAGTCACATTTACTCTCTTTTACTTTAAAGCCGAATTCTTGTATTCGAGTAAATACTTGTTTCAAATGTTCCTTATGTTCTTGTAGGGATTTGCCTCTGACAACAATGTCGTCCAGGTATGTACATGCGCACTCAATACCACTTAGCATGGTGTCCATCGCTTGCTGAAAAATGGCAGGCGCTACTTTGATGCCAAAGGGCAATCGGTTGTATTTGAATAATCCCTTATGCGTATTGATGCATAGTATTTTTGAGCAATTTTCCTCAACCGGTATTTGCAAATATGTGTCGCTCAAGTCTATCTTAGAGAAGATATTACCACCATTTAACTTCGTGAATATTTCCTCTGGGCTTGGTAGAGGGTAATGGTGATCTTTTGATAGGGAGTTGACCCCGGTCGAAAAATCTGCGCACACTCTAACTTCGTCATTCTTTTTCTTTACGTATACGGTGGGGGCTGCCCACTCGCTGTGTTCTATTTTTGATAGAATTCCTGTCTGTTCCAATCTATCTAATTCTTTATTAATCTTTTCCAACCCAGCGAACGGAACGTTTCGCTTTTTTCTAAAAATTGGGCTGGCGTTTTCTTTAAGTTCAAACGAGGCCTTGAATTTATTACAGCGACCTAAGTTAGTCGTGAATGCTTCAGGAAATAATTCTTTTAAATCGTCTTTTATATTTACTGTTGTTGGAGAAGAACATTCTATTTTTTTACAGAATGTATTGATTGGCTTATCCCATAGTCCAAATTTCTCAATTAAATCTATTCCAAACAGATTTTCACTATTTTTCAGTACGAATATTTTTAATTTCTTCGTAATCCCGTTTAATTTTATCGGAAGGACAACTTCTCCTTCAAATTTTATACCACCACCAGTTACCGTCCGGGCTGATTTACTCGTTTTCATCATGGTTGGTTTTTTACCCAACTTTTTCCATGTATTCAGGTTTATAATAGAAATATCGGAGCCGGAGTCGAGTTGTAACTTTATTGGTGTTTTAAATATTTCCACTTTTACGTATTTTCGCCGATCTTTGTCTAATTTTGTATTTGATTTTGTTTGCTGTACTCTCTCTCTGGTGTAATCTTTATATCTGCAGCAATCGCTTTTGTGTCCCACCTTCTTACAAATGTAGCATTTTTTCTTCTTATAAGGACAATCTGATTCCCAATGCTTTTCTGCACATCTCTTACAGTTATATCTAGGAAGAGGCTTGTTATATTCTGTCCTATATTTATGGTTATTAGGACTGTAATATCCCGTTCCATTTCGATTGCTTTTCTTTGTAAAGTTCTTGGTTGGTGTGTATGGTTTTCTAACTTTTCTTACATATGCCACTCCGGATTCTTCTATATTTTTTTAATCCTTTTTTAGTGTAATGGCCCTTTCACAGTCCTCTGCTAGTTTCTGGAGGGTTAAATCTTGCTCAGATTCCAGCTTAGAGAACACTCGTCTGCGTATTTCTGCATTTTTCGTGGAAACTAACCCTTGTGCGAAGATTAGACATTTAAAATCTTCTACCGTTAGTTCCGCAAGCTTAAAATTATCGCAGTTTTTATTGACAACTGATGCGTATGTCAAATAATCTTGGTTGTCCATCTTTCTTAGATTCATGCACAGCCATCTTTTATGAAAAAGAGATACATTTGGATTAAATAATTCTTTAAGTAATTTCACAGCTTCCATGAACTCTAATTCCGCAGTTTTTTTAGGTAATATGTAATCTATGAATTTGCTGTGTTCTGATGTACCCACTTTCCTGAGTAAGAGGCTCACTTTCTGGCTATTTGGCCAATTTTTGCAGTCCAGTTGAAAGACATCCTCGTATCTTGTATAGTATGCTTCAAAAGTCTTTCCTTCCTCCGGCACATAATTAAATGTGTCCATACTATTAAAGATAGTTGTATGGGAGAAATTAACACTGTCGACATTTTCTCGATTACTCTTTAGTAGTTCCAGTGTTTTAGCAAAACGTTCATTTTGTCTTTCCTCGCGGTCAGCTTGTGCCTGATTTTGTCTTTCCTCGCGGTCAGCTTGTGCCTGTAAAAATTGCATGAACATTTTTGATAAGTCTTCCATTCTTTTTTTTTTCGTGACGTTTTACTGTATTATCCGTTATCCAGTGACAACTTTTAAAAAAAAAAATCCTTTCCTTGAGCTTTAATTTCTAGCTATGGTATTTCCTTTTAGTACCGCCGCCAAACAAATTATTAATTAAAAGATTCCTTTAGTTGTTGTTTTGCTAACGGGGAGAAGTAATTAGAATCCACTGGTGAACTTTTTTTTTTTCGTAGGTTACTTCCTTGCTTTTCGTAATACGAGTCTGACCTGTCGTTTTTGCGACAGAACAAATTCCGCTTTTCGTTTGCAAGTTGGTCCTTTAGTAATACAAAACAGATTTGTCGTTTAGCGACAAAACAAAAATTAACTTTTACATTCGTTTGCAAGTTGGATTCCCAGAAAACGGCGTAAATTGTCGCTTTTGCCACGTTCGAGTTTTTTTGTTTTTTTTCACTTAAGTTGAAACTTTTCTTTAGTGTAAAATCCGTTTGCTCGTAAACACTTTGCATTGTACTTTTTTTTTAATAGTTCTTCGTCAAACTGTTATATTTGACGCTTCATATCTCGTCGCCAACTGTTGTGGTTGCAAGGTTGAACAATAATTAGTGAGGAATACAATGAAGACGCAAACAACAAAGAGAATGCAATAATAAGTGTATTAAAAAAAAAGGTATAGTTACAGTATGTACAAATGAAGGTGTCGAGTCAGAGAGTCTTGGTGGGAGGACATGTACGCTCTTCGGCGTCACTTCCGGTAGCATTTAGGTAACACACACTAAGGCCAACCTAGGCTTGCCATTTATAGTATAACGTTATTCGTATATGCAAATGAGTGGTTGCCACCACAACAGTAACATTAAAACGATTAAATTTTTATAGCAATTTATCTTATACTTTTGTGAAATGTAACATTAAAACTATTAAATTTATATAGCAATTTATCTTATTATACTTTTGTGAAATGTAACATTAAAACTATTAAATTTATATAGCAATGTATCTTATACTTTTGTGAAATGTAACATTAAAACTATTAAATTTATATAGCAATTTATCTTATACTTTTGTGAAATGTAACATTAAAACTATTAAATTTATATAGCAATGTATCTTATACTTTTGTGAAATGTAACATTAAAACTATTAAATTTATATAGCAATTTATCTTATACTTTTATGAAATGTAACATTAAAACGATTAAATTTATATAGCAATTTATCTTATACTTTTGTGAAATGTAACATTAAAACTATTAAATTTATATAGCAATTTATCTTATTATACTTTTGTGAAATGTAACATTAAAACTATTAAATTTATATAGCAATGTATCTTATACTTTTGTGAAATGTAACATTAAAACTATTAAATTTATATAGCAATGTATCTTATACTTTTGTGAAATGTAACATTAAAACTATTAAATTTATATAGCAATGTATCTTATACTTTTGTGAAATGTAACATTAAAACGATTAAATTTATATAGCAATTTATCTTATACTTTTGTGAAATGTAACATTAAAACGATTAAATTTATATAGCAATTTATCTTATACTTTTGTGAAATGTAACATTAAAACGATTAAATTGGTATAGCAATTTATCTTATACTTTTGTGAAATGTAACATTAAAACGATTAAATTTATATAGCAATTTATCTTATTATACTTTTGTGAAATGTAACATTAAAACTATTAAATTTATATAGCAATGTATCTTATACTTTTGTGAAATGTAACATTAAAACTATTAAATTTATATAGCAATGTATCTTATACTTTTGTGAAATGTAACATTAAAACTATTAAATTTATATAGCAATGTATCTCATACTTTTGTGAAATGTAACATTAAAACTATTAAATTTATATAGCAATTTATCTTATACTTTTGTGAAATGTAACATTAAAACTATTAAATTTATATAGCAATGTATCTTATACTTTTGTGAAATGTAACATTAAAACTATTAAATTTATATAGCAATTTATCTTATACTTTTGTGAAATGTAACATTAAAACGATTAAATTTATATAGCAATGTATCTTATACTTTTGTGAAATGTAACATTAAAACTATTAAATTTATATAGCAATTTATCTTATTATACTTTTGTGAAATGTAACATTAAAACTATTAAATTTATATAGCAATGTATCTTATACTTTTGTGAAATGTAACATTAAAACTATTAAATTTATATAGCAATGTATCTTATACTTTTGTGAAATGTAACATTAAAACTATTAAATTTATATAGCAATGTATCTTATACTTTTGTGAAATGTAACATTAAAACGATTAAATTTATATAGCAATTTATCTTATACTTTTGTGAAATGTAACATTAAAACGATTAAATTTATATAGCAATTTATCTTATACTTTTGTGAAATGTAACATTAAAACGATTAAATTTGTATAGCAATTTATCTTATACTTTTGTGAAATGTAACATTAAAACGATTAAATTTATATAGCAATTTATCTTATTATACTTTTGTGAAATGTAACATTAAAACTATTAAATTTATATAGCAATGTATCTTATACTTTTGTGAAATGTAACATTAAAACTATTAAATTTATATAGCAATGTATCTTATACTTTTGTGAAATGTAACATTAAAACTATTACATTTATATAGCAATTTATCTTATACTTTTGTGAAATGTAACATTAAAACGATTAAATTTATATAGCAATGTATCTTATACTTTTGTGAAATGTAACATTAAAACGATTAAATTAATATAGCAATTTATCTTATACTTTTGTGAAATGTAACATTAAAACGATTAAATTTGTATAGCAATTTATCTTATACTTTTGTGAAATGTAACATTTAAACGATTAAATTTGTATAGCAATTTATCTTATACTTTTGTGAAATGTAACATTAAAACGATTAAATTTATATAGCAATTTATCTTATTATACTTTTGTGAAATGTAACATTAAAACTATTAAATTTATATAGCAATGTATCTTATACTTTTGTGAAATGTAACATTAAAACTATTAAATTTATATAGCAATGTATCTTATACTTTTGTGAAATGTAACATTAAAACTATTAAATTTATATAGCAATTTATCTTATTATACTTTTGTGAAATGTAACATTAAAACTATTAAATTTATATAGCAATTTATCTTATTATACTTTTGTGAAATGTACCATTAAAACTATTAAATTTATATAGCAATTTATCTTATACTTTTGTGAAATGTAACACTTTTGGGAAATGTAGCATTAAAACAAACGCGAGCACCTAAAAATTAATCAGAATATATCAGAAATAGGTCTGCTAATTTGTCTCATATTAAGTTTTATAAAGCAATAAAAATCTTAAATGGACAGTCTAGAAAAATCTATTTTACTGTAAAACTAATGTAAATGATATATTATTACAAGAAAAATGAGTTTTGTAAAAGTGTAAGATAATATGAAATACATGTAAAAAAAATCCTTAAATAGGGAGAGAGGTGTATTAAAAAGATCTGGTTAGCTATGAGACTTGCTATTATCTCAACAATTTACATATATATATATAATCAGGGTGTGTGTCTATCCTAGCTAGTTCCTCTGTCTTTTTTCCTCTTATAGCCTTTACCCCTCCGCCTACCGTCTATCGCCTCCCCTATACTAGCTCAGTAGATGTGAAAGTGAAAACGAAAAAGAAAATAAATAAAAATATAAAAAGTAGAATACGAAATAAAGAAGAATGTGTCACTGACTTGTCATATTTCAATGTCACTAAAGGTCTTCTCATATGGTCCAATCGTATCATCTTTTCAATTCTTCCATGTTTGTGACTTTCAAAAAAACATTATTTCCAAATTTTCACTTTTTCTGAAGACGTTTGCTAACACGAACGAAACCGGTCAAATCTCTTGTGTTTGTTTTCTCCTGCACTTTAACCTGTTTTCCGTTTGTCATTTTTCACACATTTTGTCTACCACGGCATTTCATTTTCATAACATATCGTGTACCTTACCCCATATATATAGATATATATATATATATATATATATATATATATATATATATTTATATATATATATATATATATATTTATATATATATATATATATATATATATATATATATTTATATATATATATATATATATTTATATATATATATATATATTTATATATATATATATATATATATATATATATATATATATATATATATATATATACTCCTGATCAAAAATTTAAGACCACTTGAAACATTTTTTTAAAGAAACGTTTTTGTTAAGAATATATTTTAAACTCCTCCCACTTAAGGTTACCAATACTACAATCTAAAAGGTTATGGAAACAAAAAGCTACATTCCAAACATTTTATTCAGCAATTTAAATTTTTATAAAATGAGGCATTTTATACTTGATCAAAATTATAAAACCAGAGACAAAAATTCTGCGAAATTGTACGAAAAGTGTATGAAAACATTCACAAACCAAATTTAATAATGAGTACCCCCACTGCTTTTGATGACGTTAAAAATTCGTTGGTGCATGCTAGAAATAATCGTTTCCATTAAAGTGCGGGGGATGTTGCTCCAGCTTCTGAAGATTGCTTCACGGAGTTTATGTATTTCTAATATTGTTTGCTATTTCGATAAACATCTCTTGTCATCCATCCCCAAACATTTTCAATTGGGTTCAAGATTCCTTTAAAATTATCCATGTTTCCCTTTTGAGTTCATCATGATAAATGAGATTCCTTTAAAATTATCTATGTTTCCCTTTTGAGTTGATCATGATAAATGAGATTCCTTTAAAATTATCCATGTTTCCCTTTTGAGTTCATCATGATAAATGAGATTCCTTTAAAATTATCCATGTTTCCCTTTTGAGTTCATCATGATAAATGAGATCCCTTTAAAATTATCCATGTTTCCCTTTTGAGTTGATCATAATAAATGAGATTCCTTTAAAATTATCCATGTTTCCCTTTTGAGTTCATCATGATAAATGAGATTCCTTTAAAATTATCCATGTTTCCCTTTTGAGTTGATCATGATAAATGAGATTCCTTTAAAATTATCCATGTTTCCCTTTTGAGTTCATCATGATAAATGAGATTCCTTTAAAATTATCCATGTTTCCCTTTTGAGTTGATCATGATAAATGAGATTCCTTTAAAATTATCCATGTTTCCCTTTTGAGTTGATCATAATAAATGAGATTCCTTTAAAATTATCCATGTTTCCCTTTTGAGTTCATCATGATAAATGAGATTCCTTTAAAATTATCCATGTTTCCCTTTTGAGTTCATCATGATAAATGAGATTTCTTTAAAATTATCCATGTTTCCCTTTTGAGTTCATCATGATAAATGAGATTCCTTTAAAATTATCCATGTTTCCCTTTTGAGTTGATCATAATAAATGAGATTCCTTTAAAATTATCCATGTTTCCCTTTTGAGTTCATCATGATAAATGAGATTCCTTTAAAATTATCCACGTTTCCCTTTTGAGTTGATCATGATAAATGAGATTCCTTTAAAATTATCCATGTTTCCCTTTTGAGTTCATCATGATAAATGAGATTCCTTTAAAATTATCCATGTTTCCCTTTTGAGTTGATCATGATAAATGAGATTCCTTTAAAATTATCCATGTTTCCCTTTTGAGTTGATCATAATAAATGAGATTCCTTTAAAATTATCCATGTTTCCCTTTTGAGTTCATCATGATAAATGAGATTCCTTTAAAATTATCCATGTTTCCCTTTTGAGTTCATCATGATAAATGAGATTCCTTTAAAATTATCCATGTTTCCCTTTTGAGTTGATCATGATAAATGAGATTCCTTTAAAATTATCCATGTTTCCCTTTTGAGTTCATCATGATAAATGAGATTCCTTTAAAATTATCCATGTTTCCCTTTTGAGTTGATCATGATAAATGAGATTCCTTTAAAATTATGTCCTGCCATTGTGCACTGAGTTACAAGAAAGATCAATTTTAACTTTCCTAATCACGAAACTTTATATTTCCATTCATTAAAGTTCACTTTATGCATTCTTCAAATCGTATTTTAAGTTTGTGTGATTGGAGCTGTTTAGTAATATTGTTTTCCGTCATTCTTACCATTTATCAACGCCATCTCAAACAATCTTAGATCCAATGATGATGCCACAACTACTTTTAAAAATGGCGGTGTCATTTATGTGCATTTACCAACATATACTACCCAGTGTCAACCATACACATTGTTATGGAAAATGTGCAAGACTCCTTCGATACATCCGGTAAGTTACCAACATCTCGCATGCATGACGAAAGGATGACAGAACAAGTTTGTAGTATATTTTCATTTTTATTTCAATTGAAATAGAATTTCAACTCAATACGTTATTTGCATCTTAAATCGGAAGATCAATATCACCATGTCGATTGCGAACATGATTAGAATACGACCTAATGCGCTTGTTTGTACATATAAACTGTCTGTTCAGAACTAATAAAACGTTGCATGCCTTCAATAAAGCATCCACGAGATACTATACGTAAACTTGTGAGTGAGTTACAAAAGTTGAATCATCAGAAACTCTTTCATCAAAGACGTAAATAAGTTTGCATTTCCACTAAGGCGCCTGATATTCAACATTTGACGAGTCGTTCGATATCGAATGTATAGTCCATTATAGATCGTCCCGAGATCAATAGGAAAATTCACAGAAAAATACAATGCGAACGTGATTGATGCAGTTACATCACCCTGCTTAACACGGTTCCTTACTAAGTCAGGATTAGATAGCAGACCACCGATATGTACTCATGTTCTCATGAAAAGTTTCAATATCAAAATGAACTTATCAGAGCAACCAAGTTTCTTGAAGATCTACTACAAAGAATTCTTATTCACGTTATTAAAAGTCAATGAAAATAATAAAAATCTATTGTCTGTTCAATACGTTTTCTTGCTGTTGTTTGGTAGAATATATCATAACTGCAGTTTCGCTATCATTTTTAAACCCACGCTGTATTTTCAGAAATTAGAATCATGCTTGACTAACTGTTAAACGCTGTATTTTCAGAAATTAGAATCATGCTTGACTAACTGTTAAACGCTGTATTTTCAGAAATTAGAATCATGCTTGACTAACTGTTAAACGCTGTATTTTCAGAAATTAGAATCATGCTTGACTAACTGTTAAACGCTGTATTTTCAGAAATTAGAATCATGCTTGACTAACTGTTAAACGCTGTATTTTCAGAAATTAGAATCATGCTTGACTAACTGTTAAACGCTGTATTTTCAGAAATTAGAATCATGCTTGACTAACTGTTAAACGCTGTATTTTCAGAAATTAGAATCATGCTTGACTAACTGTTAAACGCTGTATTTTCAGAAATTAGAATCATGCTTGACTAACTGTTAAACGCTGTATTTTCAGAAATTAGAATCATGCTTGACTAACTGTTAAACGCTGTATTTTCAGAAATTAGAATCATGCTTGACTAACTGTTAAACGCTGTATTTTCAGAAATTAGAATCATGCTTGACTAACTGTTAAACGCTGTATTTTCAGAAATTAGAATCATGCTTGACTAACTGTTAAACGCTGTATTTTCAGAAATTAGAATCATGCTTGACTAACTGTTAAACGCTGTATTTTCAGAAATTAGAATCATGCTTGACTAACTGTTAAACGCTGTATTTTCAGAAATTAGAATCATGCTTGACTAACTGTTAAACGCTGTATTTTCAGAAATTAGAATCATGCTTGACTAACTGTTAAACGCTGTATTTTCAGAAATTAGAATCATGCTTGACTAACTGTTAAACGCTGTATTTTCAGAAATTAGAATCATGCTTGACTAACTGTTAAACGCTGTATTTTCAGAAATTAGAATCATGCTTGACTAACTGTTAAACGCTGTATTTTCAGAAATTAGAATCATGCTTGACTAACTGTTAAACGCTGTATTTTCAGAAATTAGAATCATGCTTGACTAACTGTTAAACAAACAAAGCAAATATATTCCCGGTTGTTTGCACAGCCATTTTTACTATCCTTTTCCTCATGATGTACGACCTTGAGGAAATCTGTCTAATCTGTTTGGACAAATTCGTTTGTCCAATACTTTTTTGCAACATAATATTAGACGTTGCATTAGTATTTCGTTTTCACATTTCAACACTTAACTCGTCTACAACAGGTGACTTACCATTATTCAATTTCTGAACAGCGGCATTGACTTCTCTGAGAGGAGTCGCTGTCATCAAATGTGTTGTTGGTTTCGATGGAATTAACTGGAGCAATTCTTCATTTACTAGTGAGGATGTATTTAAAAGCGCCTTAAATTTTTATTTCCACATGATGTATTTTTGATCACGTAGTCATTGTTTGCCGGCGTTAGAACACGAGTATTTTATTGGCGAAGAAGAAGCGCCATAGACTGTGTTGTTCGAATTAGATTGAATTTCATCTTCTTTTTCGATCCATCATGTGTCTTGCATAATCCGGAGTTCATGATGTACACTTGAGTTTACCTTTTTATGTGGTCATTTCTTCTAAACCGATTCTTTTTTTGTCACAAAAATGGCAGTGATTTGTTCTTCTTGTCCATTAATGCAAACCTCTACTTCGTTTTCATCAAACTAATCGCGATTCTTTCTCTTAGCGTAACACGGTATATCAACAGAATGTCATATTCATGTTTTAAAATATCTCCAATTGTTTTTCTACTCAATTTCATTCATTTTTGCACCAGTTTTATTCTAACGTTATTATCTTTTAGAAGACCCGCATTTAACCGCTTTGAAATGATCATGTTATTAGTTTTGACATTTGTTTTTACAAACTTAATTTGAACACAGACTAACCGGTGTCAGTCACCATTCTACACAACGCATAACACGTACACAACAAATTTGATGCATTAAACGTTTTTTTAATTGAACCAAAATTAATTAGCTGCTACAGCTTTTGAGCTTGATTGCATCCGAGTTGTTTCAAATTTATTCTTCAGCTGAAACATTGTATTTCCACTGACTAAATTCTGTTTCTCACGTATCTATAACAATGTACGATATAATCACGTTGAAACACCGGTTCTCGTTAGATCACCGAAGTTAAGCGACGTTGAGCCTGGTCAGTACAAAATGGGTGACTATTTGGGAATATCAAGCGCTGTATGTGGGAGGATGGCGACACTCCCGTGCGAAAAAATTCAAAAAGCTAACATCGTCATCTTCCTTGACCGAAATATACATACGACTTGGGACCGCTTCTGAATTTAATATTCCCTAGAAACTTCCTCCATTGGACGAAGCCGGTTCAATTTGCCGAGGGAAATGCCGCACCCGGCAGGCAAGCAAGCAACATTAATAATCCATTACTATTGTATTTTCTAATGATTTACAGTACATTCAAACTTTCATGGTATTTATTAGTTTATTTATTAAAATCACTTATAATGACGACGATAGCTGCTCGAATACACTCTTTCGCAGAATGATACAGGGTGTTCGGGACACATTTGATAGTTGTTTATCTTCTTTTGTTTCAGAACCATTAAAAGTAGTTAATACCATTAAAGTGCAAAGGATAGTTGTTTCTGTCCATTATTGGTCAGTTTGAATATGGAGACCATTGACGACTATAAAACACCGGAATAATTGAAGAGAATAACCTGCATCATGATGATTTGCGCCGGATTCAAAACTTCGGAAGTCTTTGCTGCGGCTCAGCTCTCCTTGAATCCATTGAAAGCCGTGAGACGTGAGTTGGAAAATTGCGACGTATATATGGAAGCAGTAGCAAGCTAAATAATCATAGCATGCGTTCTGATCGTGTAAACAATGAAATTTATCAAGAAGCTGCAAGAAAGAGTGTGGCAAGATCCATACAAGACAATGCGAAACATAAGCGTAAGAGGACGACTATGAAAAAATGACGCTGAGCGAGAATTTTTGCTTTTCCTCATACAAGAGTAACACACCTCCGTAAAGTCAAACACCATGACGATCTGCGAATTGTCTGGTTCTCGCGACCAGTAACAAGTATCTATTCTACAATCCCCATGAGGTACCGTGTATTATGAAGACTAAGTTCCCCCAGACTGATGATGGTGATTTGGGGAGTGTTTCGAGCGTATGCCACGTCATACCTCCCCACATGTTCCAAGGGAGATTCAAACTCAATACGGATGACTATATTGAGTTGCTTCTGATTATTGTGAAGCACTAGGTGCAGAGGGTGGCTAAGGAATGTCAGATTCGTATCACACCATCGAAAGGGATTGGCTGAGAAGTTCCACGACTTCACCTGTCCAAATATCTGCCCCCTACAACTCGCGTGATTGCAACTACATGAATGTGTAGCGGCATTTAGGAAATACACCAACCGTACCGCCTGCAACACTTAGTATGAACTGATTGCCAAGAGGAAACTGATGTTCAGGCGTCTTTCGAAGGACACTGTGAAGGCCACGTGCTCGAGGCTCAAACTCACCTGAATGTCGTGATGCAAGCCTTTTTCAGATGAGCTGTCTTCAGTTAAATATCTTCTAAGAGATGCATTTTCATATTTGAGAATAAATCATTAATGGGCCAAGTATGACGTGTTTTTCTTTCCTTTCCAAAAAGTATCAAATTCCTCTCGAACACCCTGTAAAAGGAGAGTTTATTCCATCTACATGCGCCCATAGTTGATGTATAAACACTCACAATATTAGTGAATATTAGTGAAATCCTAATGCTTATATTAAGCATTATCAGCAGCCGAGAGCGATCTATTCTTTCACAAAGAATTATGAATTATCGCTAAACAGAACCAGCGATTTCACTTATAGTTGAAATATAAACGTTCAGTTATTCATTTTATTAATACAATCCAACTTAACAAATGATATATTCTAGATTGTTTTCCTTTGCTGAAAGGTTCTTTCAAATTGTTCTCTCGTAATGTTTGAGTCGAAGTGGGTCATAAAGGCATTGATGTACAGTGAAATATAACACATCATAACAAAGTTAATTGATTTAGTGGCATTAAAAGAAAACCACCGCCAAACCATGATACTTTTGCCACCAACTGTTATACGAAGTATGATGTTATTCAGATTATAGGCACATTTTATAAGCGTCCGAACAGATAAGCTAAATACTTTCCAAATATTTCATCTTCACCATTGTCTGATTAAATTGAAACATTCCAAACCCCTTGGCGTATCTATATATATAGACGGATAAACTTCAATCTATTGATCATGTGTTAAGGAGTCTTCTTTGGGCGGCGAAGTCTAAGAACACGCATGTGAAGTTTCGTTGTTGAGTGATAGTTTTGTGCCATCATTAATTGAACTTAGATCTCATTTCGATTCGTCATTGTTTTATCTGTGTTCGCCTTAAATATTTTCTCATGGATCTGGGGAAATGTTCGAATTGAACCAATTCCCAGAAGATTGTGAGTAGTTCCTGTCTTATATTTAAGCTCCGATGAATTGGCTACCCTGGTGCCCCCTCGACGTAAATTCACTAGACAAACTCGACAATCAACTAAATCTCATTCATTCACTGTGTAGGTTCCCAGATGTCGGTAAGCCTTCTAGTCAAATAGCTTCTTTCCTCGTGCTGCTGGCCTCTGGAACTCCCTCCCTTCCCCCTGTTTCCCCGACAGTACAGACACGCAGAAGTTTAAAACTAATGTAAACAGACATCTCGCTGCGCAGATCCCAATTTAGGTTGACCCCCCCCCAACCTTCTCTCCTTTTTTTTTCTCAGTCGCCCCTTACGTCTACAGTGGCGTCTGGCCTTGTTTGGGGTGGACTATGTTTTAAAAAAAAGAACAAAATAAAATATTGTTCTTCGAGATAACTGTGGCTCAAACCTTTAAGTATAGGGACGAAGATTTACAAGCTTCAAAGCATATATGATGTTCTGCGTGTTGGGCAGCCATTTTCTGGACAGAAAAAAGCAGTGTGTTTTTTAGAAAACCATTATTATGTAGCCGTGATATTAATTCTTCGCTTAAATAAAGTTCTTCCACCTTTCTCGTAGTAAAGCTGCATCCATTATGAAAATGCAACGACTTAGTGTTAGTGGAATTGTAAGTCATTACAGTTGGTTTCAAAAGTTTCTGAAACATTCTCAGTTTCAAACGTATTTCTATAAGCGTACGAATACTTTTTTTTTTTAATTTGTTTTTTCAAAGTTATTTAATTATATGTTTGGAATCGTGACGTAGGAAAGGACATGGAGAGCAACGACTACAGACGGACGTATCTACTTACTTAACAAGATGTACGGACGCATTTTAAAATGTCGCTTTTAAAAGGATAACCTTTCTTTGTAAGGAGATATATTTCTAAAACAATTAACGACGCGTCTAAAAGAACTCGGTCATTTTCAAACTTATAAAGGTTAGGAAAGATTTTGCAGCGATAAACAAGTTTAATGAAAATTATTTCATAATGTTTGCAACGGAATCGGGGTTAAAAACTGAATGGCTGAGAAAAGAACAAATTATGTCTACTTCCGGTGATAGCGAAACACTACGTGAGAAATTGTTAATCAGAGAAATTTTAATTGATTCTGATGGATGCCTCTTGGTGGTTAAGAGAGTCTTGACAAAAGAACATAAGGAATCGTAAAAGAGTCAATGTACGGATTGATGTTTTTTTTTCTCAGTTTTTATTTTAGACGCGTCCTCGTAAGGAAAGGATTTGTCAATCATTTGGTCTCTCAGGCTTCAGTTAGTAATAGCATTTTTATCGCTGAATGCGCATTTTGAACGGACGTACTTTATTCCACAAGCGTCCAATTCTCTCTATAAGAGACTATCAGTCGGTCTGTTAGGCTTAAGTTTGAAATAGCATTTATAAATACGTCTTCGAAATTATCCGATGAGTTTTGTCTGTCTGTCTGTCTGTCACAGCTAAGTTTTCAATCGCTTTTGAAACGTGGAGATATAATAGCCACATTTTATTTTAGATACGTCTATGTCTGGTAAGACATCTGCTCTGTCTGTCTGTCTGTCTGTCTGTCTATATGGCAAGCTGTGGTTAGCAAAGTATGACTTACCCCAGCCAGGAATGGATTCATAAAGAAACAGAACCTGAGTGAAATGGCTAGTTATAGCAAAGACCTCCCATTACTTCCTGATCTTTCTGGCAGACGAGCTCACTCCTCATTTGCATGCTCATTTGCATGAGTGCAATGTCACTGGCAATAAAAGGGGAATGTTTTGAAGGAAGTGGGTGACTATGAGTTGGTGATTTTAGTTGGTGACTACGTTGGTGTGTGCGCTGGATGAAAGACTGTTCGTAGAGATATCATTTGGCAAAGCAAGACCGTGGTAACATTTTGTTGCGATAAGGAGTACGGACACGAGGAAATCAGGAGAAAGAAAAATATAATCACACACGCTTAATTTTTAAATATCATTTGCGTCGTTTTTTCTCGCTTGACTTTGAAATACAATTTTCCTTTGTCTGTCACGCTTACGTGAGAAATAAGATGTGCATCACAAAACGCGCAGATTGAATTGACCAATCTTAAGAATGTCCTGTTTATCTGTTGGTTGTTGGTTGGAATTAAAAAGTTTGACATTTCTTTGCCACCTGCTTGGCACAAATGTTTCAAATATTTTGAAAATTCCAAAAAGGAAAAGAAATTAGGAAGATTATTATTATGACTACCGCCTGATGTAAAAACAATCTTGTTTTTTCTAACTAACTTTTTCTCTCATTTCGTGTAATCACTTAATTTTCTAGGACACATTTCGAAAGGTTTTGCAATAAACAATCACACAAGTCTATAAGATCGTCTGGAAAATACTAACCGATTTTATCGACTTTTAATAAGTTAATTTAGAATGTCGTTTTGCACACTTTCGTACAAAACGTTATATGATTGGTAAAACCTTATATTTCAGAGACCTCCTCTGTGGTCGAATCTTGAAGAGGCTTATTGCAGATACAATTCTAGAAAACTAAAGAAAGAAAAAATCGAGGGCATTCTTTGCTCACCTAAAAAAATAAATCAAACGTAGCCCATCTTCTATGAGCAAAATTACAACTCTCCACTAGCCATTTTTTTTATTGGGTGTAATTTTAAGGGATCGTTCTTCCCGCTTTGCACCTCAAAAATAAATCTTATTACACTTACTTGAGCATGAGTGTTACCTCGTTTGTGGGGTGTTTAGTAAATAAGGATAATAATGAACATCTTGTTCATTCCTGATGAAGATGGATTTATTGGTTTTTGCCTGGGGCTCTCATTCAGAACAGAGTACCAACGGAAATAGATGTATTTTTGTTAACATCCACAGCGTCCCTTTTGAGGAGTTGGATTCACCCCCAGATTAACAACCAACCTTTTAATAGTATACATGGAACAATATTTCATTTATCTCCACAATTGCAATGCTTTAATATGAAAAGAAAGAAAAAAATTATTTATAAAAAGTGTCACGCTGCCTTTCATATCCTTTATTAGATTATATTTTACAAAATGGTAGCGTAGGCTTTTTCTAAATAAAAAAAGTACAGCGGTGAAATGTTCATTTTTACGTATAAATGTTTCTTAAGCGATGTAAGTGGTTAATATATTTTGTTTATTGCTAAATAAAAGAATACAATAGTTGGGTTATTGGGGGGGGGGGGCAGGCTCCATTGTTTCAGCTTTGTTTTGCACTTTTACTTTTAGTTTTATTTTGTTTTAAATACTGAATGAATTCATAATTTGATTCATTAACGAGTGTCCACCTCCCGTCAAAAATAAACGAAGAAATTACCATTCATCAGTTTTTGCACTAATATTCATATGCATTTGTCTGATTCGGTAAAGTTTTAAAAATATAAGACAGAAAACGTCTCCAACTGGAAAGTTTAAAAAAGAAAAAGAAAAAACGTATAAATCGGTATAGAAATCAGAAATGAAAAAAAGAAAACATTATGGAAAGAAATTGCCTGCTTCTTTACAGTCACGACGACATTAAAGTATTTAAAGAAAAATGTATAAACTTTGTTATATACTTACGTGTTAGCTGAAAAGAAGATTGTACAGAAAAAAATTACGCAAATTCATCCGGTATTTATTAAATTATAAGAAAAAGAAAAAAAAAACTATATTACGTATATGTAGACATTTATACTTACTTATTTGGCAAGGGAAGTAACTCAAATTTTGTTTCGGGAAAGCTCAAATGGCGACCGATAGATAAAATCGGTTTTTTTTATTATTATTTTAATAAATACTGGATGAATTGGCGTAATTCTTGGTGTACAGTTTTCTTTTAAGCTACCACGTACGTGCATAACAAAGTTTATACATTTCTTTAGCTATTTTATTTTAAATAGAAGCCTAACATGTCGTCGTGAAAGTAAAGAAGCACCTAAATTGCAGGCGGGATTGTCTGCCTTGCTTTTTCCTTTCTGAATACTCACTAACTTGTGTATGACAGTGCATATATATATATATATATATATATATATATATATATATATATATATATATATATATATATTAGAGAAAAGGGTATTGCTTGGTATTGTGTAATAAGTATTGTCTTTTAAGTACAATTTTTGAGTATCGTTCTTTCAGAAGAAGAAAAATCTTCCTAAATTGAGGCAATTCATATTTTTCTTCTCAATCCGAAGTGCCGCTTTTGAGAGAGCTTTTTCCCCCAAAGATAAAAACTGTTTCTAATGTTTTCACAGAGAAAGAAAAAAAACTACTTGGTTTACTTTCCGATAAAATTTTATTATTTTAAATATAAAACGAGATTTTATGATCTAGGAATATTTTCTCTTCGTTTCTGTTAATAAATGGACAAATATGTTTTTTGTAAACATATTTCCATTTTTTTCTCATTTTATTATAGTTTACAAATGTGTGTTTTTAACAATTAAAAGTAAAGCTACGATAGTGTTATGACTTGGGTGCGACCATTCAATTACGTTGACGTCTGAGCCAAACTGCTGTACGGGAGACAACTCTATTCGTACTTTTGTTTGTCTGTTGGGAGTAATCTCCCTTGATTCTTCTGATACTACGAGAGATATATTGAAGAGAAAAAAAACATACATTTATCGCTTTTTTTTTTTCCTTTTCAATTATTGGTTTGTTTCTTTTTACCTTTGTTCAACTCAAACATGGCATATTGCCACTGAGCCGTAAGGGGCCTCTGATTAGGGACCAGCTTTATAGGGGGCATCCAAAGTGAATGAAGAGAAGGACGATTCAGCAAGGCATTTATTGTTTTTTTTTGTTTGTTTTTTTTTTAAAATATATTTCCCCCCAAACAACCCACTGTAGATTAAAGGGGTATTGAGAATTTGGGTGTGGGTTTTGGGTGACACCCCAAGGTAGTAGCAATGTAGCGAGATGTCTGTTTACATAAGTTTTAAACCTCTGCATGTCGGTACTGTCGAGGGAGCAGGGACCGAGTTCCAGAGGCCAGCAGCACAGAAGGACCTTCACAGTGAATGGGTGGGATTTAGCTGATTGTTGAGTTGGTCTAGTGAATTTACGTCGAGGGGGCACCAGAGTAGCCAGTTCATCGGAGCATAATCCATTGAAGTATTTGTAAAACAAGCACAAGGATGCTACATCGCGGCGATGGGATACGGACTGGAGCTT
>OY744524.1:108867096-109029596 GCA_963556195.1 Sepiola atlantica | reverse complement strand
TTCACAATTCATCGTCAATTATTTGAAAAGATTTGTTTTGTCTTTTTTTCATTAATAAATATTTAAGTTAAAAACAATTATTTATTAATAAATAAAGAGAATTCAAACATGACATTTTCTTTCAAAATTGAATTCTGTTTATCAATAAATAACTGTTTTAACTTTTTTTTTCAATGAATAAATTGTCAGTCATTGACTTTAATTTACTTTTTCACACTTAAAATAAAAAACAACAACTTTATTTTAAAAAGAATCAATGTCATTTATCGTTACGACACGTTAAGAATAAATCGAGTAACTAAAGTTTTAAATCATGTAAAAAAAATTGATAAAATTGACGCAGTTCGTAACGTGAAAATAATTTTTAACATTAAAAAAAGTTTTATTTCAAATTCTAAGGAAAAACATTGGTAAACAGACGTCATCAATAATTTCAGAGTATTACTAAATTAAAAACTAATACCAAGTTAAATATGAACCTTTTTAGTTAAAAATAAAATAAGATATTAATTGCGTACACTCACAAATATTTTAATTAAATAAGCATTTCCTTTTTTATTATAACAAAATAAGAGTACTTAAATTTGTTTATAACCTTAAAAAAGAATAAAGAAATTAATGGATAATATTTTTTTAACTTCTATAAACTATTACAAAACCATTTTATATATAAAGTTAAAAATGATAAATTATAACATGTTTGTCTTCTATATATGTTGCATAGCGATAGTCGATTGGTAAACAAAGTCGTTTACAGATAAGTGATGGCGGATTTTACTAATTTATGACTTTTGGAAGGATAATTTTGCTAATTTTTAGTAAAACGTGGAATTTTTTTTTAATTCAGTGTCTTATGACTTTAATTTAATAATTATCTTTGAAATAGTTCCCAAAACTTATATTTATCTTTCAAGGGATTTTTACAAGTAATTATTTCAAAGTTCAAAATTCACTGAATTTTTTTTTTTTTGCCATATTTCATTATAATTTATTTTTCACACGTAAATATGCAGTTTTTTTTTCGTTTAGAGATTAAGTTTAGGCTTTCATCTTTCAAACACAATCAAAGTTTACACGGAAAATAATTAATTAATGATAAGCGCTTTTTAATAAGCATAGTCCACACAAAAGACGGCCATTTTTGCACGTACCTATTATTTTATCATTTTATAATTAAAAAAACTTCCTCAAATGAAACAACACTCTTTCGAATCGAAAGACATTTCTTCAAATGGATTTATATATCTGATGAGACGCACAACACTCGAAACGCGTTATAAAATTGTAAAATGATAAAATAACAAAATAACAAAATAATAAATAAATGTTGAAAAAAACTGTTTACAAATGTTGGTAGCCTTACTCCTTTACATACATCCTGCTTGATTTGTTGTTTGTGCATTGAATGTGAGATGAAGGGGGCTGAAGCAAGTGGTAGGAAGAGGAAATCTAGTGAACGTGTAGTAGCAGCGGCAGCAGCCCCTTAAGTCCAGCATTTCTTCAGAATGGTAGGAAGAGTGGCAACGTCGTTTCTGACACTGCATGTTGCAAGCAAAGATGTGTCAAGCGTGGAACCGCAAATCAACGGAGTGAGAATGACAACGTTGTTTTCTTGCACCAAACCTTCCCAGACTTCGCTGAGACTTGCTATGTTCTCGGAATTTTTAAGGTTAGCTGTGACCAACAATGAAGACTTCATGTCGACCAGACAATCATGAATTGGTTAGTTTTACGGCATACCAACCATCTATGGGTAATTTAATGCCGAATAAATTTGTCAAATATAATTGTATAGGGAGGATAATTATTTATATTCCGAGAATAGATGACCGTCAGAGTACTCGGAATACATTGCACTACTCTTGGAAAACATCGCACTACTCTCGGATTGAGATTTCATATAGGGTACTATCATTGTCCAAGAACAGGAAAATGGAGTATCCCAAGGAAGCACTCTACTCAAAATTATACATTTCTTTAAAAAAAACATTACTTTTTGAAAAATATTACTCCTTGGCATTGGTAATCTTTGTTCTTAACCCGATTGACCCTCAGCCGTTGCATTCTAGTGTTTATTTGGGAAGAAAATAAAAAGGAGAAACAAGGTTTTGATTTTTTTTTTTTGAAGAATCAGATTGAATAATAGGGTTGGGGGATGAACTTAAATATTAGGGCATGACGTGACCAGCCGACTGATTGGGTGAAGCCTCTCCGATCTTTCGTCTAGCTGAAGTGAGAATCGAAGTGGAAGAATAGCCACCAAGATTCCGTCCTAGGCATTACAGGGCGCCATCCATTTTCCGTCTTCGGAGATGGGGTTACCACATTGTATGGGGTTGCAGTCGGCGAATTCGTGGCTCCTGTTGACAGGGCGGCACGATCTTTGCGATTTATACAATTCAACTGTCTTAAAAAGCAGCAGCAGCAGCAACATAATAAAGGAGTGTAAGGAGAACGTAAATAAATAAGAATTTTAAGAATAATTTTGAAAATTACAGAATCGAAAAATGGTAAGATTGGGTCTTCTTATATAATTTACAATTGAATTGTTTATTTTAAGCTGTGAAAAAGGGTTAAATTGGCTACCCTTAGTATTTATAAGATAATATTTTTTATAACAGGTTTATTGATTCCCACTCCAAGCACAAGACTGACATTGACATTTGATTGTGTGGTTTGTTTTACGAAATATCAACCATCTATGGGTTATGTAATTAAATTGACATTTGAAATGGTTTATAGAAAGATAAAAAATAAATGAAAGACTTTAACATAGCGACTTACCCTCGACTTTAAGACAAGAGTGTAAGAAATGTAAAGAAATGAAGTTAAAGTTTAGATAAACGTGGAGTAAAACTGTTCTCGGCTGCTTGGTTCGTCTTGACATCATTCTGACAAACTAGGGCTGACATGACAGCACCAGATCCTTTATTGGAATGATGTTTTGGGACCTGCTCTTTTACTATTCGGTCATTTATCAAGGCCGAGAGCTACTTGAGGACACGAGCTAATGAGATGAAATGATTGACAGCAAAATGAATAAAACACTTTGGGAGTACTAAAATTGATCAATAGAACGGGCGGTTTATTACAAGTATTTGTTGTAATCTGCAGGAAAGCAGTCCCGTGGTAATGTGTTCCACAGATGCAAAGCTGTCCATGGAAATTCCACCTGATGCTTGCACATGGACGAAAGCCTAGAAGATCTGCCTCCCAGGCATAACACCCGCCTTCGTCATAGAGGTTGGTTTATTTACGATCTTATGAGGTACCCCTAGGGTGAAATGTCGACGAATATGTTCTCGGCTATTTTGTGCCTGTTAGAGTGCCCCCTCCCGAAGAAGTCCGCTTTACCCACATTAAATGTCCGCGTCATATCCGGCTGCAGTCAGACGCTCGTAAATACCAATTGTGACGTCATGAATCAAAGCATATACTATTAATGCAAGTCTAAGGCGAAACGTAGGTAGGGACGACAGTATTAAGACTATTAGCGAGTTATACGATTTTATTGGCTTCGAATTTCCCTTGATAAATTTTGGTTTGGTTGTTTTGTCTTACGGCATATCAACCCTTTTCGGGTTATTTAATGCCGAATCCGCTCATTTTGGTAAACGTTTTCATCCTTCAAGTTCTTTATACCTTCAAATATTTATTGATGGTGTTTGGGTTTTTTTTGTAGAGGAAAATTGATTTTGTGTTTGGCTTTGCAGAACATGATTGAGTTTTGCAAAGGGAAAGGAAAAAAAAACAATGTTTGGTGCATTTTTGGTCAGGAAGCCAATATCCTCAGACAGCCTGATCTGGTAGCACCATTCCCTTGATAAAGAAGCGATGTCTAATAAATCATTCAAAATGCAGGTCTCTCCAAGCAAATTAGAAATATTCTCATTTATAATGAAACCAACATTTTGTTTATGACCGAATTTCAGATCGGCTCTCGCATCTGCCAGCAAAGGTCTGTCACGCTTCAGTTTCAAATTGTTATCGTTAAATTGTTATCGTTAAATTGTTATCGTTAAATTGTTATCGTTAAATTCGAAAACCATTGATCTCGGGTAATATTGTTTGAATCAGGAAACGAGAGTTTGCAAAGTCAGTTAAATTTTTAAAAACTAAAGCAAAATCCCAAATGTGTCTTTCTGTTCGCTATATATTTGTCTTTCTTATTCTGGGTTAAATAGTATTAATAGTAGCGTCATATTTCCTATCGTCTATAGTAAACTATTCCAATTAGCTTTATAATTTTGACTGCTAAAAGAGAAACATGAGGATATGCACTGTATGAAATCAGAGCGAGGTGTCAAACAGAGCGAGGCTGAGAGTAGTAGACAGTCACTCATCTCTTAGTAATTTTCTATGAGTGGAAATTGTAAATTACGGCTAATTAGAATTACCATAATAGATTTCTCAAACATAAGTTAATCACAAGGAAATTATAAAAGAATTCAATATGGAAACACACGTTGATTAACTCCGATTCAGTTTAATATAGCGAATCCAGTAGAAGCGAATCGAGAATATGGGACTTTTGGGGAGTGTAGAGCATTAATCTAATGATTCCCATGTATATTCTGACCCAGTGTGATAGAACTAGTTAAATATAATCTTATTTATGAATTTACAAATTATTCGCATTCGAAAAAGTACGTACATTTTGTTTCCTTGCAAGAACAAATCTACGAGTATATAAATGCACGTTAAGGTGTAAAAATAGCTGCATAAAATAACAGGATATGACAAAAAGTTGTTCTGCCGTAAAAAAAACAACTAAGAGAACGAAGGAATACATGAAAAAGTAACGTAGACACTATAATATCCTTACATGAAAAAGTAACGTAGACACTATAATATCCTTACACGAAAAAGTAACGTAGACACTATAATATCCTTACATGAAAAAGTAACGTAGACACTATAATATCCTTACATGAAAAAGTAACGTAGACACTCTAATATCCTTACATAAAAAGTAACGTAGACACTATAATATCCTTACATGAAAAAGTAACGTGGACACTATAATATCCTTACATGAAAAAGTAACGTAGACACTATAATATCCTTACACGAAAAAGTAACGTAGACACTATAATATCCTTACATGAAAAAGTAACGTAGACACTATAATAACCTTACATGAAAAAGTTACGTATACACTATAATATCCTTACATGAAAAAGTAACGTAGACACTATAATATCCTTACATTTAAAAGTAACGTAGACACTATAATAACCTTACATGAAAAAGTTACGTATACACTATAATATCCTTACATGAAAAAGTAACGTAGACACTATAATATCCTTACATGAAAAAGTAACGTAGACACTATAATATCCTTACATGAAAAAGTAACGTAGACACTATAATATCCTTACACGAAAAAGTAACGTAGACACCATAATATCCTTCTTAAAAGCAATATTCCTGTATGGACATATTTTAATTAAAAATACAAACATTTTCAAAATACACAAGAAAATATTTTTTTAATTACTGCATAAAAAAGCACAAGAATATATTTCAAGATATTAAGAACTTGAAGTATACCAACTTGTTACCGAAATGACTAAATTTGATCTCGAATAACCCAAAAAATCGTTAATATACGTTAAACTTACAGCATTTTAAGAGGTTGGCGGCATTCTTCAGTTAATATTTTTTTTTTTTTTTAATTTGAGTAAAAAGTTTCGTCGGAGATTTACCGGACTCGTCCAAAGAATATCCGTTTCTGTTATATTTATTTTATCGGCGAAATTATTAATGCGTCTAATTTGCATATTTCATTCAACGTGTCTGTCTTGTAATTGGTGGATAAACAGAAAGAAAAAGGGGGAGGAGAGGGGAAGAAAATTGTTTACATCCGGGTTTTGAGTTGTTTGTTTTTAAATAAATATCTTAAAGCTATATTTTAACTTATAAAGAGGTGTCTACCAGTCGTTCTTAGGGCATCGTTCCTATGCGACACGTTTGTAGATTTAACAAAAGCAATCCAGAAAACCATTTTTGGTTTTCAAAAGAAAAAAACACATACACACGGTAACTTATATATTCATACCATATATTCTCTTAATTAGGCATATTGCAATTATCGTTCTGCTACTTATGTCCAGTCGCCAACCTTGCTTATATTTGTATTCTCGCAAACTTCAAATGTGATTCGTCCCTTGTACTACGCCAAACTTGCTCTAAAACTCTTTAGCATGGTGCTAGTCTCAGCACGCCGAGATCCTTTTTCCCCTAATCTTATCAATCACTCCATCTACCTTATACCAACCTTGTCCTAAATATGACCGTAAACTAACTGTCTATGGTGGCTTTATAATCAAGGGGATGTGGACACCCCTTCTTAGTCTTCAAGCTCTTGTAGGAGCGCGGACCTTAGCTTGTTAAGATATTGTGTCTTAGAGAAAATACTAAGATCCACGTTTACATTTAGATTGTGTAAAGAAATGTTTAAAAGAGTAAAAACCTGGAAAAACATGTATGAAAGTTGAATGAAAGATAAGGCATGCATAAGTTGAAGTAGAATAAAACGTAGTTCAAAAGTAACACAACATATTTATATATTTACAAATTACAGAGCATTAAGTGTTCATTTACAGTGTCCAGTTAGAGAAACGATAAATGTTCATGTCTGTGATTTATGAGTATGTATGTGCGTAGTGTAGCCGTTAGTACGACGAAGTGTGTGAATGCGCGTGTCGCCTTTTGTTCGTGGGAATTGATAATTCGTTTAGGTATGTGTATGTGTGTGTGGTCAGCCGTGTGTGGTTGTATGCGCTGAAATATGATAGGAATGTAAGCCTCTGTGTATGTGTGTGTGTTTAGTAGTGCGCCGACGAGCTGGCACCCTCTCGCCTAAAGGCGAGAGGCAGCCGTAGTTGTATTCTCCGAAAAAGAGAAAAGAGATCAACATTTTTGGCTGTTTGCGCCTTTTTTGTTAGACTGTCTCTGGGAGCTGATTTTTATGGCCTCAGTTTGAGCTTTTTTTGTTGAAGTGAATTCGGTTTGGTTTCTGTTTTTGTGTTTACGCTGTTTGTTGATAAAATAAAGAATGTCAATCCGATACTCTAACCAGGAATCTACCATCTATGGGTTAAAACGAATCTATAATTTGTAAAATAGATGCCTACATAATCTATAAATATTCGAAGACATTAAGTATTTACGCCACTTTTAAAATGCCTTAATTCGTCATTAAATAACTAAGGATTTATGCCTCACAACCAAATATAAATAGGGTCTTACTTTTTCTCCTGGACGCTCCATTCTGTAGATATAAGCTTACATTCTCCTAACCTCACCTTAAATTATGCGCTTCTATGTGTATAACCTTATTTTTTTATTTACCAACTTGTTCCATTTTATCTCATTTTAACGATCAACCTTGTTTTTGACTATGTCGTCTTAATTACGTCATCAGCTTTTTTAATAAAGCGATTCCATGTATTCATAGGGAATCTTAATCCCACTTAATTCAAACAATAAAATCAAATTTGTAATGAGGCCAAAGTCTGTCTTTAGGAAACGCTAAGTGTAGTAGTGAAAGTTAAAAACGTGCATAGAAAAAAAGCTAAAGTCCGACTCTAGAATCCGATTAACAATTCTCCAAAATCCGAATCTCACCAATGGAATAACCCTGAGAGACTACGTTAATTCAATCTTCTCTTTTTCTTCGCTGAACAATCTACTTGGTGAAACCCGGTCACGTCAAATTTACGGTTTAATATCTATTAATAAAAATATTAACAAAAGAGGGGTGGGGAAAAGGTCGGTCATCACTAACATTTGCTAACTATTGAAACTTAGCTAGTTTCATTCATGAGCATCATTCAACAAAATACCACATTTATACTTACATTCATAATCCATTCACAAAATTCATGCCATGAAAATGCCCTGTCGGCAGAGCCGCGAATTCGCCGACTGCAACCCCGTGCAGAAGAGTAAAAAAAAAACAGGAAACCTGTTAGTCGTGGGTAGCGACCCGTGATATCTTAGGATGGGATCCTGGTGGCTGAGCGGTCCGTGGCCTGGTTGCATAAATGGTCACGTGATTTGCAACACTCTACTTTGGCCCTTACTTCAGCTAGACGGGACGTAAGAGAGGCCCGATCCGATCAATCGGCTGGTCACGTCATGCCCTAGTATCTATAAATTCAGCCCCGACCGTATTATTCAATTTGATTCTTTCTAAAAATCAAAACCTTATTTCTCCTTTTATTTTTCCTCTAAAATAGATACGAGAAGGCGGTCAATCGTGTTGAGAACAAGGAAGATTACCACTGCAGAGTTCTATACTTTCAGTTTATGGGTACTGAAAAAGACATAGCAGGGACTAATTTATTCCAACTCAATGCGAGTATAATGGTTAAAGTATCCCCGTCTCAACTAGGGCGTTCGGATTACCCCCTCCCCTTGGTAAATTCCCAACTTCAGTTGGACTCTGCGGTGGGTTATGGAGCTCAGGACCACTAAAAAATCAAATCAAATTAAATGGCTAATAACAACAAAAACCCAAACAACATTTATCAGAATCAGATTCTTCTGATAATGAAGCTACTAAAGAATTCTCCAAATTTATAGTAAAATAAACCTCTCGCTAAACTGTCAGCTTTCCTGATTGAAAGGGTGATAAGCAGCAGGATAACTCCCAAAAGTGTAAAGAAAACACAAAACGGTAACCTTCTGGTGGAGGTTACTGACTGTAAGCAGTCAACAAACCTATTTAAATTAACCAATTTTTATCAAATAAAATGTAAGGCTTATGCCTACACAAAACTAAATACATCCAGAGAAGTCATCCGAAGTCAAGACGTTGGTCTGGCAACGGAGGAGAAGATCGAGAAGCAGGGGGTCACTCATCACCGAAGAAGTTCAGTAAAAAGAGGTGGAGAGATCATCTGGACAAATACCTATATACTGACACTTAAATCTTTCTACAATACCAAAAGAGGTAAAGATTGGCTACACTGCTGAAAGAGTAGAACCATACATACCAAACCCCTTACAGTGATTCAAATCTCAGAAGTTTGGCCACCATAAGTTTGTATGTAGGAGACAACAGACATGTGGTAAATGTGGCGAGAGAGATCTGTCTCATATTGAGGACGAATGCAAAAGGGAAAAAAATGTGCAAACTGTCATGGGGATCCCCCCGCTTTCTCAAGATCATGTGACCACTTTAAAAAGAAGAAAGAGATCATGACAGTGAAATATACAGGAAATGTAGCATTCCCTGAGACTAGGAAGATTGTTGAAGCTTATATGAAACCTCAATCCTATGCCAGTATAGTAGGAGCCACTGCTGAAAAAGACAAAACAAAGCCGACCCCCTCAGTTGAGAAGGAGACTAAATATATTGAATTAGTTCAACAATTACTGCACGAGTGGCCTGGATTTCAGAAATGCTTGCAGAATGCTTGGTGTGGAGATCGGGGGGGGGGGTGACGGAGGCACCAAAGCAACCAGAAACAAGTGACATGTTGAATAAAATCATCCAATGGAATGTTAGAGGTGTTGGAGCGAATTTTGAGGAGTTGGTTATCCTTATGAGAATGTGTCCAGCAGTCGTCTGCAGGAAACATTCTTCAGGCAAGATAGTAAGTTTCAGACGAAGAACTACACTACATACAATTATGTAAATGAAGAAGCTGATAGAGCTTCTGGTGGAACAACTATAGTTGTGAAAAATGTAATTCGCAAAGTCAGATACTGCTTAACACTGACATCTAGGCGGTTGCTGTATCAGTGACGTTGCACAGGACCATCACAATCTGCTCCATTTATCTACCACCAGGTCAGAACATAATTGAATCCAAGCTGAATGATTTGATAAAACAGCTCCCCAAACCATTTATACTGCTGGGTTATTTTAATAGTCATAACGAAATGTGGGGCAGTAAAAACACAAATAAAAAAGGACAGATGGTTGAAAAATTATAGATGAAAATAACCTTGCCTCTACAACAATAAAACCAAGACATACTTGCACCCAGCAACGGGAACATTTATAACGAGGTGTGGATGAGCGAAAAATCACAAATCTCTGGAGACAAGCCACAGTAATACCTATACCAAAGGCGGGAAAGGACTCTGATAGGCTTTCAGGCTATCAACCAATTGCCTTAACTAGTTGTCTCTGTAAAGTAATGGAAAGGATGATAAATGACAGGTTAACATGGTACCTCGAGTCAAACAATCTGATGTCAGACCTACAATCTGGTTTCAGAGAGAAAGGGACCACTACTGACCATTTGATCAGATTGTAGACTTTCATTAGTGAATCATTCATCAAAAAGGAACAGCTGATTGCTATCTATTTTTGATCTAGAGAATGCGTACGACACCACCTGGAAGTACGGTATAATGAAAGACCTTTGAGACCTCAGATTAAGGGGCAGAATGACACTTTTATTACAAATTTTTTGGAAAACCGCAATTTTAGAGTGAGAGTCGGAACTACACTCACCAACGTAAAAGAGCAGGAGAATGGGGTACCCCAGGGGAATATCCTATCATGAACTCCACTGTCGTGCAGATCGTCGTGGCAATAAAAAAATAGATCCAAGTCCCTCTAGGCCGGGATGGCGACGATGATGAGGATGGCGTCGCCAATCTGGTCGTCTCGTCCAGCTACAAACACACTCCCACGTTGAAACTGTTTATATCAGCAGGCGATCACTGGGCGAACAGCAACCGGTTGCCTCTGTGGGGGCGAAAGATCATTCAAAGCAGAACAAAAAAGAAAAAGAACAATGTTCAACAACTCGGTCTGGGTTTTTTTTTGTATAGAAGAGTAATTATTAATAAAATAAAAGAATTAATTTTACATTTGATTAATGTCTACCGTACTCGTAAATGTATTTAGCAAAGGTTGTTCTTTTTCTCTAAGTTATTTCGCTAGTTCTCTGTGTGTGCGAATTCTTTACACAAGTAGTTGTTTAAGTCACAAATTAACGGGCGAAGGCGGTGGCTAGAATTTCGTCCACTTCGGCGCACGCCCGGGCGTCAGTTCAATTCTCCCGGGCGTCAGTCCAACTCTATCTGCTCGTGCGTGAAAAAAAACACATTCTTTTATTGAAGATGTCTATAGTCGTACACACCCCTTATCCGCCATCTCACTTCCTGCGTGTTTTCCTCTCTCAAGGATAGTGGGGAAAGGCGCCTCACTCTTGTTTTCTTAAAATAAATGGGATTTTCTTTATAGGCCATCCTTATCGCCAAAAACAAACGCTTTTACAATTCTGTCACACAGCTGGAGGTGCTCTGTGCTCGGCTTGTAATTAACGATGACAGGCCCAAATAAATCTCCGTCAAGTCGACTCGTCTTTCCCTGGTCGTGACGTCTTCAAAACAACAGTCACAGAATCGTGGTTTCAAAACGCGCCATTCACCCAAAACAATAATATTGCTTTATCGATATTTTAGAATTAAATTTGCGATATGGAATTCTCTAATCTCTACCTTTCATCGGGCAACGCTCTACTCGCCTATGGGGGTAATTGATTTTGAATATCTAACACGATTCCGCGAGACTAGCTGGTGTACTCGTTCCGTCGTTCGAATAAGTTCATTTCTACGTCAAATATATACTAGTTTTATATCTCCACTTTGTCTCGTCGCAGGGCCTTCAGTCGGCGTAGCATCACCACCAAGATGCATACTAGCGCGTCACCAGGGTACCCTATCCCCATGGGGCTCAGAATACTTTGTCACACTATCAGTAACACTCTTTAGTGTCAAGATTAATAATATTATAAAAAACCTTGACACTGCAGTCAAAGGCTCACTGTATGTGAATGACTGACGTTTTGAGTTGCTGCCGAGCAAAATATATGCATCTGTCAGAACGCAAGTTTCAACTAACTTTAAATAAGATCAGCAAATGGACTGAAAAAACGGTTTCAGATTCTCTGAATCGAAGACAAGGTGTGTCCATTTTTGCAATTGGCGCTAAATGCATGTCTCATGCCTTAAACTTGATGGCAAGGAGATACAAATGTCAGACGAGTATAAGTTCCTGAGAGTTATTTTTGATTATACCTCATATAAGCTATCTCCGACAAAAATGCAACAAAGCAGTTAATCTACTGAGAGTGATAGCTCACACTGACTAGAGAGCGGATAAGAAATCCTTACTCAAGCTATACCGAACAATTGTGAGGTCGAAACTCGATTATGGAAGTTTCATTTATGGTGCAGCAAGACTATCATATCTAAAGCAATTAGAATCTATCAATCACCAGTAACAAAGACTCGCATTTGGGGCATTTCGCACGTCTCCAGTGGAAAGTTTGCATGTTGAAGCGAATGAAGGTACTTTACATCTAAGGAGAGAGAAGTTGGCACTTCAATATGCGACAAAGTCATCATCATGTCCATTAAACCCTGCCTAAATAATCCTCAATATAAAACTCTGTTTGAGAGAAAAATCAGACCTTTTGGCTACCGCATTGAGGAATTAAACAATAAAATGGAGTTGGACTCTAGTCTCATCAACCAATCGATACTCTCCAAAATTTCACTATGGGAATTAGATCAACCATCTTATATCCTGGATTTGACAACAGCTGCAAAGAGTCAAACCAATCCAATTGTATTTCAGGATGAATTTGAACTTATAAAAAAAAAACATAATTCCAACTATAAATACATATATACAGATGGGTCCAAAGAATCAAATAGAGTTGGATGTGCTGCTGTATTAAATAAGACTAAAATACAGTATAGGATACCTGACAGGGCATCAATTTGTAGTGCAGAAGCTGCAGCCATATACTTGGCTCTAAAGATAATAGAAGATAGTAGCACTGACAGATTCATCATCTTCTCTGACTCCCGATCGGTGCTCACAGCACTAAGGAGCAAAAATATGGATGGCCCTTTAGTTGTGAAAATTTTAAACAAGATTAACACTATCTATAACAAGAAAAAATGTAAAATTAATTAAATTATGCTGGATACCGAGTCATATCGGCATTCGTGGAAACGAAAAAGCGGATAAAGCCACAAAAGAATCACTGAATATGATACCTATCAATACTAGGATCCCATACACTGATCTTCGACCTTCTATAAACATGATAATCAAAAAAGAATGGCAAGAATATTGGGATAAGTGCCAAAATAATAAATTGTACAAGATTTGGCCAACTATTGATGAGTGACCTCTGCAAGCAAGAAAAGAAGTTATAATAACCAGACTCCGTATAGGACACACATATATTACTCACAAGCATTTATTGGAAGGAGAGGAGTCTCCAATGTGCATATCATGTCAAAAATCTTATACAGTCAAACATATATTAATAGACTGTCAACATATGCAACAAAGCCGAACGAAATACTACAACTCTGAAAACCTAAAGGTACAAATCCGACGAAAATCTTAGACTTCATTAAAGAAGTTAAACTGTTAAAAAATTAATTTCAAATGCTTTATTTCACATTCATTGTCTTTCAAGACAATATGAAATAATTACCCCTAATTTGTGATTTCATTTGACAACTTTATTCGGCATTACATAACCCATAGATGGTTGCTATGGCTTAAAACAAACCAAACCAAACCAAACCAAACCAAACCAAACCAAAGGCTTTTCATATCAAACATAGTCCGTGGCCAAAGACGAATAGACCTTGGTCAATGATACGTGGATTTTGTGGGCCCATTTGGGGGGATTTTACGCTCAAATTTTAATCGATAGTATTTTTCTAAATGGGCCGAAGTGTTACGATGTAAAAAACCCACTACAGAGGTAACTTCCTTCACGAATTGTTTACTCGTTTTAGAGTGGTCGATTGTTTGGTCAGTGACAACGGAACGCAATTTACGTCTTCCAACTTCAAGGAGTTCTTTGAGATTTTTCAGATCAGACACATAACGACCCCCCCCCTGTATCCTCCTAGGTCAAATGGCCAGGCGTAGCATTTTAGTGGACACTTTAAAAAGAGCCCTGAAAAAAGCTCGCGACACTCCCACTGAAACGATCCCGCAGCAGTGTACAAGATTATGCCAAATGTTAACATACCATTATACCTCATGATCTCCTGCAGAGATGATTTTTGCGCGAAAAGTGAGATCCGTTTTTGACAAATTACTACCTAAACAGATTAAACAAGGTCCAATTTATATTGTACCAAAAAACAATACATCCCAGGATACAGAGTATATTTCAAGATGTTTAAAAATAACACGTCTTTCTGGGAACTTGGTACGATAAAAAAGAGAATTGGAAATATGGTTTACATAAGAGACATCTAAATCAAATTAAGAAACTACTGTCGGATGACACTGCCAGCACCCCACAGGTAAAAGAATAAGTTATGGACATCATATACGATACTCTCGGCATATCAGTACCCAAAGATGTCCCAGAAAAGTCTCCGGATCTCATCGTAACTAACCCAAAAAGAAAACGATATTAATACTCCTGAGGAGGTAAAGCTTGGGATGGGTGTTCTGGTACCGTACCTATAACGGATTTTCGACTATTCCATTCACAATAAATACTGCAAGCATATACTTCTCAGTGTTGAGTAAACGCCAGTCTATACAGCAGGCACGTAGCCAGACTTCTAACTTAGGGGGGGGCAAGGCATTTTGAGGGGGGGGGGAACTAATATTGATATTCTAATATGGGTGACATTTTGGTTCAGTGTGTGTGTGTACTGATATATAAATATAAATAAGTAGATACAAAATTTCAATTTCTTTTATATAATCTAAATATATTGTTGTGTATTTCGGTAGGTACATGTAAATAACAACATCAGTATAGTAAAGCACATAAAGCATAGTATACACAGTAATAATAACATAAAGTTCGTAAAATAAGGTAGCTACTTGCTAGCTCTACAGAATTCTATTATAATCTTCTATTTGTACGTGGGGTTTATACCCTACCAATGCTGTTTTTTTTTTCAACTTCATCTCGGGTGAAATCTGGGATTTTTTTCTATGTTAATTTCAAAAATGTTGAAAGTAACATTCACAATTTTTAAAATTAATAGTTGCAACTGACAACAAAAAGAAAAAAACGTATTTGAGATTCGTGATAAAATACAAAAATAATTTTTTAAACTAATTCCCACTTTCATTTGAAAATAATTTAGGTTGCTAGTATTCATTTCTATCTTTTGAATGAAGACAACACTTTCTTTTATAAATTAAAAAAAATATCTTTAAAAGAAGCTGGCAGAACAACAAGTGAATTCATTTTGTGTTTATATTACATCATTTGGATTATAATTATTTAATTAATAATTTATAATATTAAATAGTGTGAATTAACAATTTTAAAAAAATATATTTGGTAAGTTGACAAAAAAGACAGATACACTGACAATCTCTTTCACCAAGCAGGAAACAGGTGAAAAGCATCGAGGATTTGTTTCCCTCACCACTTGATCTGAAACTAGCGAAGTTATGTTTGAGTTTGAGAACACGTACATTTTAATTTTTTTTCTTTTTACAAGGTAACATAAATTTAAATCATATTTAGATGTTATTATGGTCAATAGATTTATTTTAACTGGTAGTTTAAAATCCGTAAATATTTATTATGGTATCATTAGTACCAGGAATGGAAAATTAAGTTTTAAACAAAATAAAATCCAAAGAAGCGTTTTTGAAATCGGAAATTATGTTAAAAATTGGTGGGAGGTCCTCTCTTGGTGGGTGGCCCAGGGCCCCAGCCCCGTGGCCCCTTAATCCGGCCCTGCTGTAAAATATATTACACAAAAGTAAATACTGGTTCATAATGAAGAAGTATAGTTGACTAGGAAATATAAGAGTATTTATATTTATAATATTTTTTAGATCACAAATTTTAGGGGGTGCAAATGTAATTGCAGGGGGGGGCTTGCCCCCCCCCCCTGGCACCCCCTGGCTACGTGGGGGCTATACAGGCGTACCACTACTCTTGTTTCTCAGTGGTATTATTGGTCCCCCGATTTATAAAATCGGGGGACTTAAGTTTTGAGGCATGTCCGTCCGTCCGTCCGTCCGTCCGGATTTTTCTCCGCAACCATCCATTGAATTTCTCTGATATTTTGCATGAAGTTGTAACTTTGGTCAGGTTAGAAAATGACATTCTCCGATTTTTTAAAATAAATCTGATTAGCGCCCCAGGGGGTCAAAAGGCCCCGAAATGGTAAAAAATGACATTTTTTGCCCCATAACTTTTCATTCATCTAATCAATTTCTCTTAAACCTGGCCAAAATGTGAAGGCAATTGTTCCTAATAGAAAATAAGTATCGCTGACCTTGGAAAAAGCCCCTAAAATGGCAAAAAAATTACCCTTTTCTTCCATAACGTTTGATCCATCCATTCAAGTTTTCTGAAACTTGGCCAAAATGTAGAGGCAATTGTTCGGGATATAAAATGAGCATCCTTGACCTCAGAAAAATTCTGGTTCGCGCCCCCTGGGGGTCAAAGGGGGGGTCAAAAATGCCCCAAATTGCCCAAATTTATTGTATTTTACACTCGCCACATCGAGTCACATACACGCGCGGCTGGTATTTTTCTTCAATATACTTGTTTTCGCTAAATCCCGTGTTCGTGTTTTCATTCCGGCCCCTAAACAGGTCCACAACCGTTAGTAAACGAGCTTTTTACTTCAAAGATTTGTGGGATCTTATGGTTTGAATTAGTTCGTAAGTTTATTTTATACTCTATTGATTTGGGATGTATGGAGTAATACGTCCATTAATGGTGTTGTGTATGTTATTTATTTGGAATTTGATTTGAAAAAATTTTTGAATCACCAAAATGTCCCTCTATCATATATATATATATATATATATATATATATATATATATATATATATTAATTCTTTTAAGAAAGCTAAAAACACTATACTTTTTCTTTAAAATGAACTTTTCATTTATTTAAAGATATATATATATATATATATATATATATATATATATATATATATATATATATATATATATATATATATATATATATATATATATATAAATAAATGTTTCGAGGTACAAAATTTATAAATAGATTTAAAAAGAATACGCGGAAATCTCTCTAAGGCCCTTTCGACTATCATCTCGTCAGGAGAAAATCGATAGTTTTAATTAATAATAACGTCGAAAGAAAGAGCAAATGGGGAAATTGAGTGTGCCAAAATTATCGTTAAGCGATTAAAATTCAATTTAATGATTTCGATTAAAAGTCGATTAAAAGGCACTACGTTAGGGGATAAAAAAAATAAAAAAATTGGGAAGGAGTTCAAAGTTCCCCAAAGAGATTCAGCGATCTTACAAATTCCTTCTGCCGGCACAAGGAAGGTTTTCGAATGGCAATAGAGACAGATTCCAATATTTTCAAATGGTTCTTGGAATCTGCTCGATGCAAGACCTTCATCGATTAGAGATCAATAAAATGTAAACATTGTTCCAAGAATTCCAATCCAACGATTTATAAGGTGTACGATTGTTTCCAAGACGATTTGGAAATATTTTATTTTACATTATGGTTCATAAGACTCCAAACCGTCTCTTATTCAGCGCTCTTCACAACATCACATATAGAAGTCCTTCCAGAAAACATTTGATTTCCATATTATATGAAAGTAACTTATCTTCAGACAATATTGGAGACACAAGAACCAATCATGTAACCACATATAATACCAAACAGTCAGCTCAATAAAGACAATGGCAGTCAAGACACCTTAGACACAGAAAATACAGCAAATCAAATCAGATTAAATGCACAAATTGAATAAATTAAATATTCACGTGTAGAATGAATCAGGAAGAAAAACAGAAAGGAGAAAAACGAAAGTGATACCCAATACTTATAGAGAATCCAATAGAGAATCCAATATATATATATATATATATATATATATATATATATATATATATATATATATATATATATATATATATCGTACATGTATTGTATTAGTTTCTGTAAATGTAAATCCGCAGAAACTCAAGTGTTTATAAAAAAGTGCTCAATAACAAGTAGAGCTGTTTATAAGTATAAAGTTTTATTTATACAAACATCATTGGTTACATATGTGCATACATGTTTCGGTTGCACTTTTGCTATTTCTCGAAAGTCAACCTCGTCAGACCAAGAAGTGAATAGTTATATCTCTATGACTATTAAGCGTAAATAATCACCTACCTTCATTAAGATCAGTACAAACAAAGGGAGGTTTTCCTGCTGACAATTCTTCTTCATGAATCTCATATAATGCAGGGGAGATAACTCTTATAGTTTTGATTTTTTTTTAAATGAATCTAAATATATGGTATAACTTGGTTCATAATTTGTTGTCTTTTTTATAGCAAAGCAAAGATATCACAGTTATTTTATAATCTATGACACTTAGGCGACCGGCAGAATTAAATTAGCATTATCACTTTTATTTGAGATGGGTATTTAATAAAAAAAAATATTTTCATTAAATTCCAGTCTTGATGGGGTTTACTAAAACCAAATGAATTCTATGTGCATTTAAGTAATTATATATAAGGACATGGTTTGACTCAGACTACTTCTATAACCGATGCATCAAAATGACCAATTAATATGTTTGTGTTTGTGCTTACTTCAAGTAATCAATAACCGACAGTGATTCAAAGCTTATCAGTATACCCTAATTTTAAGGGCTAAACCATATATTATGCCCGTCCAGAAAGGTTAGAGGAACATCTTCACAAACGAGAAAACTGGATGAAAATTAAATTTAAGCACTTTGTGTTAATAAGAGTTCTATCTATATTAAATTTTTACTTACAATTATATTTTAATTACTCATTCTATACCATTAGAATTAGTTTTAAATAATTTTTCATTATTACCAAACTTGATCGATGTTATTTCTATTATTACAGTTTCTATTATCTTATAAAGGTAAATAACACTCATATATTTATTTAGTACAATTTTGTATGATATAATTTCAATTTTTAAATTCATATCTTATTCTTTAGTTATATAGTTCAACATAGTATTACAGAGAAAATACTATACCTATGGGTCATTATAATGGTTACATCTGAACCATTTCTTGTGCATACAGCAGTTAGAGAGAATCTCATCTTTCTTGTTTAATAGGTTACTACTGTTTTCAATTATAAATAATGATTCTTCCAAGCATAATCTACAATATCTATCTAATGGTTTGTTATAGGCTTTTAACTTTTTAACTATAGTTTATTTAATATTATATGGACTTTTTCATTTTTAAGTTCTAAAATATATAATAATTAAGGAAATTTCGAAATCCTAAACTATTGAATCATCTTTTTTCCAGGATTCTTTGATTCCTGACTGTTAAAAAAATTCTGTACCTTTTCTTTCTTTTCTTTTCTTGCCTACATTCTGCAGGTTACAGAGGGGTCACTTGGGTTCAGGTTTGAAAAGGGGTGGGTGGGTGGGGGTAGTTCACTAGCGAATGTAGATAGAGAAGGAATATCGCCCAAACTAACCATGCCAGTCTAGTTAAAGACACATTTCATATCTGCCTCAGCAGTGAAGAAACCGAAATTGCGTTCGGGGTTGAAAGGGGGGGAGAGGGAAACCTATCTTCAACTTACTGTTTCCTCCTTAGTATGCAATTGAACTTATTCTATCTTCATGTGTACATATATGTATATATATATATATATATATATATATATATATATATAAATATATATATATATATTATATGAAATTTTTTTTTCTTACCTGCGGGGGCTAGGAAATACCCGACTAGTACACGAGCGCAGGCTATTTTTACCCCTCTCGGAGTGTTGGACCCGTAAGACCTCATAAGGCTATCCATCTAAGAGAAGGAAATCTCTGACAAAAAACCTTGCTACCAGCTACTTACGCCGTGGCAGTAAACTGTTGGGGGAGGATGACTTCCTTAGTCCTGATCGACAACCTTCCTAAAGTTGGAATCTCGAACAAAATATACGGTTTGCAAACCTACAATTGCTTAAGGAGTAGATAGTTTCTACCTATCGCCGGCCCTTGCACTCCTTCTTTGTTTATTAGTCAGGCGCAGAGGTAACAGCGCTGGGACGCCTCTAAACACTCAGTGCCTAGCCTTGTTTCCTTACTAGGACAATGAACGCCGTTCTCTTTCTCTCTATTTGGGCAACTCGGGGAAAGTTTTTTCGTTAGTAAGTCTTACATGACCAGTCTGGGTCTCTCTTGTTCCGACAGGTTGAGGGTACAGGTTAGACAGCTTGTCTGGCTGCTGTTTCCGACTGATAGGAAGGAGCCCAAACTCATGGGTAGCGCCAAGAACGGCTGCTCCATCATCAGTTGCATAATACCGTGGGTAGTTGTATGTGCCATGTCGCGCATGGAAAGGGACTCTGCAATTATCTCCGGTGGGCTTTCCCGAGGCCACAACCCCCATGGACCAGGTCGTGATGGGTGTGTGAGCTTATTGGCACCAAGCAAGTACCCACCTTGTCCAATCCACTCTATAATCAAATCAAACATGCCATTACAAAGAAATCAAATCAAACCTAAACCAGACACCCAAAAAACACTTTCGCCTCCGCCCTTGAGGCTTGCATTCTCAAATATCCGGGGACTTAGAACCAACATCAACGACGTAGAAACCTTTCTCCTGACAAACTCCCCGGATAACCTAGCTCTTAGTGAAACTAACCTTCAATCCTCAATCTCTTCTCACCACTTTGACATGACTGACTACCTCCCACTCTACCGTAAAGACTCTGACAAACACATGCACGGGCTAAGAGTTTATGTTCGGAACACCCTCCCCCTGACTAGAGAACATAGGTTAGAATCAGATGACTACGACTACATGTGCTTTAGATTGACTTTACATCACAACGTTAGTTACTTATATTTCCTATACCGCTCCCCGTCGACCCAGGACTATACTCTGCTAAACTCTGTCTCTGAAAGCATAGATAGAGCACTCTTAATTGACTCGAATGCTCAGATACATGTATTTGGGAATTTTAATGCCCACCACCGCGACTGGTTGGGATTCTCCAGCCTTACTGACGCAGCCGGCAACTCTACGTATAATTTCTCCTTAGCTCACTCCCTCTCTCAGACTGTTGATTTTCTGACCCGCATCCCCGATCGAGTGGACCAACAAGACTCACTTCTAGACCTCTTCTTGACCTCAATACCCGAGGCTTGTGTGACGAAAGCTCATAGCCCACTCGGGAATGCTGATCACATTGTGCTAATGATACATATCACGCTAAAAAGTCGTCCAAAAGCTGATGAACCGTTGCTCAAAACAACAAGATACTACGAGCAAGCTGATTTTGAGTCAATCAGAGATCACATAAGTGACGCCCCATGGAGGGAAACCTTCTCACTCCCTGCCAACCAGTGTGCAAACGAATTAACTGAATGGGTCAAAGCAGGCATTGAAGCCTATGTCCCCATGCAAAAATTCTTTAGCAAGCCCCACTCTCCTCAATGGTTCACTTCCGAATGTGCAGCTGCCATTTCTGAGAGGCAACAAGCATTCCGTAAATTCGACCGCCATAAGTCAACTACTAATAGGCATAAATTTATAGAGTCAAGAAATAATTGCAAGGCCGTGATAGGCGAAGCGAGGAGAAGGTATAATGAGTTAACAAAAAAAACGCATCCAGTCACAGAAACTAGGTACTCGTGATTTCTGGAAAATCTACAATAGTGTAGTGAATAATGGTCAATCTACGATTCCCCCACTTTCAAACCACAATGATGTCGTTTGCACGGCCACTGATAAGGCTGAACTACTTGCACAGCGTTTCGCTTCTAACTCTACTTTAGACTCAGGTAACCGCCCTCTCCCTGAATTACCTTAGCGGACCGAAGCCACACTTGATAACCTGGTCATCACCCCGTCCCAGGTCAGAGACATCATAAAAAACCTTGACACCTCTAAAGCTTGTGGGCCTGATCTTATACCTGTAATAGTAATAAAGAAATGCTCTGCTGAACTGGCCCCTGGCCCCTGTCCTCTCCAAACTCTACAATAAATGCCTAGCCGAATCTTGCTTCCCCGATAGCTGGAAAATTGCCTCTGTGGTACCAGTCTACAAGAGTTCTGGGAATAGAACCGACCCTCAGAACTACCGCCCAATCAGTCTATTGCCGATCTTTGCCAAAATCTTTGAATCCTTAATCAATCTAGCGATAGTACAGCACTTAATTAATGCTAAACTTCTATCTGACCGCCAGTATGGATTTAGACAAGCACGATCTACTGCAGACATCCTAACGGTCATCTCTGAACGCATGTATCATACACTCGACAAGGCAGGTGAAGCTAGGGCAGTAGCGCTTGATATATCCAATGCCTTTGACAAGGTATGGCATAAAGAGCTTCTCCTGAAAATACGCTCATACGCTATTACTGGGCAACTACTTAATATAATTAGATCCTTCCTAAACAAAAGAAAAATCCAGGTTTTCCTCGATGGCCGTTCATCTAAGCTACATGACATAAATGCTGGTGTGCCCCAGGGATCTATTCTTGGACCTTTGTTGTTCCTGATCTATATAAACGATCTCCCTGATGACATAGTGTCTGAGATTGGTTTATTTGCTGACGACACCACGCTTTACTCTCGCCATGTTGGCAAAACAGACGCGATCATATCTGAGGCAATGGCTGAATCTTTAGAAAATGACCTCCAGGCTGTAGTGGATTGGGGCCATAAATGGTTGGTAACTTTTAATACCGCAAAGACTAAGCTCCTTTCCTTCAACAACTACAAGAAGCCTCTCCGACCACCGATTCTCATGGCAAATAACACCCTACCTGAGAGTTCATCATTCAAACTCATTGGCCTAACCTTCACAGGTAACATGAATTGGAACACATACATTGAAGACATTGCCGAGGCTGCCGCAAAGAAGGTTGGCTCCCTCTACCGTGCTAGTGGACTCCTTACACCTGACATTATCCTGTATCTCTACATAGCCACCATTCGCCCATGCATGGAGTATTGTTGCCACATCTGGGCTGGTGCATCATCTACTAGTCTCTCCCTCCTTGACAAAGTCCAAAAAAGAGTCGTCAACCTAATAGCTCCCTCACTGTCAGCTAAGCTCCAGCCCCTGTCCCATCGCCGCAATGTAGCATCCTTATGTTTGTTTTACAAATACTTCAATGGATTATGCTCCGATGAGTTGGCTACTCTGGTGCCCCCTCGACGTAAATTCACTAGACTAACTCGACATTCTACTAAATCTCATTCATTCACTGTGGAGGTCCCCAGATGCCGGAGAGCATTCTACTCAAATAGCTTCTTTCCTCGTGCTGCTGGTCTCTGGAACTCCCTCCCTGTCCCCTGTTTCCCCGACAGTACTGACATGCAGAAATTTAAAACTAATGTAAACAGACATCTCGCTGCTCAGATCCCAATTTAAGCTGAACCACCAATCCTTCTCACCTTTTCCTTTTTTCTCAGTAGCCCCTTACGTTGACAGTGGCGGCCTGCCTTGTTTGGGGTGAATCATGTTAAAAAAAAAATGTGTGTTTCGGACCAGCACAGGCAATTTGCAACCTCATCTGAACGAACTTGTCAATGACTGCAGCCACATGCATCATTCTCATGCTGTTATTTACTGAATTACTTTCATTTGTCAAGGATTCTACCTTCAAATATCACTGAAAGAGACAGATATAACACGACACTGCATCTGATGTCATACAATTGCATTCCAAAAGGTAAACAAAGCAAATATTTTTAAATTATAGGTGAAAGCCAGGCTATGCTAATTACTGTATTAGTTAAGCCAACCACATTACATATCTCGGAATCCCATGAGTTTCAATCAGATATTAAACATTTTTAGTGGGTGAGATGTGCATGGTCCACTTGGCAGAAACTTTAATGGAGTGGCAGGTTATTGTATACAGGCTACTTATAGGCAATAAAACCCAGCTATGCTGATTACTGTATTAGCTAAGCCATTACATATCCCGGAATCTTATGAGTTTCACGTCATGTGTGGATCTATGGCTTCTTCTCCATTGTTTACCCTTCTCTGTAGTATTATGTGTATTCTCTATAATTGGGGACCTTAATCTTGCACGTCTATATTCGGAGTCGGATGCTTCATAATTCGATTCTTCAGAAGATATTTGAGCACTCTTTAAAATAGTTCAAAAGATTGGACTCCCAACTACATTAAAAATCAATCGAAAACATTAAACTGTTTCGATGAATACTGTGTAAAAATCTAACTGAAGTTATGGATATAAATTGTTTTTACTAATTTTGTGAAGATAATTTTAATGACGGTTGAACTTTCCTCCAATCTTGAGAACCAATATTATGTTATGTCTTTGAACATCCACGAAGAAATATTGAATACTTTTTTTTATTTCTTTGTCATCGTTTTCAAATGATTTTAGATTCATGTGAAAAAGTCTTCGTTTTTTTGTTAAATCCAAGATGTTTTGCGAAATAACAGCGAAATCCGTTAAGTATGTCGGTTGGAATAAGCAAAAAACGGAGACCTATTATTATAATTCTGCAAGGAATGGCATCGATTCATTGTCAGACGGGAAGAAACCAAAGATGAAGAGAGAAAGGAATTAAAGGTTTTCTTTGAGAAGTGCCCCCCCCCCCCGTGTCGCCATATCAATTTATTGTATTCAATTTATGATAATTTTATGCTTTTAAGATACCATCAGACAAGTCTACAATCATAAGTAAAGCAGAAAAAATACGATTTTATGAAAAATAAATGCAATCAATATTCACTTAGTAAAACAAGTACTTAGAGAGTACTCACGTCCATTAACAAAGTGTAACATATAACATATGTAACATATATAACATATGTAACATATATAAGATATGTAACATATATAACATATATAACATATGTAACATATACACCATATGTAACATATATAACATATATAACATATGTAACATATATAACATACGTAACATATATAACATATAACATATGTACCATATATAACATATGTAACATATATAACATATATAACATATCAAACATATATAACATATGTAACATATATAACATATAACATATGTACCATATATAAGATATGTAACATATATAACATATATAACATATGTAACATATATAACATATATAACATATGTACCATATATAAGATACATAACATATGTAACATATATAACATATGTAACATATATAACATATAACATATGTACCATATATAAGATATGTAACATATATAACGTATATAACATATGTAACATATATAACATATAACATATATAACATATGTACCATATATAAGATATGTAACATATGTAACATATATAACATATGTAACATATATAACATATATAACATATGTAACATATATAACATATGTAACATATATAACATATAAAATATGTACCATATATCAGATATGTAACATATATAACATATATAACATATGTAACATATATAACATATAACATATACAACATATGTACCATATATAAGATATGTAACATATGTAACATATATAACATATGTAACATATGTAACATATATAACATATGTAACATATATAACATATAACATATATAACATATGTACCATATATAAGATATGTAACATATGTAACATATGTAACATATATAACATATGTAACATATATAACATATGTAACATATATAACATATAACATATGTACCATATATAATATATGTAACATATATATCATATATAACATATGTAACATATATAACATATAACATATATAACATATGTAACATATATAACATATGTAACATATATAACATATATAACACATGTAACATATATAACATATGTAACATATATAACATATATAACATATGTCACATATATAACATATGTAACATATATAACATATAACATATGTACCATATATAAGATATGTAACATATGTAACATATATAACATATGTAACATATATAACATATATAACACTGCGATTGATATAAATAAGAAAGGTGGATTGATTTTAAGCAGGGATTTCAAACATATTTCCTGCAGGCTGAATGCGGCCAGCAAGTCAGATATGTATCTGTCTTGTACCCGACTTGCAGCCTTGTTTAATTCTACCTGCATGTGAATGTTCAACTTTTCTGCAAAATATATATTTGCGATGTACTTAACACAAATTCTGAATATCCTTGATACATTGTTCATAGAATGGAACATATTTAGTTTTTAGGATCAAGTGTAAATTCAACACATGAAAGCAACGGATTTAGCATAACACCATATGTAATAACATACAATCGTTTTTTTTCAAACGTAATAAAACATGAACATACATTTCAAAATTAATTTTGAAATAATTATTCGTGTTTATTGTTTTGATTAAATCAACTGCATTCATTTTTTGTAAGAAATAAATATAAATATTTAAATATTTGGGGCTTATTTAAAGGAAAATGTCATTCTGAGAACAGATCTATTTGAAAAAGAAACGTGTTTATTGTTTGTCTATGTTAAGGAAGGTGTGATACGTTTGAGTAACGTCAATTACGGTGTCATGCTAAACTTGTTCTTTTCAGAGGCCGAAATAAGTGATGATGCTGAATGTATATTCGGTTCTATTTTTGATAATTTCTTTTATTTAAAATAGCCATGTTGCAGTATGCAGGGAACAATCTTGTGGCAATGTGTTCCATAGATGGGAAGTCATTATAAAGAAATTCTGTTAGGTACACGGGTGAGGAAATGGATGTTCTTTTCAGTTGTGGTAATAAGATGAGTTCTTGCTGTGAATGTTTTACAGTGAAGAACCAGAGATTGGGACGAATCAATGTAAATAACGATAGAATAGAGAGAGAATAGAAACGTTTCTTGTGTGTGAAAGAAGTTATGGTTAGAAGAGAAGAGATTATCCCTGAAGTCGATATTGTACTTTGTCAAATGTGGTTAAAAAAATCACGATCTTTAATGAAAGAATAACACAAAGAATTACACAAAACGTGCTGCTGGCCTCTGGAACTCCCTCCTAGCCGCCTGTTTCCCCGACAGTACAGACATGCAGAAATTTAAAACTAATGTAAACAGACATCTCGCTACGCAGATCCCAATTTAGGTTGACCCCCCTACCTTCTCCCCTTTTCTCTTTCTCAGTAGCCCATTACGTCTACAGTGGCGGCCTGACTTGTTTGGGGTGAAATATGTTAAATAAATAAATAAATAAATAAAAAGAGGTATCTACAAATTAGACATGCCAGAGAGGATGACCAAAATAATTTTTTATTCGCTGTAGTGTAACAAGAGCGATAAATGTCCAAAAAACAATCGTGAACTCACATTATCATCTCCTACACTGAAGATTGCATAAGCATGAAACTCATGCATCTGTAAAAATAATAAATATTTATATAAAAAATATTCTTATCGCCTCCTTTAACAAGGATTTGGCCTCTAAGAGAATTTATAATAAGCCGTCAATCCATGCATAATGCAATGTTCCAGTCTCTTCTGTTGAACACTATATGACTAAACTTACTGTATATGTCCGCCGGTTCGACATTATATAGACTTTAAATGCTCTTCTTTCCCATGTTAATTGATGGTGGCCTGGGAGCCTAGGGGTTGAATACCAGGCTGCAGAGTCAAAGGTGACTTTGCATCTGGGTTCGAATCCTTTGACCGGCAGTAATTATCCTCTCCTACACTGAAGATTGTGTAAGCATAAAACTCATGTGTCTGTAAGCAAAAATCATACATATTTATATAAAAAAATATTATATATATATATATATATATATATATATATATATATATATATATATATGGGAAATTAAAAAGGAAAAACCAAGGGATATTTTTTATATATTCATCAACGTTTCGTCTTTATTGTAAGACTTTCTCAGGATTATAATTTGAAGAAAAATGTCATGCAAGTACATCGAAATTTGGGGTTGATATGATGGAGAGATGAAGGAAAGTAGTAGTCGTGGCTACTGTGAGCGCTGGAGGAGAGTTCAGGCCGTGAGAAGTCAGTGGTGACGAAGATATATATATATATCCCTCTCTCTCTCTCTCTCTCTCTCTCTCTCTCTCTCTCTATATATATATATATATATATATATATATATATATATATATATATATATATCGACGTGTGCGTTTATATTTGTACATACATATATGTATGCGGTCATTTCGAAAAGAGACTGTATGTTTGATATTAAAATATAAGCAGTAATTGTGTGCAATATTAATATGTGTATTGTTATGTGTGTACATTCATGTATATAGATATATATGTGTAAGCTGTAGTTTACTACTACAATCAGCAGTAGCTCATGACTTAGATTAATGAGGATTTTTTCTCTTTGTTTAAAGCTATAAACTTGTTAACTCAATAAGTGTTTTATATTTTTCCTTCACTTGTTTTAAAGCTCATATTTAATTACAACAAATTAAAGGATAGGTTAGTCAAACGAACCCATTAACTTAACACGTTCTTGGCCAAATAAATTTACCAGTAACTTAATATCCCAACACTCCTAAATACATAAGAAAATATTCTCCAAACAATTACGAAACCACCCGAAAATCAACATGAAAAAGACAAATAAAATGCTAACATTTTTATACTTCTTTACAGAACAGATTTTTTTTATTTCAAATCATACAACATGTTGACCGATCCTACCAAATAAGACAATTACAACTAACCTACTAATTAACTGAAATTAAAACGTAACAAACGTATTACGGTCAGCAATGCTGAATGTGATGTTACAAAGCCACGGGAAATAATTGGCGACTATAAACCAGTTTTTTTCTGTACGAAGTAAACTTAAACTCCCTCACGTCTAAATCGATCTCAAGTTACCACATCCTTTTATGACTAATCAACACTAGTAACCAACTGATCACACTTTACATAGCAAGAGAAAGATGACACTGTGTGACGCGGGACAAAATAACGGTAATAAGAGAAATTAATAAAGTCAGTAGAGGCTGAACATATCTTTCAATTCTATATATTTACTAAGACCACAATGCAGTGCAATATAACACCTAATCTCTGCTCACAACAATAAGTATAAATTCGCCCTCAGCAAAACAAGTATACAGACTGCTCGCTATGACTTTACACTTGAATTTTTTCAATAATTATCCATCTGCAAAAGAAGTGTGCCAAACTCCATAACGATCCTACACGAGCATATTTCATAATTATACATCAGCAAAAGATGGCTGCCAAACTCCATAACGATCCTACACGAGCATATTTCATAATTATACATCATCAAAAGATGGCTGCCAAACTCCATAACGATCCTACACGAGTATATTTCATAATTATACATCATCAAAAGATGGCTGCCAAACTCCATAACGATCCTACACGAGTATATTTCATAATTATACATCATCAAAAGATGGCTGCCAAACTCCATAACGATCCTACACGAGTATATTTCATAATTATACATCAGCAAAAGATGGCTGCCAAACTCCATAACGATTCTACACGAGCATATTTCATAATTATACATCAGCAAAAGATGGCTGCCAAACTCCATAACGATCCTACACGAGCATATTTCATAATTATACATCAGCAAAAGATGGCTGCCAAACTCCATAACGATCCTACACGAGTATATTTCATAATTATACATCAGCAAAAGATGGCTGCGAAACTCCATAACGATCCTACACGAGTATATTTCATAATTATACATCAACAAAAGATGGCTGCCAAACTCCATAACGATCCTACACGAGCATATTTCATAATTATACATCAGCAAAAGATGGCTGCCAAACTCCATAACGATCCTACACGAGTATATTTCATAATTATACATCATCAAAAGATGGCTGCCAAACTCCATAACGATCCTACACGAGTATATTTCATAATTATACATCAACAAAAGATGGCTGCCAAACTCCATAACGATCCTACACGAGCATATTTCATAATTATACATCAGCAAAAGATGGCTGCCAAACTCCATAACGATCCTACACGAGTATATTTCATAATTATACATCATCAAAAGATGGCTGCCAAACTCCATAACGATCCTACACGAGCATATTTCATAATTATACATCAGCAAAAGATGGCTGCCAAACTCCATAACGATCCTACACGAGTATATTTCATAATTATACATCAGCAAAAGATGGCTGCCAAACTCCATAACGATCCTACACGAGCATATTTCATAATTATACATCATCAAAAGATGGCTGCCAAACTCCATAACGATCCTACACGAGCATATTTCATAATTATACATCAGCAGAAACAGAGCACACCTCGTTACAGCAGTTTAAACTAACATCATAAAAGCTCAGGCCAAAAATCGTCGACTGACGCAATACGAAGCAAACGTTATTTTCCTCCCAATTTAAAAAACAAACAAAAAATTGATACACGCAAAGAATTGCGCGTCTCATTGAATTTTACATATTGATAAATATTTTCCGTAATTTTCAAATCGTGCAAAATAAAGCTCCAAGCGAAAAATTGAAAATAATTGCGAAAATGACGGTAAGTTGAGCTGCTGTGAACTATTCTGGGCTTTTCTTTTATAGTTTTAACATTAGCATTTAAATCTTACGTATATTTATTAATTAAAACGCACTTGTAACGCCTATAGAACCAATATCTATAAAAACGATCACATTTTATACAAACAGAGGCTCCAAATGAGAAAATTACAAAATTACAAAAATTGCAACCGCATAACCTGTTCTTAGTTACGTCCGCAAGCAAAAGTCACTTTTCCCACCCAAGGCAAATTCGTTCGTGTAATCTGATAGCCAATCTATAAAATCAGAATTTGAACAGTCTTTGAACACACAGTTACACTGTCGAACCAGCAACTAACAAGTGAAGACATGACTATGCTCCTGCCCCTTTCACGGGAGGCGATTAAATTGTCAGCAGCTATTTAATTCAACACCACGCATTTTCACAGACTGACAAAAAGCAGCATCTATACAGACTGCCGACTGAACTTACACACTGTCACACGAATATTCACGCTGACAGGAGACAAACATATATATATATATATATATATATATATATATATATATATATATATATATATATATAATAGAATTAACGATAAGTGAAGTATCGTAAAGTGATCTATCGTGATAAAGTAAAGCTCAATACGTTGAGTAGAGCAATCAATTTTAAAGAAGGAAAGATGAAGATAAAAAAATGCATAAAATTACATAAAATTGATACAAATTGTATTACATCGAAAGTTCAGATGCAAGGAGTTACACTTGCATCTGAACTTTCGATGTAATAAAATTTTTATTAATTTTATGTAATTTTATGTAATCTTATGTAATCTTATGCAATTTTTTATCTTCATCTTTCCTTCTTTAAAATATATATACATATATATATATATATATATATATATATATATATATATATATATATATATATATATATATATATATGTATATATATAGTCTCGGAAGTTTCTCAACCATTAAAACTATATTAAAAAAATAAAAAAATAAAAAAATTATAGTTCCAAGTCTTCCAGTGGAAAATCACTCATGTAAGTCAATTTATTTTTTACAGTTATTATATTAGTTTATTTCTAACCCTATTTTAAGGGATCATCAGTTGTTTACCATGAAAAACTGTTTCGGGAATTTATATATGAATATATATATGAATGAAAATATGTTTTAGTATATAAGTCCAATACTTTATGTTTACCAACCTCTTCCGATTTTAGCTCGATGATTGTCAACTAGTAAAAACAGAGCATATATAAGCAAGCAAATTTCAATTGCATTCCAAAATTCAAAATTTTATGTTATCACATGAAAACATTTTCAAAACAGACACTCTTTAATGCAATTACTTTACGAGTTCGTTTCACTCGAAAGTAGAGCAACCGACATTAGTATGTCAATATTGGATCTGTCCCCCTTGAGCTTATCAGCAAGTACATGAAAAGTTCTTAGTTTTAAAAAAATTATTCGTCGTAATGTGACATGAGATGAAAACGTAAAAAAAAAAAATTGTGAACTCACATTCGCCTTTCAGCATTGCTACATCATGTGCCATTTTGAAACCTTGATGTGTATATATATATATATATTCCATGATAAATGCCAGTATACTGAAATCATATGCCATTTTGAAATCTTGATGTATATATATATATATATATATATATATATATATATATATATATATATATATATATATATATTCCATGATAAATGCCAGTATACTGAAATCATATGTCCTTAATAGGGTTAAGATGAAAATTCATATACACTAAATGTACAAAAGCAAGGAAATTCCCAATGTTTTACACTTTTATTGTAATTAATTAAGGGTATGACTACATATCAACCAAACCATTTCATTATCACATCACTACAGTATAAATCTCTGTGCATGAGTGGATGAAGTGTATGAGGTGCGCTGAAGAAAAATTCCTACCAGTAAAATACATAGCCCTGTTGTGCTCGCATACCCTTAATGGCAATAAAAGTGTAAAAATTTGGGAATTTCCTTGCTTTTGTACATTTAGTGTATATGAATTTTCATCTTAACCCTATTAAGGGCATATGATTTCAGTATACTGGCATTTATCATGGAATGTCACTACGTTTGTAAAGTCTATGCCTCAATACAATGGTCATTTTTAAGGTTTTTTGGAATTTTCTGGAAAACTAAGGCATATGGTAAACTGAAATTAAAATGCCATCAACTAGACCCTAGAACCCCTATCTCTGCCAAAAATCAGCTGAATCTATCATATAGTTGAGATACAGGGTGGCACATACATACGTACGTACACACGGATAACACAAAATCATGCCTGACCGTTCTGGATCTCTTGGTTGCCTTGACTAATGATGCTGAAATTCTACACACTTATAGAACCTATCAAAAAAAATTTGTGCAAAGTTTTAACTAATTTGGTTTATTGGTTTTTGAGTTATGATTGATCAAAGAAATGAGATTTCTAGCATAGGCCGTTTTTGAAGTCTATTAAGGGATAGAGCGCTCTCGCGCCTCCCTTGATATATATATATATATATATATATATATATATATATATATATATATATATATATATATATATATATACTTAAATTCCCGACTGCCCGCGTTTAATATACACAGTTTAACTTCAACTTCTGAAAAATTACTCTCATTCTCGGTCCACGGAAGTATTTTAAAATGGCCCGAATTCTCACAATTACTTCCGAATAAGTGCGTTCCACCTACGATTGAACTAAACATCTTTCTATTAGATTTACTTTTTTCAATGCTGCCTTCACGAAAACCCTTCTTTTCCATCTTTGAATCTCCTTTCACTGGACACCTTATCAACGGACATTTACCAACTGGACGGACCCCATATCTTTTTACACACACATTCTCACTCTCCATTACTTAATATTTTTTCAAATTTTGAATTTTGGCTTTTCCATTGCCAACTTATCTATCTATGTAATTCGTCTGATGATAAGATTTTAATCTTTGGAAAGCCTTGACTTAAGGAAAGAATAATAAACATGTTTTTACCGAGTACACCTTACATTGAACAATCGAAATTGAAATAAATTTGTCATTCGTACATGTTTATCCCTCTTCTTTCATCTATCTTTATACATATATAAATATATATATATATATATATATATATATATATGTGTGTGTGTGTGTGTGTGTGTGTGTGTGTGTGTGTGTGAACCGAGTTCGCACCTCCCGACCATCTGAAATTGTTACTTTCCTGCACTGATTGGAGCAATAAGCTTGAAACGCTAGCATTTGTAGGTATTAATAATTTAATATTTATTTATAAATATTATGCTAAGCCCCTTTAAGAAATTAAAGTTGAGCACTCTCGAGGGTGTCAAAAATAGACTTTAATCCAAAGTTCCGAATACATTCGTCGAACACTCTCGACTAGTCTTCTATCTGTGTCCGCTTCTAAGTACATATAGATCTTAATTTCCCTTAATTATGTGACAGTTTCCGTTGGCCGAGTGGATATGGCGAGTGCTTGCAGATTCTAAGCTGTGAACCGGGTTCTCGCCTCCCGACCATCTGAAATTGTTACTTTCTTGTATTGATGAGAGTAATAAGCTTGAAACGCTAGCGTCTGTAGGCATTAATAATTTAATATTTATTTATATATATTATATATAAATATATATATATATACGCTTTTAAACACTCAATCCGACAAGAGAACTTTATATGTTAGACAATTGTGACAACAACATTGTTCCTAATCTAGAATTTTATTCGGTGTGACAATAAAGATCACGAGCAACCCGAGAGTTTTAACATTCTAAACCGAACCTAGAGTTAATGTCGCATTTAAAAAAATTACTACTATTTAGAATGCTGCAAACAATATTCAGTGATCTTGTTACATTTCTGAAAGGGGGGATAATTACAACACGCTTATCAGTCCGTCCCGTTTTTATAGCCGATAAACTTTATTATAACACTAAATATATTCCGGTAGGTGGCCAACGGATAAAATTCGGATATAAGTTTCATTTTTCAATTTTAAATTATTCTTTTAAAATAACTTTACTTAAAGATTTTAATTTTTCAAAGCTATTTTAACTTCACTTTCATTTGTCAAATGTCAAAAATATTAATTTCTCCCCCCCCCCCCAGAAATAAAGATGAACTTTGTATATTTTTGAGATGTTTTAAAAATAAATTAAACTGAACTCTTGTGGAGTTACAAAATCCTTCAGATGCTATACATTTATAAAATATACGCCTACAAAATAAACTAATCTGTACGAAACAAACTAATCTGTACAAAACAAACTAATCTGTACAAAACAAACTAATCTGTACGAAACAAACTAATCTGTATAAAACAAACTAATCTGTACAAAACAAACTAATCTGTATGAAACAACCAAATCTGTATGAAACAAACTAATCTGTATGAAACAAACTAATCTGTACAAAACAAACTAATCAGTACGAAACAAACTAATCTGTACGAAACAAACTAATCTGTACGAAACAAACTAATCTGTACGAAACAAACTAATCTGTACAAAACAAACTAATCTGTACAAAACAAACTAATCAGTACGAAACAAACTAATCTGTACGAAACAAACTAATCTATACAAAACAAACTAATCTGTACAAAACAAACTAATCTGTACAAAACAAACTAATCAGTACGAAACAAACTAATCTGTACGAAACAAACTAATCAGTACGAAACAAACTAATCAGTACGAAACAAACTAATATGTACAAAACAAACTAATCTGTACAAAACAAACTAATCTGTATGAAACAAATCTGTACGAAACAAACTAATCTGTACAAAACAAACTAATCCGTACAAAACAAACTAATCAGTACGAAACAAACTAATCCGTACGAAACAAACTAATCTGTACGAAACAAACTAATCTGTACGAAACAAACTAATCAGTACGAAACAAACTAATATGTACAAAACAAACTAATCTGTACAAAACAAACTAATCTGTATGAAACAAATCTGTACGAAACAAACTAATCTGTACAAAACAAACTAATCCGTACAAAACAAACTAATCAGTACGAAACAAACTAATCCGTGCGAAACAAACTAATCTGTACGAAACAAACTAATCTGTACGAAACAAACTAATCAGTACGAAACAAACTAATATGTACAAAACAAACTAATCTGTACAAAACAAACTAATCTGTATGAAACAAATCTGTACGAAACAAACTAATCTGTACAAAACAAACTAATCCGTACAAAACAAACTAATCAGTACGAAACAAACTAATCCGTACGAAACAAACTAATTTGTACGAAACAAACTAATCTGTACGAAACAAACTAATCTGTACGAAACAAACTAATCTGTATGAAACAAACTAATCCGTACAAAGCAAACTAATCTGTACGAAACAAACTAATTTGTATGAAACAAACTAATCTGTACGAAACAAACTAATCTGTACGAAACAAACTAATCTGTACAAAACAAACTAATCTGTATGAAACAAACTAATCTGATCATAATTCGTTAACAAAAGTTTGTCAGAAAGGCACACATGAAAATGTGTACGGAATATGTGAATTTTTCTATAGGAGTCTCAACGATGGCGAAACGCTACGGAGAATAACATACATCAAAGTCATCTGGTTCTTTGACGATCGTCAAAGAGTTGGTTGACTTGATCGGAAGATAATTTAACAGGCAAAGCTGAAATTACGGCCCTTCATGCTACATTTTACCTATCCTAGGGAGCGTTTTTTTGTTGTTAATTGAATAAAGGCGGAACGTTTTAGCATTACACTCTAATAATGTATTTTCATTCTAACAGTTATGACACTCAGAACGAGGACGAAAGTCGTACCAATAAGAGAGAGAGTCCGCGTTTTCGAATTTCTCGAGCCAATAGCGCTGTCTAGTCTTAAAACCAAATATCTTGTAGCAGTTACCTCCTCCTTTCAAAACATAACTACACCGGTTTGCCGGTAGGTGTCGCTTTTTCACCGACAGGTGGCACTGTAAAGCGACACCAGAGTTATCTGCCCTTCTGACTATAAAAACCGTTGCAAACGGAAAATCCATCTCTCCTTCACCGACCAGCCTCGGCAGACAGACGCTGACACTAGCGTTCCGTTTCACTCTTCTCTGGTCGACAGAACGACGCTAATACACTAGCGCTTCGTCTAACGCTTTTCTCTTCAAATGGCATCGGCATAACAACTACCAACACACGTGGTCAAACAACGGTAAGAGTTCTCAACTCATTTTCTTTGTGTACGGCTTTCAAAGACTTTCATCTCGCCGGATTCATTTCCTCTTATACCTTTTTCAAGAACTGTTTTTCCATCGACACACATGCATACATCACACACTTCACCATTCCACGTACACACACGTTCAATAAACGTTATTTGAACTACTTCATTTTGTTTATTAATTATTACTCTGTCTTTGCATGCAACATTGCTTGATTTACTGAACACGTTTATAGTCTGGGAACATCACCCTCTCGATCATAACAATTGGTGACCCGACGTGCAAGCTTTGTTGTATGTGGCGGAGTAATTAATTTCGTACTAGAACAAAAAAAAAATATCATTTCTCGTTTTATCTTTCCGTGGTGAAACGAATTACGCACCCATCTTTTTCCTTTTTTTTTTCTACCCACGTGGTAGAAATATACAAACAAACAAAAAGAAGCCGCCATCTCCATTTTTTCCTGGCCACGTGGAAATACCCAAACAAAGAAAAACAAAAACATTTCTCTGCTCTCTCCGAGTATAAAACAAATTATAATTTCATTTTTTTCTTCTTCTCTTTCTCTACTCACGTGTCGGAAAATTATATACAAAGAAAAAGACAAACTTTTGCCAATCCTTTTTTTTTCTTTTTCGACGAACAAAAGGACCTTACAAGACGCCACTTCCTTTGTTTTTAACACGTGGAGATAAAAAGAAAACAAACGCTCACGCTGCCCATCTTTTTCGTGACCACGTGTTGAGAAAAAAAAAATTCAAAAAATGCCGCCACCCCTTGCCATGACCACGTGTTGATAAAAAAAAATTCATTTTTATCTCTCGGACCACGTGGAAATAAAAATTCAAACAGCAAAAAAAGAAAATACGAATTTATTTTCTCTGTTGCAACAACAAGCAAAAAAAAGGAAGCCGCCATCTTTTTCCCTAACCACGTGGAAATGAAAATTCAAACAAAAAAAAAAGAAAATACGATTTTTTTTTCTTTCTTTTCAACAACAAAGGAAAGAGAAGCCGCCATTCTTTCTCTACGCCGGATTCATTTCCTCTTATACCTTTTTCAAGAACTGTTTTTCCATCGACACACATGTATACATCACACACTTCACCATTCCACGTACACACACGTTCAATAAACGTTATTTGAACTACTTCATTTTGTTTATTAATTATTACTCTGTCTTTGCATGCAACATTGCTTGATTCAACTTTGCACGTTTATAATCGGGGGAACACGACTCTCGATCCTAACATTCTTTAACTCCGGCACAAAACGCGATTCCGATGATTAAAAAAGAGTTTACATGTCGTAAGATCCAATGAACGATTTTTAATCATTATGTCTAATCTCTCATAGTTTTCGTTCAATTCTTTCTTTCAGTTAATTTCCATATATTCACCCTAAAAGCCCACCCCCTCTCCTTTAAAACGTTCGTTTGCCTAAATAAAGCGAAAAGAAAGATACAGATCGTCCTCTATGGCCGTACATCCAAACAACATCACATTATTGTGGATGTGTCTCAGGGGTCGATACTTGAACCGTTGTTATTCATGATCTTCATAAACGACCTGTCTGATGCAATCGCATTCGAGATGGGTCTCTATTCTCGACATGCGAGAAAATAGAACATCCACATATCCAAGGCAATGGCTGAATCTTTAGAAAATTACCTTTAATTTATAGTAGATGGGGCTAAAAATGGATGGTTATATTCAATGTTACCAGGAAAAAGCTCCTTTTTCTTTAACAATTATCAGAAACCTTTCCAAGCACCGATTGCCATGGCTGATAGCACCCTTCCCGAGAGTCAAACCTTCAAACCTCTTGACCTAACATTAACAACGTGAATTGTAATAAGTACATAGAAGATACTGCCAAGTCTGCTGCAAAGAAGGTGAGCTCCCTATACCAGGCTAGAAAACTCTTCACACCTGCCAGTATTCTATATCTCTAAACCCACTATTCATATATTGTTGCCACATCTGGGCAAATGCACCAACCACTAGCCTATCCCACTTAGACAGAGTCTAAAAACGAGTCTCTAACCTAATAGGACCCATGCTGTCTACAAAGCTCAATCCCCTGTCCCATCGCCACAATGTTGCATACCTCTGCTTATTTTACAATCATTTTTTGTGCTCCGACAAACTTATTGCACTAGTACCCTAACCCCAACCCGATGAGCAGCTTCACTTTCGAATCTAATATCTTTCTTCCTCTGACTGCTTTCCTTTGGAATTCCGTCCCTGCTCCTTGTTTCCCCGACTGTACCAACATGCAGAAATTTAAATGTAACAGGGACAAACATCTTGCTGCTCAACTCCCCGCTTAGGTTGCCAACTATAAATCTGTCCCCTAATTCACAGTAGCTCCTTACGTCTCAGTGGTAGTGACAATATGCCCCCTTGTTTGGGGGTAAATAAATTAAAAAAAAACAATAAAAAATAGATTCACATATTCCAGTCATCGACATCATCAACTCCGTACGAAGGGGGGGGGGAGGGGCATCTTCTTTCTGTGTCTAAACTATTCGTTGCATTTTCTAGTAATGTGCGGGGGCGGGAGAGACTCATTAGTTTATTTTTGTTTCCCCGCATTCTTCAAATGTTTTACCGATTAAACAACGCAGATAAAAGAGTGTAAATGAAATTATCAAATAAAAATGACGATCGTAGCTCTAACCTTCAAATGACCAATTATTCAAGCGACTGAATGAGCGTTTGTTCAGAGGACAGTGGGGGAAAACGAGGTGTTATCTAACAATGTTCGTGACATTCTCTTCTTTCATGAGAAAGGGGGGGGGGGAGAAAAAATAAGCTTGACCTACAAAAATGTCCAAGAAACATTTTGTCATACGACGTTGACAACATTCATTTATTGGCTTAACGAAGTTTTTTTTTCTTTTCTTTTCTTTCTCTGCTTGCTCTTATTTTTATTGACGATTTTTATTTTATTGTTTTTTTTTTATTTATAGTATTTTGTTAACAAGTAGCCATTTTTCTATTTAAACCACTTCTGTCCATGTTTCTTTTTTTGGGGGTGGGGGGAGGAGAATATCAGCTACGAGCAGACTCACCTAGCGTTGTCCGGGCATCAAATATGTTGAACATAATTCCTATTCTCTCCTCTTTCCGACCAAAAGAAAGTGGTGCAATATGAAAAAATGGCTTGCTGGATGGCTCTCTCCTTGAGGAAGAACTTTGCTTTGACGACTAAACAATGTGGACACTAGGGTTAGGATTGGCTAAACAATGTGGACACTATGCTGTAGACAAACACACTACACCGAAAACATAACCTCCTTGGCAGAGGTAATTAAACAGAATAGCAACCATGCCATATTAGTATATAAAATTATCAAGAGAAGTCAGGAAAGATAAAAAATAAACACATTCAAGTGTAGTGTTAACAACATTACTATATGTTTTGATCAAATCAGATTCTGAGATCATTTGTTGACATCTATGCAGACAACACAACTATTTATGGGAATACTTCGATGAGTATTGATGAAGATCTTTTTGACTCCTTCTCTTCCAACTTGAGGCAAAGTGGTTTGTTACTTTTAACGCCTTTAAGATCAAGCTTCTCTCTTTTCACCAACAACGCTCGGATCCTCACTTTTCCCCAATCAAAATGAATATCTCTCCTCGGGGAAAACCTATTCTTTGATAAGCTTCTAGGACTGACTTTCACTCCAAACTTGAAATAGAAGACTTAGATCAAATCTGTTGCTAAGGTTGCTGGAAAAATGGTTGGATCATTCCACTGCTCCAGAAAGTACCCGGCTCCTGATACAATCCTCTACCTGTATGAGTCAGATATGTCCTAAGATGGGGAGATACTGCTCCCATCTAGGGGGAGGCACCACTCAGAGCACACCTTCTTGCTTTGGCAGAGTCAAAATTTGACTTGGCAAGCTAGTGAGGGATGATCGCTTCTCTTCCTTACAATGCCTTTCTACTCTATTGTTATTTTCATGGTAGGTGCTCGACTGAGCTCCAATCTCTTATTCCCTCCTGTAAAATAGTCACAGCAAAAACTCGTCTAGCTACAACCACTGCAAGAAACTTTCCTTTCTACCTCTGTGTACTTAAAACTAAACGGAACTTCTACAAACAAAACTTTTCATCTGTGGATCACAAAACCGCGGGACTGCTTCCCAGATGACTTCAACATGGTCGTCTTCAAGTCCAATGTCACCAAATACTTATCGAGTTGTCCTTTTACGCAATCAAATTCCACCCATTGGTTTCAATCCTCTTATAATATTATTCATCATCCAATTAACACTTATTTTCGATTGGCGATGATTTATTAGTATAAAAATCATTTTTAAATGAAACTTATTAATCTCCTTGTTTTGACCATTCATGTCTCAACTAATATAACTGTGCAGCCACTAAATTCATAAAAATAGAAAGTTGCACAAAAATCGCCCCAAAATTCACATAAAATAAAATAGAAAAGAATAAATATTTTTCAACCTGCTAAGGTTTGATCCCTAACTGCTCGGATTCTCTCCGAAACCCAAACTCGTTAACTTTTTGTTATAAACCTTAGTTTTACGACAGTAACCTACCCCACTATCGCAAAACGCCGTCATCCCCAAATGTCGTATCCGGTATTTTTTCTGAGTCACCTGTCCTAAACAATGGAAACTGACCACTCCCACATTTTCTTTTGTCTCTGTCGATGAGTCACTTCCTATCCTCGTGACCTCCATTGTATCACAAATATCAGACTGACCAGATTCTCAGATGGCTCAATTTCAAGTCGGTCTCCCTTCATAACAAAACTGCAATAAGTAAACACAACTGCTTTCATGTTTTGTTAAGAAAGAACAGGACAGAAATAAGCAGTGCAAGCAAAGAAACAAAAAAGGGCAGTTAGAGGATTTTATTTACTCATTATGAGAATTAAATGATGCTTATGAAGCTGTGGGTTGGTTTCGTTTGTCGCCTAGCAACCATTATTTTTAGACTCCATCCATTGCTTCTATATACTAGAAGAATACTCATTTGAGAACAGGTAAAATTATCCCCTGAACAGAATAGTTTTGCAACATACGGAGATTAAAACTCAAAATATAATGATATTAAACTATATGTCTAGAATGATTATTCTAATTTGAATAAAAATCATGTAATTCATGTCTAAAGCCACCCCCAAACGTTTAAACTTACACAAGGTGCAGCAAATGGAAGCCGTCTATTGTGCTGTTCGGTGTGTCATCATTCCGTCTTGATGAAATTCAAAACTTAGGTGTGTCGAAATATTTTTTCAAACATCATATTTTTTTCTCACGCCAAATATAACTCGTTCAATTTCTCAGAATTTCTGCTGGTTTATCGACATAATGCAATAACTGTAGAAGCCGATCAGTTTTGGTAAATACGATAGACATTTTGTGTCGAGTTGAACAATCTTTCAAACTACTACTTTTCTTCTTTTTTCGTGTGAATCAGATGATTCTGGTGTTGGCATTAGTTTCCACGATGTTTTTCCAGTTAGAAATCTTTCTGGAAAGCCATCGGCTACTTACGAGAAGGGCGGCAAGAAGGTTGCCAACATCCCTAAGTGAAAGTGGTACTGTGGAACCGACTGGATTCGAACTTGGAACACCCAGGTCGTCAGTCCGTGTCAATATCCACTTAACCACCGTCACCTCCCAAACTACTACCATAAACTTACGTAAGTCAAACTAATGGAAATACACATTTTCTACACGTGATGTTTTCTTAATCTCTATTTTTCCTGTTTTATTTCTCAAGAGCTTTGGTTAACTTTAGTCATTTTGGTGAAATTGTAAAAAATGCATCGACTCCAATCAAATATTAACAAAATGATTGAAAGAAAAATCTTTTAACATTGAATACAAAATAAATTTGGAGCTGAAAAACATTGGTTCTATGTCTACAATTCAAAATTAAACACACGTATATAATTTGACCCGTCCTGGACGGGTATACTTCTGGAGTGTGTATATATATATATATATATATATATATTCTAGAAGAATACCCGTCCAGGACGAGTAAAATTCTCCGCACAGAACGGTTTTGCAGCACTTTTATGATGTCCTGTTACACAGATCAAAATTGACATATAATGCTACTAAACCTTATGTCTAGAATCCTTATTCCATTTTTGATCAAAATCCATTACATGATTTTGATTCTAGGAAATGTCTCAAATTTAAAGCTTAAGCTTAAAGGATTTTAAGAAGAAATTGAAATTAAGGGGTTCATTCTGAATTGGTGTCGAATGACTATGGATCAAATTTAATGCAAATCTGAAATATTTTAATTTTCAAATGGGAGATGGTGCCCATATTATGCCTCCTAAAAACTCGTTAAAATACTTCAAAGTAACTGAACTTTAGGGAATATTTATTAATCGATGTCTGATATATAGTTAAAATTTCACAAAAATCACAGGTATCTGAATTTTCAAAAAAGCTTTCCGCCACTTTTGCATGAAACTCCATTAAACTAAATATATGGACCCCTTACGCTTAGCAGCTGTGTTCCAAAATTCCTAATGATCGGTTAATTAGTTTAGGAGTGAAATATATAAAATATATAAACATACCTAACTTTATAAATATATATATATATATATATATATATATAGAGAGAGAGAGAGAGAGAGCTATAAAGAAATACATGATTAGTTGTACAGAATTTATAAATGCATTTGAATAAAATAGATGAAAAAATCTCTAAGGCCTTTTGTCCTTCCTATACAAAAGAAAGTTCCAGGTTGTCCTTGATGCCCGTTCATCCAAACAACATGACATAAATGCAGATGTACCCCAGGCATCGATCCTTGGACCTTTATTGTTCCTACTTTTCATAAACGACCTCCCTGATGACATTGTGTCTGAGATGGGTACATTTGTTGACGACACCACTCTACTCTCGTCATGTGGGTAAAACTGATGTGCACATATCCAAGGCAATGGCTGATGAATGGTAACATTTAATGCTGCTAATTACTTCCCAACATAAATACCCTCAACCAACCCGGGTTGCAGCAAAATCGTACCCCTTCACTGTAGAGGTTCCCTGATGCTGGAAAACTTTCTACTCTAAAGCTTTGTACTCCTCCGTGCTTGCAGACCTACCTGTACTCCACGCCTTCAAAAGCGCATACCCACATGCACCACTGACTTCAACCTCAGGCTGGAAACCACTTTTTCATACTCACATTTCTTCAAGTTGCTTGATCATTTCACTTGCAGCTACGCAGACATTTCACATGGATATTCATTGTCACAGCTATCCTACCCTATGCATAGACGTAAACTGGTAAAATTAAATACTCAGCTAGCAATACCTTGGTACACGTCTGTCTTCTTTTTGAGCGTTGCTATGTTGGGATAAACCCTATTGAATGTATTTCAGTGATATTTCTTCCCATGAGGACATTAACCTTTGTTAAACAGCTTTGGACAAGCCATCTTTGGATATTTTAAAATCTGTCAGCTCCGGAATTTCCTACCTGCAAATAACAGTACATCCCTAGAGTGGATGAACAGATCTTGTGGGAGACCTTAAACTAACCTTGCCCCCTTCGTTCCTGAAGCTCATCGCTAAACTGTCTTTTCTTCTTTGCACAGACTGGCTCACCTCGGAATTTTTACTGCCAAGTTTGCTGCAAAGAAGGTGGCCTCCCTTTACCGAGCTAGAAAACTTCTCACACCTGACAGTACTCTATACCTCTCCAAAGCCACCATTAGCTCAGGCATGGGGTATTGTTGCCACATTTGGACTGATGCATCAATTACTAGTATCTCTCTTTTAGACAGGGCCCAAAAAAAGAGCCTCTAACCTAAGAGGTCTCACACTGTCGACAAAGCTGCAGTCCCATTGCCGCAATGTTGCATCCCCCGTGCATGTTTTACAAGCATTTCAAAAGGAATGTGCTCAGACCAACTTGCTGCACTTGTGTCCTCATTAACGTAAATACCCCGATAAGCAGCAAAATCCCACCCCTTCACCGTAGAGGTCATCAGATGCCGGTTGCCTTTAGAATTCCCTCCCTGCTTTACCGACTGCACCAACATACAGAAATTTAAATGTAATCTGAACAAGCATGTCACTGCACAATTCCCCACTTAGGATGCCCCTATAAATCTGGCCCGTAATTCTCAGTACCTTGTTATGTCTTAGTGGCAGTGTGCCTTGTTTGAGGTGAATAGAAAAAAATATTACACCAATTTTATCCACTTTGTGAAAAGTAAAAGTACATAAATTGTCATTTCACTAACATCGTCTGCTACATTTTTTTAAATTTTATTTGGATAGATTCACTTAACTAAAAAAAAAAAAAAAAAAAAAAAAAATCTGCAAGGATTTTGTTAGAATTTCTTACAAAAATATCTAAATCATTAATTAGATGTCCGCAATTTATGAAAAATGTTTTATTCAAATATATAAGAATAAATTAAGTTGATTTTGTTTTTCGTACATTCTTTTTAGGGGAAAAAAAAAAAATCAGTTTGTCAGGGTTTGTCTTTTCAGATTTTATATTGGAATCTTTGTATGAAAAAAAAAAAAAAAAAAAAAAAAAAATCGATGATCCTTTGAGATTTTGTAGTCCCCCTGTTGGACAGCTTTAAAATTATTGACATGTAGTAAAGCCCCCTATCAAAGTTTCATTGTGCTGACCTTGTGACCATAGATTCACACCACCTGGGAATGACTTGCCGCTCTTTGTGACTGACATTGAAAATGCTGAATCGACAAAAAGTGAATTTGATCATTATGGGTAAAGCTGAAATAAATCATTTGAAACAAGCATTCTAGATAAATAAAATAAAACTGAAACTTTGAATAAAATTTACTTCGTGATCTGTCACTGTTCTTTTATTTTGGGTCTTAAAGCTGACATAATGATAGGGGAATAAAGAAAAATCTTAATGGTATAATTGTGGGTTGTTGTGTGGCAGCCATCATAAAGCCTTTACGAGGAGAAATAACAATCACTGATCCCAATTTTCATAGGTATCGATAAGTCCAGGCTGTATTACTCCAGGTGACACTTATAATTTCACCGTTCCCTGCCAGAGAAAATTATAGCAGGCCACAGCAGATTGGCATGGCAACAAAATTTGGCTTTCACACTTCAACCAGGGCCGGTGGGACAGTTATGAAAGTGTGGGGGGGGGGGGGGCTTCTCCCAACTAAAAAGTGCGGGGGGGGGGGGCCAAGTCAAAAAGTGAGGGGGCTTGAGACCCCACAGCCCCCCCCCCCGGTGCCGCCGTTCATGTCAACTGATGCACTAATTCAGCTTGTAAACATGCACAAGCTTGCATCTTTGATGGGTTGCGTGTTTTTGGTGCATGCGAGTAACAGACTTGCTGCAAGTGAATAATATTTGCTAAGGAGAGGGGAGGCCACATGGAGAATTGAAAATATCTCTGATTAGCGTCCAGCCACCCAAGAGATGTTTTTTTGTTTGAAATAAAATAAGTACCTTATTAAACTGGGTTCAGACTGAGAGCAACCCCTTTGAGTGGACACTGGCTGGCCATTATCTCTGGTGAATATTTCAGGTAGTCATTCTCTGGGTGGTCGAATGTGGATGACTGACAAAGACTAGAATCTAAGATTTCTGATCAAAAGTACATATATTCCAGCCTATGGGCAGGGGAAGGCAGTCAGAGCCGGCCCTCCAGTCAATGAGAGTTGGACCTGACCGTGGGACAGTCAGAAAGTTGGATCTGTGTGCCTCTTCAAGCAAGGTGGGCCCTTGGGGCTCTTAGCTAAAGGATTGTGTTCATTGGACTTCTGTTTTGATTTGGTTGAGCAAAAATCTCATTTTGCAAGTCTGTGATTCAATCGAAGAAAATGAGTACCATCGTAACCTCCCCAAAAAATAAACTTTGTAAGTTGTTTTTAAACTAGAGTTTTATTTAGAGTGAGAATTCTTCGTTACAGCACTGGTTGAATCAAACAACAACTTTGGACCGACAAAGCGAGCTAAAGATCATGGTCTGTGCAGTGGACACACACATGCATGTCCATAAGGTTTTGGCGTTGGCATGTGGTTTTATTAAAAATCCCTTTTCATGGAACGGGTATATGAGAAATAGGGAATCGCACTTTCTTTTGACCCCCCCCCCCCTCTCCCTCTTGTCCAGCTCCGAACAACAAGGTGTCTTACATCGCGTGGGCACAGCAGTTGATAGTCTGTATATCATTTGTCCCCTTGATTCTCAGGAATACTAAGCATTTTCTCAACCAGTCACCCCAAAAGAGAACATTGATGAATGACACACATCTGGTCGATACCCTGAGTCCGCCTCAGTCATCTGTCTAACTTGTATCGAACTTTGCCAAATCCGGAGTATCAAGTTGGTGTGAAAATATATTCATATTAGATTTTACCGAGATTAATACTTTGTACTGAACTTAACAAATCATAATTCAATACTTTATACTGAATTTATAAGAAAATATTGAATTATGATTTGTTAATAAGTTTTGAGGCAACTTATTGTCGAAAATTATACCGCATTTCAAGGTTCACTTTGTTGACACGGGTTTAAGAATTTATCCTAATATCCATCCAACTCGCTTCCAAATGCTATATCTTCTCCTTTTCTTTGATGACATCATTTTTCTCCATATAGTTGTCTTCTGTTGCTACATCTGGCCGTTTAACTGCCAGACAACCTGTCCTTGAATGACTAAAATTACAACCAAACAGAAAATAACCATGATTCAAAACTAGCTAACATACCCAATATTCAATTACTGATGGACACAAAGAAAAGTCTTTGCATAAATTATGATTTTGTTTCTGCAAAGAAAAGACCTTTTAAGGAACTTACATAAAAAACAAACTTTTTTTTACAAGACAAAATGAACAAGAAAAATTAATAAAATCTTTAATTTCTAAAATTTAAAGGAATAGACAAAAATAAAAATTTCAATAATCACTGAAATGAAAATAATTGTTAGTGGGTGTATATACAAAAACATTTTTTTCATGTCATAGATGCACCACGCATTTTCAAATATTGACTTTTATATTTTTCTTCAAGTTAGTCATCGTGAGAATGTCTTGAAATAAAGACGAAGCGTTGATGAATATATGAAAATTTTTCAGTTTTTCCTAAAAACATTTGGTCATAAGTTATATTTTTGTTGATATTAAATGAAATGTGGTGTTTAATCAATGAATACATTCTGCCTAATAAACAAACCATATTTTTTTTTGTAAAGATGCAGGACACTTTTTTAAGGAGAGAAAAAAAAAAAAAATAGTTACCAAATGTCAATTACAATGTAACTGTAAAACCAAATATATGTTAACATTAGTAATCGTTTTTTTTTTTTTAAACTAATGTGACCTGTTTTTTTTTTGTTTTAAATTACAATCTTAAACTGCGTTCACTCAAAATTTTAAGCATTTATCCATGGTATCGAAAATATTTGTAAATAAAACTGGATAAAATGAAAACAATCGAATAAGAAAACAACAAAACGAAGATGTCCTTTTGCAAAGAAATACACAAATAAGTTAACCTTCAGACATCGATTGCATAAACATGACTGAGTAAATTTGAAAGCCATTCATATTCTATCGTGAATATGAAGTTGGCCTTCTAATCTCATCAGTGCGACAAAAGTCTCAACTTTATAAATACACATGTTGCTCAGAAATGAATGTGGACCATCATGCACTTTTGATCCCAGCCCTGAACCATATGTTTTTGATGTTTATGAACATACGATGTAGATGCAGACCTTACAATATTACTGTAAAACCACTAGTCTAATTTATGCATAAATAATAAATAAAATGCGGCTTTTAATACTTTATTGCAGTCGTCAGAAGTGAATCAATAATTTCCTCAACGTCCTTAAACATTTTACTACACCTCAGACGATCAGACCCACTGAGAAACAGCAGTTAAGATTAGCTCCTTTTAATTATTTATTGTTAGAAAGTTTTATTTTAAAAGAATTAGCTTTTTGTGTGTGTATAATATATATATATATATGGGAAGAGAACGATGAAGGTAATCCGACGTAATGGGAAAATGAAAACCAAAAAATGGATGTTTTTTTATGTGTACATCAACGTTTCGTCTTTATTTATAAGACTTCATCAGGATGATAATATAAAGAAAAATGTCATGCAAGTACAAACACATATAGGGTTGACATATTGGGAAAAAGAAAGAAAATAGTAGCCACTACTGGAGAAAAACAGTAGGGTGGACGTCCGTGCTTGGTGAGGAATGAAAAATGAATGTTTATGAAAATGAGTGGGGAAGAAGTGGAAAGATGGGGGTGAGCAAGGATACTGTGGCTGGTAGTAAGAGAAAGAGGTGGGGGGGATGAGCAGGAATAATGTGGATGTCAATGAGTGAGGGAGTGGAGGGGTGGAGGAGAGGGAGGGAGGAGGTATTTGAACAGGTGGCTGCGGTCAAGACTGAAGGGGAAAAAATAGGTTGGAATGTTTGTGTGGGGGGGGGGTGTGTATGCAGATAAATGGAGGGTGGGTAGAGAAGGAGGGGGGCTTGTGATTTTGGTTTACGGTCTTAGAGAGGATTTTGAGAAAATGAGGGGATTTGAGAATGGGAGGTATGGAAGAGTGAGGATACGAAAGAAGTGGTTGAGAGGGGGAATGGGTGAGGGGGAGAGGGGAGATTTGTTGTGATAGGGTAAGAAATATTTGAAATATTTGGAAAATGAGAAAGTTTCATCGGCTTGCTGTGTTAAAAAAAGGAATGAGTTAAAAAAAGTAAAGATTCATGGAGAAAGAGGATGGGTTTGAGTAAGTGGGAGAGTGTCATTAAGGTCAGAGATAAAAAATAAATGTTATCTATGATCTGGCATGAGTTTTTGTTCAGTAAGGATGATCTTGCTTATTAAGGGTGATAGGTTAAAGAAGCCATTTCGTTGCTTGATGGTGGTGGAGGCGGTGATGAGTGCAGTTTCCAACAATCTTCGCTGAGATTTGTTGTGGATGTATTTTGTGATTTCGGCTTGTTCAAATTTGAAGGCATGACCATGTTCTAGTGCATGGGAGAAAAGTGCACTGAGAGGGTTGTTGTTTTTTATGTCCCTTTTGTGTTCACTCAATCTTTTCTTTAATTCATGTTGTGTTTCTCCCACGTAAAATTGATTGCAGTCATTGCATGGGACAGTGTATAAGCCGGCATGGGATGTGGGTTTTTTTTGGAAATGTCTTGATGTGTTTAATGTTTGTTTTATGAATTGAGATGTGGTTTGTACTGTTGGAATGCCTAGTTTGTTAAGCGTGTTGCATATGGATGTGTTATTGGAATGCGTGAGTAAGAGAAGGGGTCTGTCTATGAGAGAGGTGTTAGGAGTCTGATTTTTTTGTGTGGTGTTTCTGGAGAATATTTGTAAGGCTTTTTTCTTGGCATTTAATATAAAATATGTGGGGTATTGCAGTGTTTTTAGGGGATTAAAAATGTACTTTATTTCTTCATCAATGTGTTGGGGGCTACATATTCTAAGGGCGCGTAGGAAGAAGCCTATAATTATACCTGTTTTGATCTTGCTATGGTGGTGGGAGTAGAAATGTATGTAGTCATTTTTGTGAGTGTTTTTGCGGTGTACCTTAAATTCTAGTTTGTTGTTGGACTTAATTATGAGGGTATCTAGGAAGGGAATAGAGCCGTTTATTTCAGTCTCATGGGTACATTTTATGGAGGGTTCTACTGTGTTGAGTTTATCTTTAAGATTATTGATTTGTATGTCTGTGGGGAGGAAAATTAAAATATTATCTATGTATCTAAAATATTCGATGTTAGGGAGCAGTCTATATTTGAAAGGGCCGGATTCTAAGAATTCTAAAAAGAGGCAGGCTAATACACCGCTAAGGGGGTTGCCCATGGGGAGTCCAAATTTTTGTTTGTAGAATACTTCGTTAAATTGGAAATATGTTACGTCAGTGATGAGTAATTATTTCTATAAAAATGTTGGGGGGAAAAGGTAGGTAGGTTTTGATTTTCTTTAGATGTGTGTGAAGTAAGTTTACGCATTTTTTAACAGGTGCATTAGTGTAGAGCGATGTTACATCTAGGCTATGTATATTTTTATTTTCTACGTTGATGTTTTTTATTCTGCTAAGAAGGTCGCTGAGTTTTTGATGTGGGAAGGATTGATGGTGCCCATTAGTGGAGTGAGGATGTTAGCTATGGCCCGTGCGATTTTGTGTGTGGTGCTACCTATGCTCAATACAATGGGATGCATGGGGATGTCAGATTTGTGGGTTTTGGGGAGCCCGTATAGTGTGGGAATGATGGGGTGATATTCAATATGTGATGCCCATTTTTTGTTGTTCTTAATTAGGTGTTTAAAGGATTTGTTAAAATGTTCTATATATATATATATATTTAAGGAAATTGACAACATCTTTGAGGCATGCATGAAAATGTATTTAAGTGAAATATTTTTGAAAATCAACACATGCAATTTAAATGAAAAAATCATTCATTCAATTTTTTTTTTTGCAAGCATTCGTTGTAGAACAACTTTGTCAGGCGAGATTGTTTTTTTTCTTCTTTTTTCTCATTTTGATGGTATTAACCCCGAGGGATCGAATAACGGTAAAGGCAGAAGAGCACGTCAAGTTCTAGAAGACGTTAGGATAAGTAGAGTCCGGTCGATGTTATGCGCAGATTGGCGCTTTTTGAATTAGGAAATTGATAACATCTTTAAGGCACACATGAAAATGTATTTTTATTATTAAAAATATTATGAATATATATATATATATGCATTTTAGCCTGAAGATTCCCCCCTGGGGATGAAACGTGGGAGCCTCTGTGTAGCTTAATTGCCATAAATATATTTTCATAGACTACTATATATATATATATATATATATATATATAAAACGAAATTCAGCATTATCTCTATATATTGTAAAGTACCATTTTGTGCTTATTTATATATATATATATATATATAAATAAGCACAAAATGGTACTTTACAATATATAGAGATAATGCTGAATTTCGTTTTTATTTTTAAGTTTCTATTTTTTGTGTAACCATTTCATGAAAAGATAAACATTATGTAGAAAATAAAAATAATAGCCACTTTGAGAAGATTCACAAACTGAATTTATGGAAATATAAAACCAACACACATGAACTTTGAACAGTTTTTACATCCCTTCAAAGTAGATCTTATTTTAATTTTCTTTTAATTCATGTCTATGTGCTCATAATAGAAGGTTTAGAAAGTGTGAAACATTGAATACATAACAGAAATATGAGCTTATTCCTTCTATATTGATTTATGTACTTGACTGTCCAAACTACTTAAAGGTCTGACAAGAGAATGGGGCACAAATGCCTCGGGTCAGAAAAGTAGAGGATTTTTTAAAGTTGATTATTTAAATTTGAATGCAAGGAAACAACTAGAAAAAAATGTAAATATAATTAACTTCTGTAACCAATAGAAACATTTAAAATTTAATCTTGAAGTGAAAACAAAAATAAAGGAGAACTTCCAAAGGGAGATTAACTTCTATTAAGTTAAATACGAGTAAAGAAAATGGAGATTATTTTTATGACATCTTATTCGATTTTAAAACAATTTTAAATTGAGTAAAATCTTTAATTTTGGTAGTCAACATTAATTAATTGTAATTACTTTTTTCTTCATCTTTGGCAATTGGATGATCTCATTTTTTTAAATGGGGGTGGAAGGTGAAACTAATGTGCAAACGAAGGTACAAGCAGAGTATTATTATTATTATTATTATTATTATTATTATTATACAGGAATGTGTGCAATGTTTTAAAATGTTGTATAAACCAAGTAATTTTATTCTTAAACACATGATAATCAATAGTAAAAATACAACGTCATGAAAATAATTTTTTAAAATTTTTTTAAAATTTTTTTTATTAATCCGTAAACCCTGCCTGATTCTATTATGAAAACAAATTGAAGGAAAGTGACAAAGAATATCAATTTTATAGCAAACTTTACTCATAGATAAAAAAATTTGATGAAAAATCAGAGGTTATGATTGAAAATTGTTTTTATTTAAAGCCATGATTGTGCCTTAACACAATCTTACAGAAAATAAAGCAATTACAGATTTAACTTAAGAAATAAGTTTTTTTTTAATAAAAACAAAAGATAAAAAAAGTGTTGAATTTTAGTTTATCAATTTTTAGATGCATTCATTGGTGGCCAACTACGTGAAATTGTCTGCCATAATTCAAAGACAGCATTAATTCCGCTCATTTTAAATTTGTTATACATTCAAAATATGTGATTCCTAGAAAAATATCCACACATTCTAACCAATTTAATACTGTTCATTTTTCAAACTTATTTACAGTAAATCAAATGAAGTCATCTGCCGTATGCAGTTGCCCAGATAGACTTGGCAATAACCATCAGCCAAATGGTCGCCAGATTTAAAAATATCAAACACCAAAAATGCCGAGCCCCAAAATATATAAAGTTTTAATGTAAACACCCAGAGTAAAATATTTTGATTTTGAAAATCCATGAAAATTGAAATTTACACAAAAATATAATTATCATAAACATTAAAAAAAAAAATTGTTTGGATTGCAAGACAAGGAAAAGATTTTAGAGTTTTTAAGAAAACAAAACAAAAAAATACATTGAATTTGAGGAATAGAAAAGAACAAAAAAATTTTTTTAAATAAAAAAATAAAAACATCCATAAAATTAAGATACTTAAATATCTAATGAAAAAAAAATAATATAAGAAAAGTCTAAGTGTGTGTGTAGATACATAAAAACAATGCAAACATAGACATAAAAAAAAGCATATCTAAAAAAATATTTTCAGCATTTCACATTTATACATATCTTAGACACTCAATTGTACCAAAGTGAAAAAACTTCTGATGAAATACCGTGGGCGTAAATACGAATAAGCACGATTTCTAAAGTTAAAAAGAAATTATTGATTAATCATTAATTTTAAAAAATTGAAAAGAATCAAGTAATGAATAAATTTTAATAAATTTCAAAATCCTATTAAAAATACAATTTGGTAAAATTTCTTGTAAGAAAATATTTAAAAGAAAAGACAAAACGGGAAGGAGGTGGATGGAATGAGGAAAACAAAAAGTAAAAAGACGCCCAGGTAACACTTAGTAGGTACATTGTGATTGAAAAGGAAAAAGTAAACAGACTTCCGGGTCCTTTCTGAACAGTGAACCTAACCCTTGGTCAGCTCATAAGATGTAACCCTAACCACTTATAAGAAAATTACTATAAAAGAAAGTTATATGATTAAAAATGATAAGTTTCCAAGTTACTTAAAAATTCTAAATCGGTCAGATATTTCTTATAAGGAAACAAATATTTAAAAAAATGCAAGAGACATACTTGATAATAAAAATATTTCCCAAGTCTTGTTCTTTAGGATTGGCAGAAGAATCGGAATCACCAGTAGAATACAAATTGCAGAATTCAGTCACCTTAAGAATTGGAGTTTACACTGTACATGACATCAACGAAAATTTAAAGTTCTTTTCAACTTTCTCTCAAATATTTTTCCTATCAAAAAACAAACCAAAGTATCTACATGCCGATCATGAGGACAAGATGGGGCACAAGGTCATTTTTAGTGTGTGTGTTGGGGGGGGGGGCAGTTCAATATTCACTCTGAACTACTTGACGAAACTAGTTCGATAATTCGCTCAACACTCAAAACAGAGAGCCTCAAACAATAGGCAATAAACCTAATCCTCCATTTGGAAGTAATGCTTAGGAGGATCGTCTCTTTCGACTTTGTCGGTCAGGAAAATATAAGCAAAACTAAGTTGTTTATTTTTTGAGGGAAAATGAAAATTCTGGTAGCGAAAACCTAAAAAAACAAAACAAACTGCAAGTAAATACAAAGTTGGATTGTGCTTTTAGTGTATCACATGATCAATGACGTCATTGTATGGTGAAAGCTCACATTTTCATAATCGAGTTCAGTCTGTGGAATGCATATGATTCAGAAGACGGATAGAGTTGTGGTGTGTGCATACATACACATATATTAGTTGCTTTTTAAATAATGTATGGATGGGAAAAATCCTTCAGCAAACCTATGTACATATCGCAATAATAAACAAAAATAAAATGTACTTTGGTTAAAACTGTACTGCAGTTTCACAGTATCACCAATCATCATAAATGTACCCAAGTAACATGAATCGAAAAGCAAACAAAGAATTAACAGTGTAAACATTGTTAATCATAAATACTTTTTAATTCTCTGGGTTTGCTGACAGTCAGGTATACATCGGATGATCAGTGATGCCATGAACCTAAGTACATTTTATTTTCATTCATCATTGATAAGGCTCTATCCAATAATATATCGAGGCCATTGTCCAAGATTTGCTGTCTTAATTTGGTTCCGTTCCAATTGAGAGGTTGATTTTCTTGTTAAATATAACAAGTTGGAACATTTGTCTGAAGTCAGGTTCATATTACTGAACCACCCTGAGAGGGGGATTGTTATTTAAAAGCAATAAGGGGGTAGAAATTTAGAAATGGGTGGAAGCCTTACGCTGATAATGACTACACCTTTGAAAGAACATGGGGAGAGCAATGAAGTCTGGATTTGGGGACGGATGTAGTTTTTAAATTCACACGGTCACCTTAGTCAGTCGGATTGCAATGGACTGAAAAGGAAAGTGTTCAATTGAATACAGATTATTCTCGAATGAGATCTATCGACCGTATCATATTCCTATTTACTTGTCTCTCCACGAGGGCAGAGTTAGACACAAGGTCCGTTTTTAATGTGGGGTAAAATCCAGCTCACAAAAAGGGGGCATTCTGGATTAGGATGAAACTAAAAATTAACTCAGTCTAGAAGGATTTCTCCTTCATTGACCGAGGAAGAAATGTCTAGGAGTAAGAAAATAACACGCATATTTATTGGGGGGGGGGGGGGGCAGATATTTTATGCATTGTTTTAAACTTTTGTGGAAGATATAACAGAACAGGGCAAAAAATATGAGGAAGCTGATCAGTCTCAAACTAGAAAAAATACCAATGAAAACTAATTTTTTTTTTAAATTTAAAATAACGAAATTTTTAAAAGAAGAAAAACTGATAAAAAGAAAAACTAAAAAACGTAACAAAACGTGATCCCAAAAAGTCCACAAAGAGAGGGGGATGGGGAATCCTTGTTTGGGATTTTAATAAGTAATTTTTTTTTTTTTTGATTTTCTTAACTTTCATTAAAAACGTCCAACAAATACATTTGGATAAAAGATGGATAGGTAGAAATAAAAATGAAATTGAAAAATTAAACCACAAAAATATGTAAATGTTTATAATATTGGAATGGCGAATATACAATTAAATGATTGACGTTGTATAATAAAAATTTTAATGGAAAATTTTCGTTTCTTCTATTTTTGCATTTATTGGCTTTATAATAAATTTCAACCACCATTTAATGATTTTGATTGATTTTTAAAAAATAAAAAAATAAACATTCTTTAACACAAATGTATTAATTCATTTAAATCTTTTACAATCTGACTGGTATCCTTATCTTGATTGTTATAGTCCTTAGATTCTTTGCAGGTTTTCTTTTATGGCATTACAAAAAACATTTTGTAGTTATTTAATGGCAAAACACCATGCATTGAAGACAAATTGTAATTTTGTTTCTTTTGATTTAGGAGCACAAAAGAACCATACTGCTTGACTTGTCTTTAAACTTTAATTCAAGCCAAAATTTTTTTTTATTCAACAATATAAAAAACTTAAAATTACTTTTAAAGTGTCACAAAAGTAATAACGTCAGCCATTTTTAATCTATCAATAAATTAAAATGCCTGATGTTGACTATCATGAAACTGAACTTTTAAATCATTTGAAATGCCTATTAAAAAATAATTTCTAGCTCGAATAAAAGATTAAAGGACAAACATTTTCTGACCATAACTGAAGAATCTCGTGTCTGGCAGTCAAAACATTGTGACTATAAACAATCAAGGTGAAGATGATCAGTCTGATTATATTACGAATTATAGAATCCTTCACCTCCGAAATTAAAATTAATGTTAAAATGTTCTCCCATACTTTGATTATAGGAACTAAATTTAAAACATAAAATAAAAAATAAAATGTTATCCTCTTGACATTTTGATGATTGGACTTTCAAAGTATCATACAATGAAATTTTCCGGGAGGAGGGGGGGGAGTCAGATAGGGAGGATTTATATAAGAGAAGGAAAGGGGGGGGGGTGCGGTATAGTATAACACTCAAAAAGAAAGTCAAAAAATATACAATTGATTGTTAGAAAACAGACACCATGTTAATAGCAATTTTTATGAACTGATCAGAGGATAACGTGAGAAAAGAGCAAGAAGTGTCGGCTTTAGAGAAAGAGCGAAACCTTGTTACAATCCCACCACTAAAAAAGTGTCGTGTGTTTTAGTATTCTCCAAATAGTCCAATTTTTCTCATTTGTATTCCAAAAGGCGTAAACTCTTCGGGTATTCGTGCATTTCGATAAACAGAAAATAAAATACACAATTTGTTTACAAAAGAAAATAATTTTAAAATATGAGAAAATTTAACATTTCATGAGCCTATTTTTTTTTTTGTCACGTTTTCCCATTTGAGAAATTCCTAAACGGCGTCGAAAGTTAAACATTTTTTTTCTTTTTTTTTTTTCTTTACAAAAAAAAACTAAGACGAAATTGTTAAAATTAACATATGAAAAAACCCTAAAACAATGCAACTATGCACTATTTCAAAGTAACTTATTTTTGCATGTAATCTTTATATCTAATAAATTGTTTTTAAATAATGTTGAACAGCATTTTTTCTTTTAAGTCCCCTAAAATTAATTTTAACTCACAACGAATTTAAACGTCATGCTTTTGTGTGGCTGTAGTTTAATACAGCCACAAACATGGCGGTAAAAAAAAGATTTAACGTGATCATGAGGTAAGTAAAATAAAATGTGCAAGTTGCTGGATGTAGAGATGCACCAAGACTCAAAGAGTTTGACTATTTGAATACACATGTCAAGACTATCTAAAAATAATCTGGCACTTATATTTTTAAAAAGAAATGTTATTATAAAGGTGCCCCCCCTCCAAAAGTAACCAACACTCTTTTGGCGATAAACAGTGGCTCACTACACTGTCGAGCCACTCATATGGTTCGGGATGTCTTGATCCATAGCTGGATTGGCATGACCTCCAGCAGCATTATCATATTTAGGCTGATACACTGTGTAGGGAGCATTATCAGCATCATTCTTGTTATAGTGGTTTTCATCCAACGCCGGATTCTCCTGCCCCTCAGCTGATTTTTCCTGAATAAAAGCAAGGAGATATAGAAATATAGACATAGAAACAAGAATCAAGTAAATTTAAATACCGGAAAAAATAACAAAAATAAAATTAATAATAGATTTTTAATTATAAATCTTCTGGAAGATTTTTTTTTTTTTTTAATGTAAAGAAACGATTTTCTGTTAAGCATCTCCAAATAAATTACTTACCTCAAGGTTTTTCATTAACTTTAATAGAAGGGGGATGAGAAGGGGGATGAGGTGGAGCAGTAAAGTTTTTTATTTTTTTACTTTTAAATGCTGCAGGTCAATTAAAGCATCCCTCAAATGACCTGATTCAAATTCACAGAACTTTTAGGCAGCATCTTACACAAAATTATATTGGTCCTAAAACTAGTGGGGATACCCAAATTTAAAAGCTTTGGTGAGTGTGGGGGTCATCCCTAATTGCTTTGGTGAGTGTTGGGGTCATCCCTAATTGCTTTGGTGAGTGTGGGGGTCGCCCCTAATTGCTTTGGTGAGTGTGGGGGTCGCCCCTAATTGCTTTGGTGAGTGTGGGGGTCGCCCCTAATTGCTTTGGTGAGTGTGGGGGTCGCCCCTAATTGCTTTGGTGAGTGTGGGGGTCGCCCTTAATTGCTTTGGTGAGTGTGGGGGTCATCCCTAATTGCTTTGGTGAGTGTTGGGGTCATCCCTAATTGCTTTGGTGAGTGTTGGGGTCATCCCTAATTGCTTTGGTGAGTGTGGGGGTCGCCCCTAATTGCTTTGGTGAGTGTGGGGGTCGCCCCTAATTGCTTTGGTGAGTGTGGGGGTCGCCCCTAATTGCTTTGGTGAGTGTGGGGGTCGCCCCTAATTGCTTTGGTGAGTGTTGGGGTCATCCCTAATTGCTTTTACAACCATTCTGATGTAGAGTGTTAGAACAAGTCAAGCTCACATTCATTGATTAAATAAAATCTATTGTTTACAGACTACAAAATATATTTATCTCCAAATCATTCATATAAAAAAAAACATTTATAGCATAAAAAAATATTTGGAGATAGTAAGAATTTAAGGCAATAAAAACTTACAAAAATGACCGAAGTTCGCATTAAGGATAAACATAAACCATAATCACTTACAAGAAAAAATAAAAAACAGTAAAAAAAAAAAAAGAAAAAAAAAGTTAAAACAATACCAATAAAGTATTAATTTTTTTTTTTGTGAACACACGTCTGTCCATTGTGCCGGTTCAAAGTCGTTGCTCGCTTCTGACACGGGTCGCAGTGTCAACTGGATGATCTTTGTTCGTGCTGCAACAGAATCCCCTCCCCCCTTCTCAAATGAAATCGAAACTAATTTAAAACAAGTAACAACGTTTTATTCTTTCGGAAATTACAATGATACAGACTTTCAAACCAAAACTCCTTGCCCAACCGAATCAAAACACAATCGATTAGCTAAGAACCCAAGAATCCATCTCTGTCTGCAGAGCACATAAACCAACTGTGAGATGACACCACGCTCGATTCCCAGAATGACTGGCAAATCGAATGCCCACTCATGCAAGATCATGGCTGAATCCTTAAAAAACAACCTCCAGTTTGTAGTAGAATGAGGTCAAAAATGGATGGTCACATTTAATGCTATCAAGACGAAGCTCCTCTCCAACCACCGATTGTCATGGCCGATAGCACTTTTCCCAAGAATCAAACATTCAGAATTCTTGGACTGACATTCTCAGGCAACATTAGTCGAAATAGAAGATGTTGCCAAGTCAGCTGCAAAGAAGGTAACCTCCCTCTACCATGCTAGACAACTTCTCACACCTACCAGTATCCTATATCTCTATAAAGCCACCATTCGCCTATGCATGGAGTATTATTGCCATTAACCTACCTCCCCCTCTCTTGGACAAAGTGCAAAAAAAAATGTCTGACCTAACAGAGATACAACTATGGTGATACGACAGGGGTTGGAGGTTAGCAGACAGTGTCGTATCGCCATAAAGTTGTATCTCTGTGTTTGTTTTACAAGTACTTTCACAATATGTGCCCGATGAACTGCATTTTTACCTCCTAACGTAAGTACTCCTGACCCATCCAACTAACAGCAAAATCCCACCCCTTCACTGTAGAGGTCCTTAGATGACAGAAGATTTTCTATTGAGAGCTTCTTTCCTCGGACTACGTGATAAAGATCTCATGGCAAATGTTGCATCGAATATGGTGTCACCTGAGAAAAAGATACCACATAACGAAGTTCCTGTCGCATACACATTGTTGATGGAAACAGAGACCATCTTTTTTCTTTCATTCCTTCAGATGAGAACAGTTTCCGGGGGGGGGGGGGGCATCTATCAGGATGATAATGCACAAATTCACACAGTTAAAGTTGTTTCTAAATGGAACGAGGAACATTCTAGTCAAGTTGAACATCTTCTCTGGTCAGCAGTCTCCAGATCTCAATATTATTAGGGGTGGGACGTAATGGGTGAAAATTTCAGATTCATGTGAGTAGTATTTTTTTGTGTTCATTTATACATAAATAACACTAAACAATCAAACATTTTGAAAATTTTGCAAAATTCAGAAGGTGCAGGCCAATAGTTTTTAGCTATTTTACATTCATGAAAACTCATTCACAGCCTGAAAATGGTCCTAAATTAAAGTACTATATCAGATTTAACCCTCTATATCCATTCATAGCTTTTGAGGATGTTTTAGGAGCTGCAATGTAGCATGAAACCACTTTTTCACCGGAAAAATGATGGATTTTGAGTCCCGTGGAGCCCTAACGGCTATTTTTGGCCTGCACCTTCTGAATTTTGCAAAATTTTCAAAACGTTTGATTGTTTAGTGTTATTTATGTATAAATGAACACAAAAAAATACTACTCGCATGAATCTGAAATTTTGCAAAATTACGTCCCACCCCTAATATTATTGAACTTTCATGGTGCATTTTAGAAAACTAAGTGAGTAGTTAATATTTTTATTACTACAAGAACTGGAGAATTAATTTGTGAAAACAAACTTTGTATGAGTCCATACTTCATAAAATTCAAGCTGTAATTACTACCAAAGGCAGACCTATCGCATATTCAAATAACTTTTTCCAATCCCTGATATATAATTATTTTGTTGAGTTTTTGCAGTTTATCATCAATAGAAATTAATCTGACAAATCAATATTTTATTCTGAGTAGACACTTTCCTTCCCCTCCCCCTTAGACCATTCTATTTTCGCTTTATTTCTTTTGAATAATACTTATTCTGGCTTGATCTGTGAAGGCATTTTTCACTCATAATTTCCTGCTTAATAAAAATATTCAACATTTCTCTAACTTTAAAAGCTTTTTGATATACATTTACATGTTTAAAAAGAAAAATTTTAATTTCTTAAAATTACTTCCATATAATAAATGTAGATTAAAGAACTTGGAATTTTGTCTTAGGAAAATTACATAAGCGACCTTCAGTGTTAATCACTGCATTATTATTAGTTTTCTGCCACAAACCCAAATCAGATACAGTGATCAAAAAGTAAGTATTACTGCTAGAATTTAGTTTTGTTTTGCTATTCGTTAACATTCAGATTTCCATTAGTCAAAAGAAATCATACGTTCCAATTCGAAAGTATTGCCGATTATAAAAACATGTTTGCCTTCCAACAAAATCAACACTATTTCATGAGACATTATTCCTCAAAGATCGATTGACAATTATATTTCCAGCGTTTTCATTGGCTGTTTTATTGTAAGACACAATTACCATAGGGATGTTAAAAGTTTTTTTTTCTTAAAGAGCGAACACACACACACACACACACAATGGAATAAAATGATACATCTTATTTATGTTTATACCTTTCTTTTTTTTTTAGAGTTTTCAGTACAGTTAAAATCCGTATAAGAGTTACAATAGCCAAATAGCAACCGTACACGAAGTCATTCTAAATCAATAGGTATGCCAAATTATTATTGCAGGAAATTTTTCAAAAAGTCAGTTAATATACCGAAGATTTTATTAATATTGGGCTAGTAGTTTATTTTAAGAAAATTTATCTAAAAATATTATTTTATTTGATAATTCTATATGAAAAACATTAACATACTTGTTTCAGTCAAATTCTTAATAAAAATATCTTGAAAAACATTTTTTGTTATTTTTTACAGAGAATACCAATTAGGCCATTTATATTTTAATTCAATGTCTGTCCTTTTTATCTATTTAGTGTTTTCTTTTATTTCATAATTGTTTAAGTAAAAATTGAAACTTAGAAAAATACCCTATTTGCATTATGTATTGAATGATCTAGTTGTCTGTATTCATAAGATCATTTAATTAAATCGAACGAAGGTAGTGTAATTATCTCGTATATATCAAAATTGTCAAGAGGGAAAAACTTTTAAATAAAATAAAATAACAATTAGTAATAATTGTATTTTCAGGCCAAACTTAAACATTAAAAAACACATTTTGTTATACTTTATTTACAGACTAAACATTAAATAATTAAATTAATAAAAATAAAACAGTTACTTAGCAAATTACCAGCAGCGGGTAAATAAAACATAAACTAAAAACAAAATATTTTAATTATGTTTCAAAATTTTTAAGATGAGGGTTGACATTTTGTAGAATTTGATATATTCGGACTACTGTTCTCATCTTGGGTGTTTTTATCACAACGTTTCGGCCTATGCAACCTCCGACTTCTTCAGGTGTACATTGTCGACTGGGAAGGACCCATGGCGCAGTGGATATAGTACTAAGTATAATTCAGTTCTAAGTGACAGTCATCTGAAGGTTGAAGGTTCAATCCTCAGTGCGGGCGATATGAAAAATTGTGAATTACTGAAGACTACTTCCCAGTCATGGCAGATGGAACGAGAGCATGTTACCCCCGTAAATAAATGGTTCCATTCGAAATTCTGTCCAGATTCCCGAGTTTGACAGAAATATTCCCAAGTTCGACAAAGTACACCTGAATAAGGTCGGAGGTTACATCGGGCGAAACGTGATAAAAACACCCAAGATGAGAACAGTAGTCCAAATATTCCAAATTCGATAAAATATTTTAACATCAAAAAAGTGTTTTCTTAACGCTTTGGCCCATCATACTTGATTTAAGAAAGTAGGCATCGCTTATGGTTAAGACGCCATGATCTAAATTGAAAAGGTAAACCCAGCTTAAAAAATATTACAACCAGATAAAAAGTATGTTGTGTGACAAATCTGCTTTTTTTTTCTTTTTTTTTTACACATGAATGTGGGAACTGTTCTTTAATAAAAGTTTTAAAGAAAAAATTAATAAAGATTTTTTTTTACATTTCATAAACAAATTACAATTATCCGCTCTTTTTTTGCCGTTTATTGAGCATACATATAAATCAAGCAATTTAACAAAAAAAATTAATACCTGAATAATATCAAAAGTAAAATGAAATCATTTACTTATATTCAAAAATATAACAACATTTGCATATATATATATTTTTTTCTTTTTTTTTTAATAAATACACACAAAGGGAGAAAAAGAAATTTGCTGTTCAAATTGTAAGTATTTTATTTACCTCTTTTCCAGGAGGTTAGACACAAGGTCAGGTGTGGGTTTTGATGAAAGTGTTTCGAACCCGGAACACCCAGGTCCTTAGTCTGTGTTGTTAACCACTTAGCCACCATGCTATAAAATATGCCTTTTCTATGGAACATTAAAACCATAGACAGTCGGATTCCCTTTTTGTTAAAGTCAGTTTCTTTGGAACATTAAAACCATAGACAGTCAGATTCCCTTTTTGTTAAAGTCAGTTTCTTTGGAACATTAAAACCATAGACAGTCAGATTCCCTTTTTGTTAAAGTCAGTTTCTTTGGAACATTAAAACCGTAGACAGTCAGATTCCCTTTTTGTTAAAGTCAGTTTCTTTGGAACATTAAAACCATAGACAGTCAGATTCCCTTTTTGTTAAAGTCAGTTTCTTTGGAACATTAAAACCGTAGACAGTCAGATTCCCTTTTTGTTAAAGTCAGTTTCTTTGGAACATTAAAACCATAGACAGTCAGATTCCCTTTTTGTTAAAGTCAGTTTCTTTGGAACATTAAAACCATAGACAGTCAGATTCCCTTTTTGTTAAAGTCAGTTTCTTTGGAACATTAAAACCATAGACAGTCAGATTCCCTTTTTGTTAAAGTCAGTTTCTATGGAACATTAAAACCATAGACAGTCAGATGCCAGTTTTGTTAAAGTCAGTTTCTTTGGAACATTAAAACCATAGACAGTCAGATGCCAGTTTTGTTAAAGTCAGTTTCTTTGGAACATTAAAACCATAGACAGTCAGATTCCCTTTTTGTTAAAGTCAGTTTCTTTTCACCCTCTTTCAAGATCACAACCCAAAATATTATACACACACTTAATCATTGTGACTATGATTTCTTCAATCAATTTGGCCGAAAAAGGTGAGATATTCCAATGATCCTATACTACCACTTATTTATAAAATAAAATGCAATAGCATAAAATAAAACAAAATTTAAGAAAAATTTAATCAAATGTAATCCCCTCGAATACATTTCAGTGTCTTTGTAAAAAAATGCGACATTTTATTTATTTATTTTGCTAATAGTAGAAAAAAAATGTTGAAGTATTTTGCAAACCTTCAAAACTGAAAAGACATTTCGAAGCCTTTGACTAAATTAGAAAGTCATTTAAACTGGCTTTGAATTTCATAGGAAATCATAGAAAATCCTCATGTATTGAAAGATAAAAAATTAGTGAGTGGTGGGTATCTTGGTGAGTTAATTGCAAATTGGGGCTAATTAGAACAACTGAGATAGACGTTTTTAAAAACTTAACTCAATCCCAGAAGTGACAAATATTTTAGCATATATTTTGTATGATTAACATATATAGGAAAACAACTGTAGGAAAATAAATGTGAGTTAATTCAGCTTTAATATATATATATATATATTGTGACGTAATCCCCAAATTAGATTTTTAATTTTAATATCTAGATAATATAGAATAGAGTGACGAGAGTACGTTTCCGTGAGCCTGGTTGTCCCTTTTCCACGTCTGAGTCTAAGGAACGTGACCGTTGAGAAAAAAAGGATTAGTAATCTCGACATCTCTGTATAGGTCAGCTGTACTCCACAACCTGGATCCCCTACCTGACATCCGGTCCAATACCAACTGCTGAACAGATTAGAAAGAAGAAAAGAGAAAAGAAAAAAGGATGGGACTGCTACAGACAATCTACCCCATGTTTGGGTGTAGAATAAGCATAATTCGTCGCTCCAGACCACGACAGAAGAAACGCGACAGCCAAAAGAAAAGAAACGAAACTCTGAAGAAGTATTTGTGCAAAGTCTCTGCACCTTGGAAACCGTTCAATTGTCTGATACTGTTATGGAAACTAACAAAGAAAACGCCTTGAATATACCTCACGGAATGCTGATGGCGTCTTAAAAGATAGTCAATCAACGAAGCAGAGAATTACTTGGGCTCTTCCATTGTCACCACAACTGTTTATATCTGTCGAAGATTCGAATATTTTATTCTCATGAACTTTGAAGGTGCACCACTAATTTCTTTCTCTCAAGCTGAAGTTGTTTGCATTACATAAATATAAAGATAAATGAAAGAAGAGGGGTAAATATGTACGAATGACAAATCTATTTCAACTTCGATTGTTCAATGCAAGGTGTACTCGGTAAAAACATGTTTAAAAATAAACATTTTTACCGAGTACATCTGGCATTGAACAATCGAAGTTGAAATAGATTTGTCATTCGTACATATTTACCCCTCTTCTTTCATTTATCTTTATAATTGCTCTATCTCATATATTGAGCTTACACAATTCTACTATAGGTTCTATCCTCTAAAAGTATACTTTTAGTTTCATATTTTATTTATATATATATATATATATATATATATATTTGCTCGGTCTAGTTAAGTATTCATTAAAACCCGGTCTTATACTATTTTTGTTTTGTTTTTATATCCTGTCCCTATTTATATATTTTATAAATATAAATTTTTGTCATTTTAAATTTTGAACTTGTGTTGGTCTTCCGTTCTTTCACAAAGTGTTTGTTGTCTGTCTCTACATATTTACACGTGTCGTGAGAAAAAGTTCCCACTCCCCTGCCGTTTTATGTGTACACATATTTGAACCCAAGGACCAAAATCTTTTCTTTTTTTCGCGTGACCATCTTATCATTCCCAGTGACCGTAACAATATATATATATATATACACTGATAGCTGTATCGGCTTTTGGGACCGGCTCAAAGTTTTTGGTTTGCGCATATACAATGCTTGATGCCTTCCTAGACAGTTTTATAGTATTTAAATTGTAAATTTCTTTGAGAAACCAGTAAACAGACGCGTGAATTCATATCAATAAATGAAAATTTATTTAATCATTTTTTTTTTTTTCTTTTCTTATAATCACAAATTTTCGGTTTTAACAAACCATAATCATGGTAAACAGACATTGTATTTCTTCTTTTTTTTTTTCCTGGTAAAATCTGCCGGCGTGGCCGAAGATGTACGATCTCCTCCGATGTTTTTGGGGAGTTTTTTTTTTTTTTTTATATGTCCGATATTGTAGTGAAGGCCCTGGTTGGCCGAGGTTAATAGTATAAGTGTTACTACAGTTTTAGAAGCGTCGTTAGTAGATATATTTGAAAATTTCTTTGAGAAACCAGTAAACAGACGCGTGAATTCATATCAATAAATGAAAATTTATTTAATCATTTTTTTTTTTTCTTTTCTTATAATCACAAATTTTCGGTTTTAACAAACCATAATCATGGTAAACAGACATTGTATTTCTTCTTTTTTTTTTTCCTGGTAAAATCTGCCGGCGTGGCCGAAGATGTACGATCTCCTCCGATGTTTTTGGGGAGTTTTTTTTTTTTTTTATATGTCCGATATTGTAGTGAAGGCCCTGGTTGGCCGAGGTTAATAGTATAAGTGTTACTACAGTTTTAGAAGCGTCGTTAGTAGATATATTTGAAAATTTCTTTGAGAAACCAGTAAACAGACGCGTGAATTCATATCAATAAATGAAAATTTATTTAATCATTTTTTTTTTTTCTTTTCTTATAATCACAAATTTTCGGTTTTAACAAACCATAATCATGGTAAACAGACATTGTATTTCTTCTTTTTTTTTTTCCTGGTAAAATCTGCCGGCGTGGCCGAAGATGTACGATCTCCTCCGATGTTTTTGGGGAGTTTTTTTTTTTTTTTATATGTCCGATATTGTAGTGAAGGCCCTGGTTGGCCGAGGTTAATAGTATAAGTGTTACTACAGTTTTAGAAGCGTCGTTAGTAGATATATTTGAAAATTTCTTTGAGAAACCAGTAAACAGACGCGTGAATTCATATCAATAAATGAAAATTTATTTAATCATTTTTTTTTTTTTCTTTTCTTATAATCACAAATTTTCGGTTTTAACAAACCATAATCATGGTAAACAGACATTGTATTTCTTCTTTTTTTTTTTCCTGGTAAAATCTGCCGGCGTGGCCGAAGATGTACGATCTCCTCCGATGTTTTTGGGGAGTTTTTTTTTTTTTTTATATGTCCGATATTGTAGTGAAGGCCCTGGTTGGCCGAGGTTAATAGTATAAGTCTGTTTACCATGATTATGGTTTGTTAAAACCGAAAATTTGTGATTATAAGAAAAGAAAAAAAAAAAAATGATTAAATAAATTTTCATTTATTGATATGAATTCACGCGTCTGTTTACTGGTTTCTCAAAGAAATTTTCAAATATATCTACTAACGACGCTTCTAAAACTATAGTAACACTTATATTATTTAAATTGTGTTTTAATAGGCCATTATCAATATTTCACGCTCCTAGCGATCATCAGACAGCCTAGAACACAAGCTGGACTGTTCGCTTTTGTTGGAAAAACAAACAATTCAGCTCAAGTTCTAGGTTGTATGATGATCACTAGCAACGTGAAACACTAGTAATGGCTTATTTAAGATCTCTCATTATATATATATATATATATATATATATATATATATATACACACACACACACACACATATATATACATACACACATACTAGAAGAATATTAATCCCAGGACGGGTAAAATGAATTTACTACACAGAACAGTTTTGCACCACTTTTATGTCCCCATATGACAATTAAAATAAAGATATGATATTAAACCTTATGTCAAAGATCCTCATTCTATTTTTAATAAAAATCCATTACATGATTTTGATTTATAGAAAATGTCTACAATTTAAAGCTTAAGCTTAAAGAGTCTTAAGAAATAGAAATTCAGGGAACGTTGCTTTATTGGATCAAATTCAATGAAAATCTTAAATATTTGAATTTTTAAATGGAAATTGTGCCCATATTTTCCTCCTAAAAACCCTTTTAAAAACTTCCAAGAAACAAAAATTCGGGGAATATTTATTAATTGATGTTTAATACCTATTGTTTAAATTTCACATAAACCGAGATATGTGAATTTTCACAAATGGCTTCCACCTCTTTTTTATCCCTTTGCATAAAATTAAATATAGTTCACATTTGGATCCCTTAAGCTGTAACTTTATATAAGTTAAACTGTTTATATATTTGTATGTACAGGATTCATTCCTAAACGAATTAACCAATCATTATGAATTTTGGAACAGCGCTGATAAGCTTAAGGAGTCCAAATGTGAACGATATTTCATTTTATACAAAGGGATAAAAAAGAGGTGGAAGCCATTTGTGAAAATTGAACGATATATTAAAAAAAATGAAAAAGCCCCTTTAAGTAAAATTAAAGTTGAGCACTGTTAGAAGATATTGGAGATATCTAAAAATAGACATTCACTTAGCTAGAAATGAACACTCCAACTAAGGTTACCGACTTCTCTAATCTGTCTTAATGTTTAAATTGTCATGGGCATAAATATAATTTAAATTCTTCGTACCACATGGTACTTTGATATGGACGTGAGGATAGAGTGAAAGCATGCAGATCCAAAGGTGGCTCTGTGACCCGGGTCTGTGCCTTATGATGTCTGAAATTATCACTCCTACATTGAAGCGAGCAATAAGCTCGAAACGATGTCGTCTGTAGGTAAAATATAATTTAATATTTATTTAGAAATGTTATTATATATATACTAGCTATACCTACCTGGCGATTCATTAATGTTGTTTTAGTTTACTATTTTGGAGTGAACACATCAAGTGGTAGAGTGTAAAACAAAGTCCTCATTCTCAATACTTTAGCGGAAGCAAAATGACACACACACACACACACACAGTGTTTGGAAAATCAATGACATAAGTTCAAGTTACGTTCATTTCCTTTGTAGTCGATTTCCTCCCCTGCGTGGTCTTTGGTTTGTTTTATTCATATTTATTTACCTGTATGTGGTCTATTGTATTCGGTTACTTGAAATAAGGGCCAACATCCACAGGATGCCGGCCTTTCCATCTTTCCATGTTGGCTATCAAAGGAGCCCCTGCCAATCATAATGCTCAGCTCTTTCTTCTGAGGTTTGTGGCTTTTATATTTGTTTTATGTCATTTTTTCCTGGGTTTCTTGGTGTATGTGACAACACCAGACCCAGGCTTATTTTACCTGGGATCCTGTAACAGGGATAATGTTTATCGTCTCATATGTAGAAACAAGATTGTACATGTTAATCGTTTCAATGGCCTATTACTCAGAAACCAAGTATTTATGCATTTATATACACATAGAACACAATTCCGAAGTTATGCCACTGATTTTCCAAACTCCTTGTATATGTTATAGATACACCTGAATTACATATATATCACTCAGTCGGACAATGTATGCAGGCAAGTATTCAGATAAACACTTTAACAAATGCTTTATAGGAGTTGTATTTAAAAAAAACTTTTTAAAATATCAAAAAAATCATTCTTAAATTTTTGATAAGGAATCCAAAATTATGATTAGTTCATTTTTTACCCAAACTTTCGATTTATGTAAGTCATCACGCAGAATATTAAAGACTAACACATCTCTCAATAAGTCTCGGACCTAACTAAATAAAGCAATTTTTAGGCACAATTCGACTTTATTGTTCAACATAGTTTATCACCCTAGGAGACCAATTCTAACTATTCAATGTCTATTTTGGAGAACGATTTGTCTTTGACCTCAAAATTCACCTCAGTTTACAACATTATTTCTTTATTAGAGCCCTGGAACATTCTTTTGGGGGTTGCAAACAGCCAGTATTAGCTGGGGGCAGAAAAATCCAAAGTGCAATTCATGTACTTTTGCCATCGTTGTAATCGACTTGTGACACGTTGCATGGTCTTAGTAAAAGAGCACTTTTTTTCTACATTTGTGGCCATTCTTTTTGGTGATTTCTTCCCTCAAACTCACGAATAATGCTATAGAATATTTGCCATTGATGGTTCCTCCTTTTTCAAGGTAATTGATTAGCAAAATACATTGCACATCCCAAAAGACGAAAACCTTGCCTGCTGATGTTTGTCTCGTTGCTCGTTTTGGACGAGTTTCATTTACTGCTGTCCACTCAGCTCACCGCCAATTTGACTCCACATTCAATTAGTCAACGCACGGTTCATCCTTTGTCACATTAATGCAAAATCTCTTTTTTGTTGCGTTGAAACAGTTGCAAAAAATGCTGTATTGTCAACACTTTGTTTTTGATTGACTGTGAGCAAACACTCACTTTGACCACAACTTTCTCATTGACAACTTTTCATGCAAAATCGTGAATACATTTTCATCTTCTGATATCTTCAACTCCTCTGCTATCTTACGCAACTTCAATTTACAATCGGTAAAAATAAGTTTGTAGACTTCTTTTGATGTTTTCCGAGACAACTGTTAAATTTGAGTGATATCAATGTTCAATATAGTTTATGTTTGTACAACTGTTTAAAATCAGCATACCATCTCTAAACATGTTTCCGACGGAGCAGAGGACGAATAACACACCAATCCATTACTTTCCTTGAACAGTATTTTTCCCCATCAGAAAGCAATGCTTTATCAACACACAACATTCAGAATTTGCCATTGTTTTTAACATTTGCAACAGTAGCTTCACTAAAATAATTTATAAACTAATAATCTGATTGGACTCAAATTCTGCCAATTGAAGGTTAGTACTTTATCGATGTCAGGCCAGGGACTTATTGAGTGATGTATTATATTGTATCATACTTGTATAATTTGAAGATTTAAATTTATTTTAATTTTAAATATGGAATACAATTAAGATGCAAATAACATTTTCCAAAAAAGAAAAAATGACTGGTTTAGGGTTAAAGTTGGAATTTGTTAGAATTTGCAAACAGGTTTTTATCATCAGTAGGAACAAACCTGTCTCGACTACAATTTCAAAATAAATTTTAAGGAAGTTGGTTGTGGTGCAGTGGTTATTGGCAAGGACAGTGAGTATGCCATGTCATGTTCACGTTCTGTAAAGATATTATATCACTTTCACTAATACCCTTGAATACATTCCCTCTTATGAGTGAAGTAGTAGGGTAGACTGGACCCAAGCTTTAATAGGACAACTAGTCTAGAAGAAAGAAAACTCTGAAATAAGTCAGCTACTGTGTTGATACACTAGAGACATCTGTCAACAGATGAGATATCGGGATTTGAAACTGTGACTAGTTTTTCATGAGAGAACCTTAGGAACTGTCACCGTTTTTCAACTGGCAAAATAATTGACGATAATGATAAATGGCAAATTGATGTTTCCTTTTTTTCACCATGCCCACAAGTTATAATCAAGAAAATGTCTTCTTTCAGAATTGGTCTGAAATACATTCCTAATTACTGTTTAGATTAACGTGAAATGCCACACAAATGTGAGCGGAACAAGCACTTATAAAATTAGGGCAACACTGAAGGTGGGAGGTACATTTCCTCCCTTTGCTGGGGAACCCCTAAGTTTTATTGATACAGAGATTAAAAGGTTCTGTTAGTTTGTTCACAACGATTATGATAGATTCAGATCATCTAAACAGGACAACATTGCCCTGGGTATTCGATGGTGATGCCCTCATTTAGGAGCTTTGGGGAGTGTGGAGGTCACCTTCCTTTGTTACTATTATTCCAAAGTCTAATCGCGAGCGAGAGTAGATCATCATCTCATCTCTAGATTAAATAGAATCTCTCCCAAGTATGGCATGAGACAACTTGAAGCATTAACACTTTTTACCAACATAAAATAATGCAAGCTAATGACAGCTATGCCGTACCCTTCCTCTCAAAACCGGTAGAAAACATTAATTTTCCTCCTCAATCAAAACTTAAACAGACACCATATTATTGAGCAGGAGGGGGTTAGCTAGAGTAAAAACTGCAGTGCATAAACCTTTTTTATTGGCTCACAACCCCTTAAAAGCCTAACCTAACCCCTTAAAAGTCTCCACACCACTCCCAACTATAAAGGAGATTTCAGGTCTGTTTGTAAGCAACACTAAATATTTATTTAAGAAAGATACCTATAACAGACTTAGCAACTACGCCTTCCGATCAGATCCATTCAGGGGTTGCGTTACACAAAATGGGGAATGGACCTGGGACTATTAGATCTTCAAAAACAGACAGGAACGATAAACACAGACAACAGACACAAGGGACAAAAGCAACAGCATCACTAGAAGCATGAACAGGAGGCGATGAGAGAATCGCCTTTACGCCAATGTGAGATACACAGAAAAAAAAACTGACCAACAAGCACGAATACATTTAGTTAAAACACAATGAATAAATATTCAAAGAAATTAAGAACTTACCAAAATACAAATTTAGCATTAGAAAACCCTAAATAGGTTGATATGCCATAAAACAAAACAAATAAACAAACCATAAATAAAGAGATGATGTTCTAAAGGAATTTGTTTATTCCATAGATGGAACCTCTAGTTGATCATGCAATGGGTATTAACGTTTTACATTCTATTTTTTAAATTATGATAGCTTTGTCCGTTTTTATGGCATATCAACACTTGTCCGGCCATTTAACATGAAAATATTGTAAAACATTCATTCTATATGATTAGCTGAACTCAAATTGTTATGTTATCCAAAGCTGGGAGAAAATGTTGGTCTTATGCCTTCCCCAATGGTATTAGTCTGCAATTAAACAATAGATCCAAGGTAGGACTTGAACTCCACATGGTTGATTCCATAATCCCTAACGTAATCCATCAGATCAATACTCCCCACCCCCACCTCTACATTATGAAATAACACTTCTTACACTTTTTTTTTTTTTTTAGAATTACGTTATAAACTCCAACTCAGAGGTATATACTAATTTTAGGTAGGTATTGGTATACAAAATTCCTCGGAGATCTCATCAGAGATGCCCCTTGAATTCAAACTTTACCCTCCCTGCTGAACAGTATGCAGAGGAGGTAACTGAATGGGTCAAAGCAGAATTTGTAGCTGCACGGAAATTCCATAGCAAGCCTCACTCTATCTCATGGATCACTTTGACCTGTACAGCTGCTATTGCGCATAGGCACCAAGCATTTTGCTATTTCAACTGCTATAAATCACCTGAAAATAGGCAAATATTTGCAGCATCAAGAAACCACTATAGGAGTATAATAGGTATACCGAGATGACTAGAAATCGCATCGCGTCACAGAAATTAAGAACTCACGATTTCTAGAAAATCTATAATAGTGTGGTGAACAATGGGCAATGAACAATTCCCTCACTAGCAAACCACCACGAAGTCTGTTGACATGGAAGTAATACGGTTGAATTGTTCTCCCAGCAGTTTGCTCTAAACTCCATAAATCACACCCTATGGACAGAAACTGCACTAGATGATCTGATTATTACCCCTTCCCATGTACTGGCTATTGCAAAGAATCTCAACACTTCACCAGCATGTCGATCAGATCTTAAATAAATGCTCTACTGAGCTGGCCTCTGTTCTCTCCAAACTTTACAACAAATGCCTTACAGAATCTTGCTTCCCTGATAGCTGGAAAATTGCCTCTCTTGTACCAGTTTTCAAAAACTGACCCGCAATATTATTGTCCCATAAGTCTTCATTAACATCTTTTAATCAAGCTAGCAATAATTCACCGCCTTGCACATAATAATCTTCTCTCCGACCAACAGTATGGATTTAGGCAATTTCATTTTATTGCGGCTATCCTAATGGTCATCTCTGAAGATATGACACACTGGATGAAGCAGGTGAAGCTAGAGAGGCAGTGCTAGATATCCTCAAAGCCTTTAGCAAGGACTGGCATGAAGGACTCAGTAAAATCAGTTCATACGCTATTACTGGACAAAAATTTAATATAATCAGATCTTTTTTAGCTAAAAGATTCAGGTCATTCTCGAAGGCCGTACATCCAAACAACATCACATCTATGCAGGTGTTCCCAATATTTGGGATACTTGAACCTATATTATTCCTGATCTTCAAATCGAATGCCTACTCATTCAATGGTTAAATCATTCAAAAATGACCTCCAGTTTGTAGTAAAATAAGATCAAAAAATGGATGGTCACATTTAATGCTACCAAGACAAAACTCTTTTCCTTTAACAGCTGATTGTCATAGCCGACAAAACCCTTCAAGATTTAAACTCCTGAGTCTTACATGTTCAAGGAACATGAAGTTCAATAAGTACATAAAAGATGCTGCCAAAAGGTAGATTCCCTCTAACAGGCTAGAAAACTTTTCACACCTGCCAGTTTCGTATATTTCTATAAAGCCACCATTCGCCCGTGCATTGTTGTCACATCTAGACTGGTGCACCAACCACTAGCCTCTCCCTCTTACACAGGATGCAAAAAAAAGAGTTTTTAACTTAATAGGTCCCGCACTGTATGTGAAGCTTCAGTCCGTCATATCACCACAATATGGCATCCCTGTGCTTGCTTTACAAGTACTTCCACAGAATGCGTTCCAATAAACTTACTGCACATGTACCGCATCAATGTAAATAATCCTGAATAACCTGACTAGCAGCAAAATACCACCTCTACATTGTTGAGGTCCTCAGATACCGGAAGATTATCTTGCTCTAATAGTTTCTTTCCTCGGACTGCTTGCCTTTAAGATTCCCTCGCTGCTTCCTTGGCCGTACCAATATGGAGAAATTTAAATGTAATATAGTGTGACAATATTGTGAGTTGTGGATCGATTTGCAAAGTAAACAATTGTCATTTGTGTTTTAGTTAAAGAATGCACAAAAGAATCATTTGGTTAGATACTAACTGGGGAATCAGAAACAATATCAGAGCAGATGTCATCGAGTAGTGAGAATGTCCTCAGCGCTTGGTTCTCACTTGGTGGGGTGGTGGGCTCAGACCCTCTACTGTACATAAGACAGAAGGGTATAAAAAGAGGATGTCAACATTGTAACATCAAATAAACCAATTAAAATTGTTTTTGTGTATTAATTTGTATTACAGAGTCCCCCCCCCCCCCTGCAAAGAAAGGAAGGACACAAACTCGTTACAATGTGAGTAATTGCTTATAATATTAATCAGGTTTCATTTACATTTTGTTTTCTGATTAGATTAGTATTTGATAATAAAAGTAACTTGTTAGACCGTATCCTGTGGGAAAAGTGGAAGTGAATCTAGGGGGGAGGGGTGAAGCCAAGTAATCAAAGTTAATTTACAGGTTATGTTAACTTGATATGATTTAGTACAAAGTCATTCTACTACATATTGTTTAAGACATTCTTTTTGTCATTTTATGATCGTTGGCTGCCTTAGTAAGACATTTGAATTTTTTTTTAATTTAAAAAATGTTCCTTTAAAATGTTATGAGTATTTTTGTCTGACCATGCCCCTGGTTTAGAATTTCGAACCAAAATCTTGATTTTGTCTTTTTATTTGAAAAAAAAAATTTCATAGAAAAAATAATTTATATAAAAATTAATGAATCCTGGATAAAATGTAAGTAGTTAGGATTCCTGCTAGGAACAGCAGAGGATATAAGATGACGAAAAATCCGGACATTAGATGCCTACAAAACACTGGAAGTGATTTTTAAAAGGCACACCAGTGAATATATAAAGAGGAGTTTTCAAGACATATCTGGAAAGTATTTTTCTCTCAGAACTCTGGACATTGGCAGAGACAAGAAAACACCTGAGAAACATTTCAAAGATCCTGAGAAAGATTTTGCCATGATGTCATCTCTAATAGTGATCTTGAATAATGCACAAGCATGCAACACTGGAATACCAAGATTCGGAAGAGAAGACTGCCGTGGCTTGGTCATCTGCTACGCCTACCACAAGAAAGACCAGCACATAAGACATTGAATCACTTTGTGAAGCCAGTAAAGAGGCCAATAGGAAGACCAAAAACAACCCGGTTCAAAATGGTTACAAAAGAAAGAAAAAATCTGTCAAGAATTCCTATTGAATAGTCAGAACGTCGACATGATTAAAAACATGTGTTCCAACAGACAAAACTGGAATTATGACACATTATGGTAAATAAAACAAATTTGCAGGGAAGAAAATATCAAGATTAAAAATATTTGTAGACAGCATCTTTTAATTCAAACAAGTTTGATAACCCTATTTCCAGCCACATCAGACGAAAATGGCCTTAAAACAACAGAAAAAGCCAGTCTGATGGTTTGCAGATGACAGCAAAAGTTCAAGAGTTCGATTAACGTTGTGCATATGACTCTCCTAAGCATATCTTTAACAAATGATTTGCTATCTAGGAGTAATGCCGAGTGCAGATGGTGGATGTAAATTCAGTACGGTAACAAGAGTGAACGCAGCTTGGGTGAAATTTTATGAGTTGTTGCCTCTGATAACATTGCAAGCTGCCCCTTACTAAATTCGGGGTAAGTTGTATAGCAGCTGTCGGGTTAGGAGCTTCATGATTATATATTATAGTGAATGCTGGGCTCTAACGCAGCCTTCTCTCAACTGACTGAAGAGCAATGACAGATCCATGATCAGATGGATCTGCAATGTGGAATCCAACCAAGTCAGAGAATTTGCTAAAAGCACTACACTTGCCCAGTATGGACGTTATCCTAAGGATATGGTCATGTGGAACGGTCATCCTCCTGGATAAACCGTTGCAAAAGTATGGATGTTTGAAATCACAAGAAGGTTCGTTGACCAAGGAAGACTTTGAAGTGGAATTTGGAGAAATGGAGAGTGAGCTAGCGTAATATCAGGAAACGTCTGGTCCCTGAACAAGGGAAAAATTATGTTAAATCAATAGAAAAAAAAAGAACAATCTACGTGTGGCATAAAATCTGTTAAACAAGATAGACAACTTTTGCCTATTGACTTTTTTAATTTAATTCTTTAATTCGTCTGAATTATTATACATTCGTTTCCCTAAGGCCTTTTTCTATAAACTTTAATAACACAGAAACTATGCTAAAATACATTTTAGTTTGAAAAAGTCTTGTTTTAATTGTTCTAATTAGCCGTAATTTATAATTAACTGAACAACTGACTCATCTCGCTATTTCTTAGCTGTCTATGTATTTCCCTCACCCCCACTCACTATGTTGATTCAACTACTCTAATATTTATTAATGTCTCTGTGAGCATTTAGAGAAAGAGCAACTCATTTTCAGCTTATTTACATATGCACGCGTGGTATGTGTGTACACACCACAAACACATATGTAAATTAGGTGTCAAAATGTCTCTTTACTTCCATATACGAATACTAAATCATTAAAAAATTATATCCCTTAGAGCTATGCTATTCCCATCTGCCAATAGACCAGAGGGTGTTTACAAGTATATGGTTGCACTGGGTGGGATTTCTAAGGTCCAGACAAGTCCATATTTACATGTAACTAGATGAGTGGATAGTCAGAAAATCAGGAACAGCACATCATTAGTAAGCAAGTAGTTTTAATTTAAGATCTACTCCAATGTTTGGGACTGTAAACGCTCAGAAATCTCATCTGATACTATCACAAGAAACTGTACCTAGGAGCTCTCTTCAATTTGAAGGAGGAAATAATTCATCCATCAGAGGAAAAGTCTCATTTTGGAGACAAATTTCTGCAGAGCTCATGTGTGCCAGGCTTCTAGATGTAATAGTTAGCCATATAAATCTAGTTCTCTTCTAGATTTAATAGTTAGCCATATAAATCTAGTTCTCTTCTAGATTTAATAGTTAGCCATATAAATCTAGTTCTCTTCTAGATTTAATAGTTAGCCATATAAATCTAGTTCTCTTCTAGATTTAATACTTAGCCATATAAATCTAGTTCTCTTCTAGATTTAATAGTTAGCCATATAAATCTAGTTCTCTTCTAGATTTAATAGTTAGCCATATAAATCTAGTTCTCTTCTAGATTTAATACTTAGCCATATAAATCTAGTTCTCTTCTAGATTTAATAGTTAGCCATATAAATCTAGTTCTCTTCTAGATTTAATAGTTAGCCATATAAATCTAGTTCTCTTCTAGATTTAATACTTAGCCATATAAATCTAGTTCTCTTCTAGATTTAATACTTAGCCATATAAATCTAGTTCTCTTCTAGATTTAATAGTTAGCCATATAAATCTAGTTCTCTTCTAGATTTAATACTTAGCCATATAAATCTAGTTCTCTTCTAGATTTAATACTTAGCCATATAAATCTAGTTCTCTTCTAGATTTAATACTTAGCCATATAAATCTAGTTCTCTGACTGGTTTGCATGCAAGACTAATCCAATTTATCTTCCGTTGTGGTGGATTCTTCATACAGACAGTATTAAGAAGTTGATCACGATTAGCATTTTATTAGAAAAGCATTTAGAATGGTGGACAAGAAAGGAAAACTTCAGGGCGTCCTATTGATTCAATGGACAGACGCATTAGAAAAGGCCTGCGGAACTAACCTAGACACTCATCAGGTAGCACAAGTTTGGCTAAACAACAGGGAGGAACAAAATCAATTGGCTTGAGCTAAAAACTGTCCACCTATCACTTATTCGACTGCTACTTCAGGTCAGAGAGAAGACAGTTCTTTTCAGGTGCAACAATTCCATGGTAGTGTGATACATCAACAAAGAAGGAGACAGTTGACGAGATAACCATCCAATTTACATTTCCCTTTGTGCAGCTCCCGATGGGAGGGAAGAAGAATCTTATGGCATACTATTTATCAAGAGGCCAAGCAGGTGCTTAGTTGACAGAATGAAACTTGGACCTCATGATAGTGGACTTGATTTTTCGGAGGTATGGCCATCCAAACAGACCTCTTTGTTATGCCGGAGAACAAAAAGTTGGAAGTGTTTTGCTCCCCTTATCCAATCGATCCTGCATATGTTTCAGATGGTCTTCAGCTTAAATTGGACACAGATGTATCCCCTCTCACAATTTTGATTCACTGGATCATTGACAAAGTGTCATGAGAAAAGTGTATTCTTCTTCTCGTAGTAGCTCTATATGATCCATATTAGTCATGATATCCCATCCCCCTGGACCGGCTAATAGACTTATCAAGAGTTGTCTATAATGTTGAAGAAGAAACAGGGTCAAATAGTTTATTCAGATCTAGCAAGTCTAAAATTGGTAGCATGAAAAATATCCAGTATACCCCCGGCCCCCAAAATCTTTCTAGAAAAGCTGAAGGTTACATCGAGAATAACAAAAGTCTAAGAGAATGCATGATGCAAGATAGCAAATATATAGAAGCTGATGTATTGAATGAGCTATCAACAACGTACACTGCTTCTATAAAAAATGCCATGAATTTATTTGCATGAGGTCCGAGGTTGCAAAGCTTCAACTATTGCAGCATATAGAACAGCAGCAGTAGCTTTGCACAAAGGTTGTGACAAGTTTTATAAATTCAGACAATCTTCTATCGAATTTCGTTAAAGGCTTTAATTCTAATCCTTCAGTTAGATTGCTTCTCCCAAAATGAAACTTAACTTTTGTTCTAAGGGCTTTCACTAAACATCTTTGAAAGCTTAAATTTTGCAGAATTAAAATTCTTGAAAGACTGGCTTCATAGTGGCCTTAGCTTCTGCTTGAGTAAGTGAGCTAAATCTTTTATCAATCAGGGAATCAAATCTTAAGCAGGAAAACGCTGGTATTTAACTTCTACCGTACTTTAAATTTCATGCTAAGACTTAGCGTTCAAAGAACTTGGTCACCTTGATTTATTCCAGACTTTACGGATAACTGAGAGGACCTTTGTCCTCGCCTTTCTTTGAAATAGAATAGAACAGTAATGGCAGGATAATGAATCACTTCATTATCAGAAGAAGCAATGTAGACCTGCAGCGATTGGTACACTTTTGAGATGGACTGTGTCTTTCATAAAACATTAATATGAGACTTTGGATCAATTAAGTTTGAAATATTTTAGGGCTCACAATACTTTGTACTTAGTTTCATCTTGGGTTTGTTTAATGGAGAGACATCCTGCAAGCAGCGCATTGGAACTCAGAACACATTTGTATCTTTATATCTAAGGAATGTTGCTTGGTGGTGAAGGGAATTTTGTGAGAGTCTCCATCTTACAAACAGTAGTAATTGCAGAAGAGTATGATCTTATCTTTCTTTCTTCCTAAACAGAATTCTGCTAAAACTTCTATTCATTGTGTTGGTAAGTATAGATATTGATATAAATTCAGGGTTTTTAAAGTAACCCTTGTCTATATTGTATAGATCGCATTGTGTCCTCCCTTCTTAAGGATTCATGGTGGTTATAGGGGATTAAAAGTTCTTTATACAAAAAGTGAAGTATATGCCTTATCAGTGGAGAATTTTGAGGGCAAGCGAGGTAATTAAAAAAAAGAAGACGTTATTCTCGGGCAGTTTTAAACAATATTGAGTATAATTGTATTGATTATACAAGTCTAGATATCTACTAAACAGAGGTTTTACTTTTTAAAAACCCTCAGAAACACCATTTGAGAAAATGAAATTTTAAATGATTTGCCATCTAATATGCATCACGAAATTGAATTCTTTTAATATTTAGTGGAAAAATTGTTATTTTAATAATTAACCAAGAAAAAACGTGCAATCTTATTAAATGAAAAGTATTAAATTCCATTAACATTTTTGTTTGTGACTCACACAAATTATCTATGTTCAAAACGGAAGGATACACCCACATTTTTATCTACGTGAAAATATCCCATGACCTAAAATTTAATCGAGACACTTATGTGAAAACTATCTTTAAACCATGATTTACACATTTCTAGTGTCTACTTTGATAAGCGGCCAAGTTTTACCTGATAATAATTTTAATTAGGCTTGTTCATGGGGTGGGAGGAAGTAAATAAAGTTGAAAAACGAAAATGCCAAGGAGATTGTATTATCTGGCATGCGATTGTCTGTGTTAGCAACTTTATTAATTAAACAACTTTTTTTTTTGCAATAAGTAAAATTAGACATTTTTTAGTTATGATACTGTCACTAGAAATTAATAATTAAAATATACAAACAGAAAATGATAGTTGAAATGTAAATGAAAGAAAATTACATTTAAAAATATCAATGAAGAATTGTGAGAGACTTGGGAAGGGATTGAACTCAAGACCTGAGCAACCAGAATAGTATTAATGAGAAAGAAAAAAAAAGAATGTTGGCCTCCTCACACCCTGGTCTGATAAGATAAGTAAACCCTGACAGTGGCCGCTATAATTTAAAGCACATTTTTCTCTATTAAAATTTGAGGAGTGAAAGATTACAATCTTCAGAAAAGCCATTTTCTGATATTAACTAGTTTGAATGACTAGTTTGAATTGGTAACAATTAGTCTCCAAAAACTCAATTACTGGTTTAAGATGTTTTGAGGCACCTTGCTGTGGACCATAGATAGCTGTTATCTGAGAAAATGGAATGAAATTCTCAGAGTGGACCACTGACTCCATAACTAATGACAAAAAGAAATTGTTGAATTATGATCTGACTGGAATTTGAACAAGGTTATAATAAACATACAAAGAATTATAGTTGACTAGAGAGTATTGAATGGCAAAGTTAACTTTTATCCATCACTGATGAGGACTGGCTATAAAATTGGAAGAAGCTCTTGTAATTCTGTAATGAAATTTAAGGAACTTCTCTTTAACAACACCGACAAATCTCAACTCCAATGTTCTCTCTCAGCTGTCCAAAATTCAACTGCCGCCTTCCATTTACCTCAGCTGATTCCCACATATGCTAATTAGTTACAACTACAAATGTCTACATCTGCGAAGAGAAGCTCCCTCCCACTCTGTCAGATGGACAGTCACGACATGCGAAGCATTGCATTCTCTTCTCAGCCGGTAGGTGTTCCTCTTTATTGTCACAGAAGCTAATAGGAATAAAGGAATTGCCAAATCGGGTTGATTGGGAGAGTCCTCCCGGATTAGTGATTGGTTGAGAGTGGCGAAGTGAATGATTCCCATCTTCATCGATCTCTACTCTAGTTAGGAGCAATTTCCATATATGCTAGATATCTTCATATTTTGCCAGCAAATCCTCCAGTATCACTAGAACCTACTAGGCTCAAAGAGCTCCATTGGAGAATAAGACCCATGCCAGTTGTCACACAAGAACTTAGTAGCATTTTCAGTACACGTACACACAATGTATGTGGAAAGTTTTGCTTCAGACAAATTGTATTGACATTACGCACATAAACAGATCGATAACTAAATTACAATTGTGTTGATATTATTTTTTTTTAATTTCTTGTTTGGTGCCTGGTGGTCTACTCAAATCAAAACATTGTGTAACGACTTGTAGCCTTTCGTGATCACAAAACTATGTTGCAGGGGAATGCAAGCCACGTGAATTATCAACCGGACACACAGACGGACCATGAATGTTTTTGAAGGTGAAACTAGAATTTTATTCATTAGTTTCTGGTCATCAGAAAAATTGTCGTAAAATTATTTGGAAATATATTTTGCAGATTGCTAGTAAATTAAACTAAATTTACTGAATTTAAATTCAGTGTTAAATTCTGACAAAATTCTTAAATGAGATTTTATCTTTAATTTTGTGATGTAAAAATGTATCTTATAAGAACTATCGTAAAAATTAAACTTTTGTTTTACCAGTAAACAAAAATAAATTAAATTCATTATTAGTGTAATATTTTTTATGAATACAGACTTCAAAAGAATATTGAATTAAATTTAAATGAAAACTTTAAATTTCCAGGTGATTTCCAGATTGATACATAAAATTTAGTCGATTTTACACAAGAAAAGTATCCTCCACTTTATTATAAAGACCCATACGTATTGATTTGTATAATTTTATATAAATATATCTGACCAATTACATAAAAGTTAGCAAGTAAAAACAATGTGCCCTTTTCTAGGCTCCCTATGAAACCATTTCAAGTAGTGAGAGGAAGCAAAAAAGCAACTACCCAGTCAAACAACCCCCACCATCTGAAATGAATTTTGAAAAAATCCTCTAGTCTCAATAAAAAAAAATTTATTTTATTTTATTTATTTATTTATTTTTTTTTTTTTTAAATCAAAAGTAGGTGCTTTTTCTTCTTTAGGTCATCAGAAATGATAAAAAAATTAAAATACTGACAAAATTCTATGATTTTATATGAATATTAATGTGTGAATACTGGCAAAATATTTTTTCCATCATTTGTCCAGAGTGTACACTAGTTATTTAATGTTTACTGCAAAAATAAAAGAAAATAAATTATTTACTCATCTCAATTAAACAAGTGAAAAAGTTATTTCAAGTTCAGACATGGAAATTGGAATGTAATATTGAGATTTGAAAATCATACAAAGATTGACAAAACTCATGGAAACAGTAAAAGATTAGTTAGAGGGAAAGATTAAAAACATTAGGATTAACTACTTTACTGGAGATGAATTAGGTGATTTTATTAAATCTTTCAAAATAATTACATGTCTAACTATGGTGGACATTTTATAAATATTTCTTTCAATCAGAAGATTTAAAACAAAAGAATTAACCACTTTTTTGTTAGTTTGCTAATAGATATATATTTGGAACAAGATGCCAGATCAGATTAAGAACAGCAATCACATAGAATGTCTTGAAATAGAATTTGGTAAAAAAAAATTAAAAGGGATTATGGGGGAATTTTTTGCGAATTATCAGAAAAATATTTTAGAGAATTTGATCAGTATATTGATAAGGATTGCACATTTTTAGGGTTTTATTTAAGATTGTGTATAAACTGCTACACAATGAGATTTCTTTTTCGTATGATGTAGTACTTATTAGAAAAAGAAATTTCATTGTGTAGTAAATTTAGTTTTTCGCATCTCCCCTGACAATAAATTTCCAGTGTGAACTGCTATATTAAAAAACTAACACATTCAGAAATCCCATTATTTTGAGAAATCAAATATCTAATAATTCTTTAATAATTAAAATCTATGAATTCTATTTTTTGTAATTTGCTAATTCTTCTATTTGTCAGTTTAGTCACTTTCTTTTGTTGGCCTTCTAATTTTAATATATCAAATTGCCGGATGTAGTTATTGAGTACAACATTCTACATGAAGCTTCATTAAAACGTTCATTTTTACAATAACATTTCCATCTCTTGAAATAGGAATCACAAACCAGGCCTAGTTTAGTGTTAAAACAAATGCAGTAAAATTACATTCAATTTACACTTGCGATATCTCATTCATGCTTTTGGTCATTTTGATAAAATTTGGATGTAAACAAAATTTTACCTTTTCTCTTGTGTCATTAATAGTTTCCATTTCCAGCTTAATCTCAAACTCCTGTCACTGAAGACAGGAGATTTACTTTTTTATTATTTGAAAAAAAAAAAAACCCAAAAAAACTTTTTTTTTAATTTTCTGTGCACAATATTGTGTATGTCTATGCATAGTCCCATCTTAAAGAAAAAAATGGCCACTCATCAATATGGTGGACTTGATATACGGTTTTAAGTTGTCTTCCACCAAAACAAATCCAAACTGAAAACTGAAGAAATGTTTGCCCTATTATCAAATTGTTTCCATCTTTTTTACATTGTTCAAATCCGAGTTGTTTATTGATTTACTATTAAAAGAAAAAGCTAGTTTGATATCTAATCTGCTATGAATCATATTAAGAAGATTCAATGTGTTAGCTGCTGAAATGAATCTTAGATGAAGAATCAAAATTGTGTTACGGTGTCAGTTTTGCATGTTTCTCGAGGGGTAATGGCATTTTGCTCAATGTTTATGCTAGTTTGATCTAATAATATCTGCTTCTATTTTAGAAACACACAAGCATTTATTTTGGGTTACTCGGTATTGTCTGGAAATTAATAAGGATCCTGGGTACTTCTGCCTTCAGCCCAGATTCCCTATATTACCATTTTTTTTTTTTTTTTTCTATTATAATAACTATAATTATTTCCTTTGATTTCGTGAAAGAACATTTCTTTTGCATTCCACACTCACTAATCCGTTCCCTAGAGACAGTCGAAATAAACATTTTTATAACCCTAACTGCTCAAAATAATACTCAATCAGAATATGTAATGTTAATCTTTGGTAGTTTTAGCTGAACAGACAGAGAACCAACTTCACTTTATATAATAGAAAATCTGATTTTAGTTAGAAAAGATCCTAATAAACTATAATTATTTTTTTTTTTTTAGCTCTCCTGAACACTAAGCCAGTCTAATAATCTGTAATCCAAACTTAAAAATAAAATTGGAGTTTCTTCACCTTCACCGACAATTGCAATCTCCAATATTAAAAGTTCTCTCTCCAATCTTCACTCTCTTCTCTTCCAAACTCAACTCACTCTTCAGTCAAAAAAGTACGGTTTTTATATTGTTTAACCCACCACATATGCAAATTATTGCAGTATCTTAAATCACATAATCATAAAATAGTGACAATACAATATACATTCAATGTCTTATGATTGTTTTTTACTCATTCTTTCTTCTGCTGGCTTCATTTTGATACATTTTTATACCCCTACTTTAGTTAAAGTTTTATCCTTAAAACAAGCACGCTTCCCTTAAAATAGAGTTAGTAAGCAGTAGTAGTAGTAGCAGCAATCGTTACAAAAGATCTGAATTATATTCATTTAATTTTTTATTAAGACATTTTTACCTTCCATTATCGAAAATTTGATACAATTTTATTTATTATTCTTGCATAAACCCAATATAAAACGACCAAATAGGGAAGGCATTTTCAAATTATCTAAAATTTTATTAAACAAAATTTCAATTTGCTATTCAAGTTTATTAGAGAATAGTTATCCAGATTAAAGCTGGTTATTTGAAAGTCTATTACTGGTAAAACATGAATTGTTTTCAAGTTATTCTCGTCTATTATTGGTAAAACATGAATTGTTCTCAAGCTATTCTCGTGATAATCTGAACATTTTAGTGACTAATTGACAATCTATTCGATTTTTTAAAAGAATTTAAAATTAAAAAAAAAAAATCAGGAAACCTTTTTAATGGGAAAATAGTGAACAAAAACATCTAAAGTCTACAAATTAATATTTAGAGATTTAGAAAAGGAAAGCTACAAAGTTTTCCCTTGAAGCATGCAGACACTCTTACATCGATCGTCTTAAGATAGAATCGAGGCCTTTTTACAAACACTGCCTGATAATACACTTTATCGAATTTGGAAAGGGTGAAACAAAAAGATTATAGTGGAGACACAGCTCAAATGAAACCTGGAAAGTACACCTCCAGGCATGGAATGCAACCCCAAAATAGAGAAGGTATTTCATTTACCTCATCTCTAGGAGGTTAGAGGTGGGTTTTGATGAAGTATACCTCCAGGCATGGAATGCAACCCCAAAATGAGGAAGGTATATCTCCAGGGATGGAACGCAAACCCAAAATGGGGAAGGTATATCTCCAGGGATGGAATGCAAATCCAAAATGAGGAAGGTATACCTCCAGTGATGGAACGCAAACCCAAAATGGGGAAGGTATATCTCCAGGGATGGAATGCAAACCCAAAATGGGGAAGGTATACCTCTAGGGATGGAACGTAAACCCAAAATGGGGAAGGTATACCTCCAGTGATGGAACGCAAACCCAAAATGGGGAAGGTATACCTCTAGGGATGGAATGCAAACCCAAAATGGGAAAGGTATACCTCCAGGGATGGAACGCAACCCCAAAATGGGGAAGGTATACCTCTAGGGATGGAACGTAAACCCAAAATGGGGAAGGTATACCTCCAGGCATGGAATGCAAACCCAAAATGGGGAAGGTATACCTCCAGGCATGGAACGCAAACACAAAATTGGGAAGGTATACCTCCAGGCATGTAACGCAAACCCAAAATGAAGAGGTATACCTTTAAGCCTGGAACAAAATTCAACAGAGGCATATGTATCCAAGTTCAGCCAAAAGTGAGCCGAATACATATAATAATATCAGACAGCACAGAAAGTTGCCTAATATCGCCTAATAAATTGTATTAAAAGGAAAATAAAACAAAAGAAAGCAATTGAAATGTTATGGCTATTACAAGTGAAGATAGTCAGTTTGTAAATAATCGTTTGGTTTACAGTATATCAGTACTTTTGGGTTATTTAATGTTGAAACTATTCATTGTATACGATCAATTGAACATAAGTTGCTACTTTACATATAGGGGGAGTTAATTGCTGGTTTATACCTTTTCCCCATAACAATATTAATGCATAAATAACCGTAATAAATCCAAGGGGATTTCAACATGACGTAGCCAATTCCATACACTCGGCCAATCATTCACCCTCAAGTGCAAGACAAAAAGTTAGAATTATTAGGACTTGTGAATTATCTGTCGTTAGTTTTTATTTACTTTTCAAACTTTTTCACAAATCAGAATGTGTTATATCTCCATTTTTACAAAAAAATAACCATTTATTAAAGTATTATTCAGACATACATCCTCCATTAACTCTCGAGAATGCTGAGAACCTAAATTCAGATTCACCTCATGTAAAGATTGTATGGCAGTAAAAATGGATGCCATATGAACTAGTGTCAGAAAGTTAAAAAATCTTTTAAATCTTTAAAACAACAAAAAAAAAATTATTTGTTTCAGAATTTTTAAAATGATTATTTGGATTACTATTCTCATCTTGGTTGTTTTCAATACCGACATAGCACAGCTATCGTCAATCATTATTACAAGCGATAATAACTAAGAACATGAATTAATACTTGTCTGATGGAATGAGAACAATCATTCTCCGTAGATTAAACAGGTAGTCTGAAAATCTGTCCGGATTTCCAAGTTTGAAAAGCTGCATCTGAACATCAGTGGTTACATCGGCCGAAATGTTGTGAATATAACAACCAAGATAAGAATACAAATAACTTGATTGTTTTCACTCAAACGTCCAATAATAATTGTCAACACAAAACGGACGACATAACACACACGTATTGTGGAAATGTTGGAAAAGTAAATTTAAAAATTGCGACATACCTACAAGTACCAAATTTGGTTTCATTTTTTTTAATACAATATTTTAAAAAGTAAATCAAGTTGAATAACGAATTACATTTAACAAGAAAACAACAAAATTTACACCAGCAAAACACCAACAGGTAAAAGGTTACCCTTTGTATTTAACAATTATTCGTAACAATCCTTCAGAAAGATTCAAGATTGTCATGAATGACAGCTAGAAAAGCAAGTTAAGTTTGTAAAATATTAGTCATAAGAGCAGAGAGATTGGTAGTACAACCAATAAAAAGGGGAGGTTGGCGGTCAATGACTATGCTACTTGTTCGAGGGTCGTGTCGTCGAAATAGCCCTTTTCCCTTAAGTAAGGGGAAAAAGCTACTTCAATACGACCAATTCAGTCAACAAAAAAAAAATACTGACGAATTGAAGACTTATTACATTGAAAAGGCATGACTGCGTAACACGAGATACTCACTTGGAACTTGACCTGTTTAGACTAAAAGAAGAAAGAAAAAGATTATTTTCAAGTGATTTATCAGCTACTTAAAATTTGCACAGCCATCATTTCGAATTAAAATAACACTTAAAATAAGAGACAATAGTTTTTAATATTTGTAGGCTTTACAGACCGGAAATAACTATATTTGAGGAGATAAAAGATTACTAACTAGTGTTTTCTTGTCTTCAAATTGATCCATTGGGTATATATATATATATATATATATATATATATATAATGTGTGTGTGTAAAAAGTATGTGTGCAGTAATATGTGCACGTGCACTGTAAATATTTACAGGTCGTCAATAAAATCAGTATGCACTGTAAAAACAATCAAAATAAAACAACTTAAAAAAATAATCTGTAATTACTTTTTAAGTTATTGTTTATTCTAACCTTTTTTAATTTCAAGTTTTAATGCATGTGCTTGAACTGACAGATGATAGTTTTTAAACAGGATGAAGCTGCTTGCCATTTTGCTGTGCACATTAAGACGTTTTTAATTTAAAAACAGATAAATTGAAACTGGTGAACCTGTTTCTTAACCTCCACGTTTGACAAATTTATGTAGACAAAAAAACTCATTCATTAGAACACTTAAACTTTTCAAATAACTGATAAACTTTCAGTCATTTCTGCAAAGTTTTGAGACAATGACAAAAACGCGTAATCCTTTGTCTGATTAATGATCGGGAACGTGTAAAACGTCTAAAGATTCACAATAAATATTTCTTTAATAGATTTTCTTTGATAATTTTTTTCTGCCACAAATGCTTTAAAAAATATAACTTTGTTTTTATATTTCACACAGACTTTATGGACACCCTGTATATGACTGTGCACCTATAAAGATAAAAGTACATCTGTATATGTGAATTCACACATGTAAATCTATGTGTAGTAAAGTATTATTTAAAAGAATTAACTTAAACCTTTAACATAATATTTTCTCTGATCAGGCAAAGAATACTTCTGTTATTGTAGCTTATCAAATGTTTGAAAAGAAACACGCAAGTCTTATAACAATTTAATAAATTGCTTGGTAAATGGATGTGCTGTACCAGTTTTTTTTTAAACAGATGATACAATGGTAGTGCAAAATATTAGGAAACATTGCCGAAGTCAAGTCAAAATACCCTTAAAAAATTAAATAAATCCAGAGTTGTCTCCCCCTGTGATCACTCCTACTTGAATAATGTAAACAACCATTAATCACAACTGTTGTGGAGTTTGGTGGAAAAGTGGAATTTTGGGCAATTTAGTTCGGGGGGGGGGGGGGCATATTTTCCACCAGTTCTTGTTCCATAAGTAACAATCCCAACTTTTAGTGGATTTTGATACAAAATTTTAGATATTTAAAAAACAAACAAAAAGGCCATTTTAGACGCTCTTAGAACTCAATTTTCCCGAAAAATGTGGCTGCCAATATTCTGTATACATGAGAAAATCTGAAGACTAACAAACAACAAGTCCTTTCCACTAAACATCAGAGAGCAGAAAACTTTATTGTTGCTTCTAAGACGAAAACAAAAGACAACATTGTTAGTATTTTCTGTGATTTCTTTTAGGGGACATTCCATGTCAAATCATCCAGGCCACTCACCACTCCCCTCAGAATTTTTTATCCTTTTGACCCCTGTAAGATATACATAAGTTATGATGAACTGTCAAATTTCAGACTCAGCAATCAATGGGAACTGTTTTTTAGCCCAACCAAAATAAGGCCCACAGGCCGAAAAACGAGTCGCGACGGGACTGCCCATCGTTACAAGATTGTAAATCCTTTTAAAAGTATTTAGTTTCTGGCCTTGCATTTCAATCAAGGTGATCCATAATACAGGCCTGCAAACATGCGACTGGGTCCACGACTGGGAGCGGACATATGAAGACCAAAACTACTAAAAAATAAAAATTACTGCTCTCATTATGTTATTTTGAAAGACTTGTGGTTTTCAATTATTTTCTGTCCATTTGACACATATAGCACTATTAGCAATTAGCAGAATCTACAGATATCGAATTGAATAGGCTGCATTTATCAATTGTCATGCAGTTATTTGGGGCTGAGAATTTTATGCTCTCATCAAAATATGGATGGTTCGATGTCGTAGTTTTTGAAGACGATCACATCTTGGTCAATCTGATACATTAAGACTTGTGAAACTCAAAGAATTATTTAACATTTGTCTGTTTTTTTGGTCTTCTCACAAATTCTCACTTGATAAAATGTAATTTTATTTGTCTATGCTTTTTTGGTCTTCTCACAAATTCTCACTTGTTAAAATGTAATTTTATTTGTCTATGCTTTTTTGGTCTTCTAACAAATTCTCACTTGTTAAAATGTAATTTTATTTGTCTATGCTTTTTTGGTCTTCTCACAAATTCTCACTTGTTAAAATGTAATTTTATTTGTCTATGCTTTTTTGGTCTTCTCACAAATTCTCACTTGTTAAAATGTAATTTTATTTTTGTTTCATCGTTAAATGATTTTATTCCAATTAACTGCAACCCAAATTTGATTCATTTTGAACCAAATTTTCGCTGTTAACATTTTTTTAAATAGCTATGCAACCCATTAATTGATTTTGTTTTTTAAATGACTACTTTTAAGTGGTAATATATATATTAAATTTACATCAGTACAATTTTAAACTGAATGTAACAACTTTAATATAAACAGCTTTTCATAATTATTTCTTTTAATGTTTTTATTTTAGAATTAATAGGAATTATTGCTTAAGGAGTTGTTTTTTTTAAGCTGCCTGCGATAAAGTCTCTTTTAAATCTTGGAAACCGGTTATGCTCTTAAAATAATACCCCATGTGAGAAGTTCTTTTTACTTTTTTTAAAATTCAAAATGTATTGTAAAATTGTCATAAAATCTTTGTTGTTAAATGCCATAAGTGAACAGGAACCTTGTAAAATATAAATTGTGATAAAATAAAACAAAATTGCTTGAAACAATACACCAATTTGATAAATGAATAGACATTTTGTTTTCCTTTTTCAGACAAATTTGTTTTAGGCGACGAGACTATAACAGTTTATTTTTTTGTGGTGGTGAAGTGTGATTAAAATGAATGTTGGGGGGGGGGGGGGCACAAAACAACTTCATTAGTTTATTTTAGTCAAATAACGAAATAGCTACGAAAAAAAAAAAAACCTCTAATCAGTTTTGGGAATGGGAATTAAATCATTAATTAAAAAACTCACACGTATTTCAGCCGACCGACTTCCCAAACTGAAAGGTCGTTTATTTATGGATATAAACCATGCAAACAGACATTAGTTGAGAAAGGGGGTTAACACAAAATAAGCGAGGTATTTTTAAGCACAACAACAAAAGCACAAAAATACAATTTTTCTCTAGAGCTTTGGAAAAGAAATTTTTTGACCGAATAAAAAGTTGATAATTACAGGATCCATGGATAATTGACAGAAGCGAAATTATCAATTTATATAAAGAAAAATGGAGTCAGTTTTGCAGAAATCAACAGGTTTAAAAAAAATTTTTTAACACGGCTCAGCTCTGAAATGAGGGTCAGCAATTTTTTTTTCAGACCACCATTCCCCACCCTTCAAGGGTAGGGGCACCAATTTTTGCAGTTGGAGTTTCCATCGCTGGAAGCCACAGAGTAAAGCAATGATGTAGAGGCAAAGATGTAGAGGCAAAGATGTAGAGGCAAAGATGTAGAGGCAAAGATGTGAAAGCAAAGATGTGAAAGCAAAGATGTGAAAGCATCCGAGTACAAGAGGCACAGTGACGGACACAGCAAGCTGAACAGAGACAAACACTTCGTAAAAAAGCAGAGATCATGCATGCCGTCCAAGGCTATTACAAGAACAGTGGGTGTGGCCAAAGCCAATTGCATGGCTACAAATGGTAATCACAACCCAAGTGATAATAATTTTACTTTCTTGTATTAGTTGTTACCCTTTGATTAAATTCGTTTTCAGGGGATTCGAATAATTCATTCCAAGTGAAAACAATATCTTGTTACAACTACTACATGTGTCCTAATAATTATTGATTGTAAAAGTAGATAAAAAAAGTTACTCCCATCCAATAATAATCTTCCACTTTATAATAAAGACAAATGTGTATTTGTATATAAATATATATGCATCCAGTCACATAAAAAAACAATGCCGAACAAAACCATTTCAAGTGTTTAGGGGTAGGAAGAAAGCAAATAGCAAGTCCGATATTGCATGCGCGATCTGAAATGGATTCAGAAAAGAAATCTTTCACTATTTCCATGAGATTTTTTCTTTTCTATTTTTTTTCTATACTAATTGATGCATATTTATTTTTTTTTATACATATTTTTTTTCAACTTTCCAGTTTAAGATGTTTTCTTCTTTGTATTTACTTTACTGATTGAGATGTTATTTTATATGAATATTTGCGTGAACACTGGAGAAGCATAATTGTTTCCATCATTTTTGACAGAAAGTGTGCACCAGTATTAAGAAATAAAAGGGGGGAAAATATATTGTAGAATGAATTTTGATCATCGTCATGGAATGCATGGCACATTTGAATTTGCAGATGGAATTTGGAAGGTAGCACCCCCCTAGATCTATATGGTCCAATCTATTTATTCAATGGTTACTTTAGTTTTTTTTAAAGCTTATCATGACATATGAATGAAAAGCTATCAATTTCTCGACATAACATGTCTCCGTACCTCCCTCTTTGATTTCTTTTCAAAGTGAGACGTGCAAAAATGTCGCTTTATGTCGTCTAATGGTTTTGATTCTAAAACAGATGTTTGTGTACCTGCTTGAAACAAGCTCTTCAGTGAGTCATTGTATTTTCAGGTTCGGAGTAAAACGAGGCTTGACAGAATCAGCATGACTAACAAATACAAAAACGACCATTGCTAAATACATTTGCCAACGTTTATTTAAGATAAATAAAGTGCCATCTTGATTATTCACACTACTGTTTTCATCTTGGATGTTAGTTTTGAAACATTTTGTCCAGTGTAACCTCCGACCTTTTTCAGGTGCAACTCAGAAATTGTAGGAAATTTCGAACTGAACCACGAGGGTAGATTGTTCTTGTTCCATCAGGCATGACTGGGTAGAAGTCTTAAGTAACGTTTATTATATTCTTACCATCACCTGTACTGAGGATTAAATGTTCAACTTCAACGCTGTGGTGCCGCAGATCATGAAAACCATCGAAAGGTGACATTGACATATTTTGATGACATTTACACCAATGAACATATCAAGTCAGCGATGCACATCCAAGCAAAATTAGCATGGTTTAGCCTGAAGTACAACAATCCACAGTGGATTGGAGACAGAGCATGCGTGTTGGGCTTGAATTTCAGGAGGAAGTACCTGCGGCATTCCTGAAGTTCTCACAAGACTACGGAAAACTTATGGAACACTTCCCAGTGTGTGACTGGCTTCATGTGTCAATTGGCGTAATATAATGCAGTGCAAATGCGGTAACTAACGTGTAGGATGATCTAACATACGCTCTTTGTCTGAAAGATTGCAGAACGTGTTGAGAAAGTAACACATGGAGAGCCGGCCAGAGGAGAATGGTGTATCAACAGAGAAGAAATGAATGTATGGGTCGATACCAGTTTACAAGCATTGGGAGTACTGTTGGAGGACATCTGTTGGTTGCGGCCTGCGAACAATGCCCAGCACATCAACCTTGCTGAGTTAGATTCTATGATGAAAGGCATTAACCAAGCACTACAATGGCAAGCAAGGGGGTTACACCTGCATACAGACTCCCTTTGTGTATATTACTGAGTGTCCAACATGCTGACCGGAAAGGTAAGAATATGCACAAAGGAATATGCTGATAAGACAAAGGTTACACACCTTAAAAAGTCTAGTCTCCCAGTATGACCTGGTAGTCAGCGTAACATTGGATCAGTCATACTGCAACCTGGCCGACCAGATGACACGATGCAATAAAGGTGGGTGCCGAGCCCATCAGTCAAACATGCGCTGTTATAGTGAGTGCGATGAGTCAGCCGCAGGTAGATGACATCTACACACAGAGCAGACATCCAGACGTCAAGATAACTAGACCCAGCAGTCGCGAAATCAGAAGTCAAACAAGGTATCAAGCACTGTGAGATGTGTCAGTCAATTGATCCAGCACCAGCGTGATGAAGAAAAGGACGACTGAAAGCAAGTGACACACGGCAAAGGGTGGAAATGGATATCACCCATTATAATGGCAACCACTTTTTTTAACTTTAATTGACTGTGAACCCACCTGTCTTGTGGTTTCGCGATCAATAGCACGACAAAACTTGGCAAGTCTTATTCGAAAACTATTGTCCATCTTTTACGAACGGAGAGTACTGCATGAAATTTTGGCCGATAATAATCTGGCCTATGGCAGCCAGCAAGTTACAGTTTTTGTATGAATAGGAAGTTCAACTGCGGCTACAATGCGTATCAGGCAATGCCACCGCAGCATAAAGAGGATTGCTACCAGGAAGAAGTGCTCCATTGAGGAAGCAATACACTGGTATGATCTTATGCCGAAGGATGGTGTGTCCCCGGCAACCGCACCTGCAAATGCCATCTATACATAGCAGGCTCGAGTAAAAGGAATCGATCTTCTGCAGTCACTTGACGACGATAAGATGGGCAGGATGTTGGAGATCATGTCTAGGGTGAAACCAGCAGGCCGTCGAAGTACCACTAAATTAAAATGGGGGTGAGTGACTGGCATGGTTAGTCAGCAATCCGTCTTAGTTTATGGAATCCCACACCACATACGCGATCTTCATCCTGCTTTGGAAGCAGACCATTCAACAAACGATTAATAAGCAGAAACTGGGGTGCATGCCCCACTTCGAAGCGCACGAATGAAAAGGCCACCACCACCTTGCATCATGTGTGATCAAAAGATCAGAAAGGAGTGTGGCAGCCATCATGAGGATCCACGAGGAGAAAGAGTGAGAGTCCCACTATGTGTCATCCATTGGGGATTTAACCCAGAACATTTCGCTTATAAGATAGAATCTTGTTATTTTTGTGTGATGACAAGAGTTCACTTATGCAGATGTGCATTGTTTATTGTTTTGCATGGGCAAATTCTCGTTGAAATAATAAGAGTAAAATTTTCCTCATGGGAGGGGGAGGGTGTCAGTGTGAAAAATTAGCGTGACGAGTTTGGACCACACTGAGTGTTCAGAGAAAGAGAAAGATGTTTTCAGATACAAAAAATGCCTACACATTCTTTCAATGTGAACAAACCAATGAAATTTTATGTTCTCCACACATCTCCCTATACTGTCCAGATTTAATCTTCCTTTGAGGTCATCAGATCTAAGCCCTTCTGTAAAACTCACATTACACATATATCATTCTCATATCATTTCTCTTCATACAACACGTACTCAGCTTTCACTGGCCAGGTTTCATGTTCATACATCAAACTGCGCACACATGCCTGATTGACTCCCTTTGGTCGACAGTGGTAATGCTCTGCTGGTTAGTAATGGTAAAAGTTCCTTTAACTTACTGTCCATTTCTAACTCTTGCTATCACACATGTACAAGCTCCTTCCTCCTTCAAGGTAAAAAAACTTTGACAACGTCAATAGCCTCGCCACCCACACATACCTTCTCACCCATCTATATTGTCTTATACTTTTTTTTACATAAACAAGTTAACATCTCTCACCCGATCCATAATTCTAGTACACTTCACTAAGCCACCAATGCACTAGCAAGTGGATGGAGTACTTTATCAAGACATTATCTTTAAGTTGACTTTGGCATTAAATAAACTGCAAAGAGTTGATATGCTGTAAAACAAAACAAACTGAAGCTGTTTTTAGATTTCAGTAAAAGAAAGGATAGAAACTTCTATTTAATTGGCTCAAAAACTGGTTGACTCATTGTGAAGGTGGTTGTGAGAAACACAATTGAAAAGGTGAGACACACATGAGTTGGCAAAAAGGACAGGATCGGCACGTTTGATAAAAGAAAAAAAGAAAAAAAGAAAACGATCAAATTGACAAAGAATATTCGAATGACTAAGCAACGTATATTTTTAGAATTCTTTTTCTTTTGAAATACTATCAACAAAATGGCAACTTTGCAAGCGAGGCTTCTTAAACAGTACTGCATTTGAAACATAGATATATTTAAAGACGGGGGGGGGGGGCGCAGATATAAAACGAAAAATAAATTAAACTAAATGAAGTCATATATTAAAAGATTTTATTTGGTTGTAGACATCCAATCGTGAAGTAATATTGGAGAATTTCTAAAGATTTCAAATTTTTCATGACTAAAAAACACTAAAATAAATTATGTTCATGGGAATTTTACTGTCCGGCCTACAGGCTTAGATCAAAGTGTAGTACCTGCACTGTCCTCAATCAAGGGAGGAGAAATTCTTAACAGGTGCAATTTTTATTTTTATCTCATTCATGCAGTAGTAGTATTAATACAGCTTTTTGTATATGCAAACATAAAGCAGATGACAACTGATTTTTCTTTAAAGTTAATTTAATAAGTTTTATTAATGAAATTCATGAATATTTTAATGATCAAAGTTTTATTAATCAAATTGATGAATATTTTAAAGATCAAAGTTTTATTAATCAAATTGATGAATATTTTAATGATCAAAGTTTTATTAATCAAATTGATGAATTTTTAATGATCAAAGTTTTATTAATCAAATTGATGAATACTTTAATGATCAAAGTTTTATTAATCAAATTGATGAATATTTTAATGATCAAAGTTTTATTAATCAAATTGATGAATATTTTAAAGATCAAAGTTTTATTAATCAAATTCATGAATATTTTAATGATCAAAGTTTTATTAATCAAATTGATGAATATTTTAATGATCAAAGTTTTATTAATCAAATTGATGAATATTTTAATGATCAAAGTTTTATTAATCAAATTGATGAATATTTTAAAGATCAAAGTTTTATTAATCAAATTGATGAATATTTTAATGATCAAAGTTTTATTAATCAAATTGATGAATATTTTAAAGATCAAAGTTTTATTAATCAAATTGATGAATATTTTAATGATCAAAGTTTTATTAATCAAATTGATGAATATTTTAAAGATCAAAGTTTTATTAATCAAATTGATGAATATTTTAATGATCAAAGTTTTATTAATCAAATTGATGAATATTTTAATGATCAAAGTTTTATTAATCAAATTGATGAATATTTTAATGATCAAAGTTTTATTAATCAAATTGATGAATATTTTAATTATAAAAGTTTTACCCAAGAAATTTATTAATCAAATTGTGTAAAAAAAGATAAATATTTTCTTTCATTATAAAATAAAATCATTTAAAATTCTTACATTTCGACTTTAAAAAACATTAATTTCAAAGATAAAAGAAATGGTAGAAATTTCCACGTTGCCAACAAGTAAAATTTAATATTCGGTTTCGTGAAGCAATATAAAGAAATTTAAGGGATGTAATTTTAAAGATTATAATTATAATGCTAACTCATCCAATTCAGAAGAGTACTCCAACTCTTCATGAAGCTGTCAATTAAAAAAATGAAATTTAATTGCTCCAAATTCCATATCTTGGCTTAAAATCAGCCAATTATTGTTAAAAGAAAAAAAAATAAAGAAAAGAAAATTCTGCATCCCAAACTGCATGAAATAAGTAGCATTCAACTGTGCAGAGCTGTGAGCCACCCACTCAAAGTTGCTGAGAGTAAAGTAACACCCACAAATCTCCACAGGTAGTAAGATCTTTGTTAGATCATATTGATCTTCAGTAGCATAGATGAATCAAATAGTTTTTTGTTTTTTATATATATATATATATATATATATATTAATTTTTTAAGTTAAAACTCACATGTTCCAACATAACTTTCATGCTCCGAAGAGACAACCCGTAAGACGTTGCATTTGTTATGGTTTAGTTCTTATTTGAATTATTTTAATGTAATTATTAAAACATAATAATTCAGGGCGCTACATGTGTGAGAACCTGATATAATATTCCTGTCTATTATCTAAAACACAAAATAGTCCATTCATTCCATCTTATATATTTCATATTATACAAATATATTTAATCATCTATAGACAACTGTTCCGGCATATCACGACTCTCTAGTATAGCTAGACATAGCAAGTGTATTTCAGCTGAGATTTAAAACCCAAATGACAGGTCACCTGACCAGCGGTGCCGGGTGTATTATCTCCACACTAACAAGCTTGTTATAAAGAAATAAAAGGAAAGAAAAAGAGGATACATTAAACAATTGGCAGGGATACCAGGTGTTGCCTGGGTAGCAAATTTTGAATCCTAAAAATCTCATGTAGAAAAGATGTAAATAACTTCACGAGAGTGTTGTGCTCTCACTGATATCCATCTCATGATTGTGCTGTCATACAATTTTCCTTAAACATACACCTCCTCTAAAATTTAGAAATATAAAACTGCTTATAGACAAATTAAAAGATGCTGTTAACATGGTAGTTAGTACGATCAGGGTTGCTGTCAAAATAGTGATCATTGCCGATATAATAGTCGTTGTCGTTTAAGTAATTTGACAGATTCTTTTTGTTTTTACGAATACAGACACATTTGTTTTTTATTTATGTCGATACAAGCTGGAATCCTCATCAGAGTATAGATACTGGAACACTCTTGGACCAGACTCCAAAATAAAATTTGTAAGGAAAAAAGAAAAAAAACTATGGGGAAATTGTGAGAAAAGAATTACATAATTGGATTTGGGGCTTTAAAAAGTGTTAGTTTTGTGGAGATATCCCCAATAAAAGAATATTGAAATGATCAAAATCTCTATATTAATACAATTATGAGAACCTCATGTGTGTATGTGTGTTCTCACGTCAACATAACTTTGATAATTTTATATTGAATTATTTTTTTTAATATTAATCCAATATTTATTCAAATAAAATATATGATGTAAAATAAATTTTTTTTAAATCCTATTAAAAAAATTTTTTTATTATGAAATTAAATCCACCATAATGCATTTCCTTTTTTTCATAAAGAAGTCAGCCATTTCAATCTTTTAATAGTTGAGCAAAAAATGAATTACTTTGTGAGCCTTAGAAATTTGAAAGTTGTTTAAATATCATAGAAAGTAATTTAAACTGGCTTCAAATTTTTTTTTCGGCAAATCCTCATGTATTAAAAGTTGAAAGTTTTGGAAACCAATGTCTTTATAGAGCTTAAAACAACCGTAGCCAAATTAGTTAAAGTTTTATAACAATTTGGTTCAATTAATAATATAATTACCAAATGATACAATAATAATACAATTTAAGTTTCAAAATTCTATTTAAAAACAAACAAAAAAAAAAGAAAAAAGCGAAACAAATATGAAAGGAAAGACTCCCAGGCAACACCGGGTAGGAACAGCTAGTTTTTAGTCGAAATTTTCATATATGTTTGTGGACCTCCTATAATATAAGTAAAAAAATAAATATGACTTGCTTACCACAATCTGTAGAGATAGAGGATCATTCCGACAAAATTGTTAAGTTCCTGTCTTACAGCTTAAAAGTAGTTAGCTACAGACAGACAGTTGGTCAAGCTCAAAGTGTAGTATCTGTTCCGATGGATACTGCACCCCATAGACCGGTATTGTCTTGGCCTTCAGGGCTTGATTTACGCCGGTCTATGGGTCTGTCCTGTGCAGTTCTAGGAGGTCCACCCTCCCAGGCTTTGCCTCCCCTCTTTGGAGAGGAGTAAGTTTATTGCTTACTGCCTGAGGCGCCCCTACCGGGGAATGCCGACGGGGCTGCCCAGGCAATTTTTAAACCCCACTTTCCCGACCCGACCTTGGGTCACATCTTACTTGTGGGAGTAAGATAAAAACTGGCCTTGTGCCTAACTCCTGGAGAGTCAGACAGACAAGTCTGATATTGGTATAGATTTAAACTGGTTAGCTTTTTGGCATACACACCGATAATACCTGGTGTGGTATTAGCCCTGGGTGGGCTATGCCGGCTTCCTCCAAAGAAGGAAGTTTACAGATAATATCAAATTCACAAACGGTTCATAACCGCATGTATATCCCGGTTACGAAAAGATGACATGCAGCGCCTAGCATTCCCAAATGTTCACCGATCTGGTACTGGCAAGACTCCACGTTGCTAAACTTGGGTGCTCTAACTGAACCTGCATGAGTGCATTGACTGCAATGGCGGTGATCGTCGCATTCATGCAGTCCAAGTTCAACTCAGTCAGTGCTGCAACAAAGAATTCTCATTCCAAGCAAAATTTATAAATTGGTAACAGATTTATTTGTTGGAGGTTACAAATGATACTCGCGTTCTTAGGCTGAATAGCGAACTTGCAATAGAGATTTTTGCCCAACCAAATTAAAACATGAGTCCAATAAACACAATCCTTTAGCTCAGAAACTCAAACTGCCCGTGTTATCCTCAGAGGGCCAGGTCTCCCCCCCCCCCTTCCCATCTCCTGGAATCTTTTCCTCCTGATCAGAAATCTTGGATTCTAGTCTTTCTCAGTGGTCACCATTCGACCACCCAAGAGCTGACTACTGGAGATATCCACATGAGATAACTGCCAGACAGTTCACTCAAGGAGGCTTATGGAGCCCATCTAGGAACATTGTTTTTCTCAAGTGGGTCGGTCCCAGCATGACTCACGTGTTAATAAGGCATTTATTTTTTTCAAAGAGAAATAAGATTCTGGGTGGCCCAATATAAAATCAGAGATATTTTCAATTTCCTCTGTGCCCCCCCCACCCCCCGCCACCTTGTCCGAGCATCTATCAGCTGCAGCAACGTCTGCTATTCGCATGCACCACTAAAACATGCAGCATAGTGCATGTTTACATAACGAGAACTGCTGTGTCGACGCGATTATTTAATTTGTCGCATTTTAGATTGACACACTGGTTACTGAAAAATCACAAAAGTTAAGCAACGTTCAGCCTGTTCAGTATCAAGATGGGTGACCATTTTGGAATACCAGGTGCTGTTATGTAAAACCTGTTTCTAGTTACCTTGTAAGCCAAAGGCCAGCGACCAATCTGCAACTACAACGAATCACTAATGACCGTTTGTTGTGATCTGTACTGATCGGACACTCACCGGCGATGACAGATCGATTGCAAATTTTAGAAATAATTTTAAATGAATTTGATTTTTCTCACTATGTTTATAGTCGATATTTGTTTTGGGGAAACTGGAAAAATGTAAGAGACTTCGTTAAAATTTCATAAAGCTGTTTAGAACTTAATACTTTCATCATCATCATCATCATATTCAGTTTAAAATCTGTTTTACATGTTGACACATGTTGGACAGCTTTTAGACATTTTCTTTCAAACTAGCCTGGCCAAGTCTTTATCCATCTTTCTCCATCCTCATCACTGCCTCCTGTTTTCCTTGGCTTTACCGTGAACTGACCCTGCTACCTCAACTATACTACATCGACTAACCCAAGTATTTCATCCATTATTTCAATGTAACTAAACCAACAAATCTGATTTTTTCTGTCAGGTGTGGCAGTAAGTTTATTTATAAACAAATTGACAGTGTATACGGGGATTGTATTAAGAAGGATGTGGAGAGAGTTTGAATGCCTACTAGGCACCATCCTCAAGTGTCTTCGGTCTCTCTGTACAGGGGTTTGTCAATACAACTTGACATGAGGATACTTTACCCTAAACCTCTGATCAAATATTCATAACATAGTATTCGAAGCCCAAATAAGATCTGCTCAGCATAGCTACACACTGGCTCATATGAGGAATGGTGCACCTTCTCCTAGCAATGTTACATCAAGTAACAGCACTTAGCTGGATACTCCACCAGACCTGATGAATTCTAGTCCTTGAATCCAGCAAGACACAAAAAGACCACAATAAAGATCTACTATAACATAGTTAAATGGTCAATTGAGGAGAGAAAATTGATGTTCTTCACTACTTTACGAACTCAACGTTTGACAGATAACGGAAAACTTTAATTGAACACTTAAATATCTACGTATTTCCTGTAGAAATCAAGTGTTATCCCCCAGGAAGGGGCCCACTTGATTTCTCATATCTAACTCCAGTGAAATTAAATAAAAAGGATAACTATGCTTATACAATGGTTACAAATTATGAGCAAACAATTTTGTATGGACTTAAAGTCATAAACAATGAATATTTCAACTTAAAAAAAACGGTTTTATTTTTGGTTTTCCTATTTTTGAATGAGAATGATGAAGGACACCATTTTGATGACTACTCGACAAGAGAAGACAACTCTGCATTCGACTCTTCAAGAATAAAGTATGAATACAGTACAACACTCATGGGTTATGTGCGTTTAGGGCCAGATGCATGTATATTATGGGTTACATGTTTAGAGTTACTTTCTATGAATAGATTTTTTAAAATTACTCCTGTATAAGCAATGTTATTCTTGAATATACAGTGACTTTGTAGTGGTAGTCTTATATAAAAATTATCTCGAAAATAAAAAAAACAAGAATTCATTTACAAAAATAAAAAACTTACTATAATACTAGATTTCAACTAATGTTTTTTTTTGGGGAAAAATAGTAATAAGTAATACTATACTTGCAGACAAGATTAGGTTTAAGGCTACCAAAATTCATACTAGAAATGGTCACATTGACATCCGCACTAGATGCGATAATAACAAAAATATAATACTTATGGGTGACGGAACAAGAACAATCTACCCCTGTGGATGAATAAAGAGTTCAGTTCGAAATTGCATATAAGATTCCAGAGTTGGACAACTTAGGCTTCAAAGTTTAAAAAGATGCACTTAAAAAAGGTCAGAGGTTAAAGCTGCTGAAATGTGAAACTAAAAACCAAGATGACAATAATCCAAATAGATCTCATCTTTAAGAAACCTTAAAACATGTGACCTTCAGATCTATTCTCTAGCACTGAAATCAGGTTCTGACACTAAAAAAGGGGAAACTAAAAAAAAAATAAGTTAAATGCAGCAGATGAGGGGGGGGGGGTAAAATGGCTCTCACACCAGAAAATTACGGGGGTGGGGAGTGAAAATAAATTGCTCTTATGTTAATGGTTCTAGGAGTTATTAACAAATCCTGATTGGATGGCTGCTCAGCAACAAGGTTTCATGGAATACAATCAATAATAATAATGGAGTCGTCCTATCTTGTTACTGCAATGCGAAGTGAAAAATGAAGAAAAAAAAAAAGGGGGGGGGGAATACAGAACTGTAAGAGGAGCTGTAGTGATCGATAAGATATTATTGGTGTACAAAAACATTATTGTTTGACTAAGTTGTCAATTTACAAAGCATTGAGAACTTTTTACAGTTTTTATCCACATCGAAAGAAAAGGTAAAAATGAAAAGAATAAAAAGAAAAAAAAAGAAAAGAAAAAAGGAAAAAAGAAAAAAAGAAAAAAGGAAAAAAAGAAAAAAAGAAAAAAGGAAAAAAAGAAAAAAAGAAAAAAAGGAAAAAAGGAAAAAAACAAAACAAAGATTTGTATATAAGTAGTAAGCAAAGAGAAAATTGCAATGGAGAATCGAGTGAGAAAAAAATAAAAAGAGACAGAAGTTGTACAAGACAGATTTTGTCTATTATTTTGTAACTCTAGGCCAAGCTGCGTTCAGAAAAAAAAAATGTGTAATATTATATACATACTAGACCACCCATGACCCGTTGGGTCAACATTTGTTTTTATATATATATATATATATATATATTATCTCTCTCGAATAATTATTATCTACAAAGTAGATTATTAAACACAAACATGGAAAAGATTAACTTTGAAACATCCCTAAGAACAAACTTACAACAAACAAAAAGGATTATCTTCTGAGGTTTATAATGAAAACAGAGGAACTAATTAAACGAATGAGATGGAAAACGCACTTCTTCCTGCAAAATAATGAAAATACTGACACTAAGGAAAACTATGGTTTCAAAAGTATGAAACCAGCTCCTCAAATTAAGCAACTAGAGCAGTTCGAGAGTGATATGCAAGACCTAGCAAACAATGTAAGATTCCGCAAGCACAAAAACCAATTTCAGAGAAAACTATAAATTTATACAAGTATAAATTTTTATTTATACAAACATTATTGGTTACATATGTGCATACATGTTTCGGTTGTACTCTTAACAGAGAGTGAACCTCTTTAGACCAAAGACTCCAGAGAAGTGGGATGGATTTGGAAAACCTTCCCTTTAAATGAATTTTTTTTTAGGATAGGTTAGTTTTTATAAATTAGTATCGGATTACATTCTTTACTTGTTAATTCTTTCAATTAGTTTCTATCTTTTTTATTACCTGCCTTCTTATTCCTTCCCCTTTTCATTGTTTATTACCTACTTAGCCTGGATTCCTTTCAACTCTATTTAACACTTTAAAATTTTAATCTATTTACAAACCTATTCAAGCATAAATATCTGATCTTTATATAAATATATACATAAATATCTATACATAGACATACACATGTATCCACTTTCAAGCATAAATATATGTTCAATATATAAAATACACACGTGCACACAAATCAATAGATACACAAGTAAATACATAAACACACACATATATATATATATATATATTACAAGAAGAATACCCGTCTCAGGACGGGTAAAATTAATTCCTTGAACAGAAGTTTTGCACCACTTTTATGACCCATCATGAAGATTAAAATCATGATATAATACTTAACCTAATGTCTAGAATCCTTATTCCAATTTTTTATCAAAATACATTTCATGATTTTGATTCTACAAAATGTCAAAAATTTAAGCTTACGGGTCTTAAGAAATTGAAATTCACGGAATCTTGCTTAATTGGTGTCTAATAACTATGGATGAAATTCAATGCAAATCTGAAATATCTGAATTTTCAAATGGAAGATTGTGTCCATATTATACCTCCTAAAATCCTTTAAAACATTCCAAAGAAACTAAAATTTTGGAATATTTATTAATTGATGTTTGTTAAAATTTCACAACAACCAGAGGTATCTGAATTTTCAAATTTATCCCCTTTGCATTGAAGTAAATATAGTCCACATTTCTACCACTTACACCTAGCAGCTATGTTATTCTGAATGATCGGTTAATTAATTTAGACTGAATGCTGTACATATAAATACATAAACATAAACCTAACTTTATATAAATAGTAAATATAAAGTGCGTATTTCGGCTAAAATGAATTTCTTCAAATTTGTCAAATAAAATTAATAGCCTTATGAAAAATAGTATGTAAATTATAGGCGTTATAATTTTTAATTGTAATATTGCGAACGGTCTTCTATCCTTTATCAAAAAATGTACTTTTTAATAAAAAGTTGAATATGAAACATTTTTAACTATGTAAAAGTTTATTTCTGTCTTAATGTACAAATCGTTCCTATACTTTTTGTTAATATTAATGTACGCGTGTCCATCTTGTTATTACCGTTGAGCACAAAGAATTCCTTCCATCAAGCAACACTCATGTCAAAACGAGATCTTTCTCAGTCTATTAAAAACTGATACATACTAAAAACTGATACATACTAAAAACTGATACATACTAAAAACTGATACATACTAAAAACTGATACATACTAAAAACTGATACATACTAAAAACTGATACATACTAAAAACTGATACATACTAAAAACTGATACATACTAAAAACTGATACATACTAAAAACTGATACATACTAAAAACTGATACATACTAAAAACTGATACATACTAAAAACTGATACATACTAAAAACTCGTATATTGGAGCCCAGACAAATTTTGTGGCTTTAGTTTTAAAATTCATTGTTTTTGTTTGCGTGAATATGTAGATACGAAGTTGGTATGTAAATACATATAAAAGAGCAAGTTGATTTTCTAGAGAGAACAAATAGTTATATTACAGAATGTAAAAATATTAAAATCAGTTTTTTTTCCAAGTAATGCAATGCAATAATTTTTTTATATTTTTCATGAGATTCCGAGAAATCTATAATATTGATTTTTCTGCTTGTTTTTTTCAAACGTTTCAAGCTAAAAAAAGTTCTAATTGCTGCCAACATTTAGAGAGAAGAGAAAGAAAGAGAACAGAGAGAACAGAAGAAAAAAGGGGGAGAAGAGAAAGAAAGAGAACAGAGAGAACAGAAGAGAAAGAGAGAGAAGAGAAAGAAAGAGAACAGAAGAGAAAGAAAGAGAACAGAAGAGAAAGAGAGAGAAAAAGAGAGAAGAGAAAGAGAGAGAGAAGAGAAAGAGAGAGAGAAGAGAAAGAGAGAGAGAAGAGAAAGAGAGAGAGAAGAGAAAGAGAGAGAGAAGAGAAAGAGAGAGAGAAGAGAAAGAGAGAGAGAAGAGAAAGAGAGAGAGAGAAGAGAAAGAGAGAGAGAGAAGAGAAAGAAAGAGAGAAGAGAAAGAAAGAGAAGAGAAAGAAAGAGAGAGAAGAGAACAGAAGAGAAAGAGAGAGAAAAGAGAAAGAGAGAGAAGAGAAGAGAAAGAGAGAGAAGAGAAGAGAAAGAGAGAGAAGACAAAGAAAGAGAGAGAAGACAAAGAAAGAGAGAGAAGACAAAGAAAGAGAGAGAAGACAAAGAGAGAGAGAAGAGAAAGAGAGAGAGAAGAGAAAGAGAGAGAGAAGAGAAAGAGAGAGAGAAGAGAAAGAGAGAGAGAAGAGAAAGAGAGAGAGAAGAGAAAGAGAGAGAAGAGAAAGAGAGAGAAGAGAAAGAGAGAGAAGAGAAAGAGAGAGAAGAGAAAGAAAGAGAAGAGAAAGAGAGAGAAGAGAAAGAGAGAGAGAAGAGAAAGAGAGAGAGAAGAGAAAGAGAGAGAGAAGAGAAAGAGAGAGAGAAGAGAAAAGAGAGAGAGAAGAGAAAAGAGAGAGAGAAGAGAAAAGAGAGAGAGAAGAGAAAGAAAGAGAGAGAAGAGAAAGAAAGAGAGAGAAGAGAAAGAAAGAGAGAGAAGAGAAAGAAAGAGAGAGAAGAAAAATAAAGAGAAGAGAAAAGAGAAAGAGAAAAGAGAAAAGAGAAAGAGAAAAGAGAAAGAGAGAGAAGAGAGATAGAGAAATGCAATAAGCAAGGGAGACAAATCAAGGGAGGCGCGAGAAGCTCTATCCCTTAATAGACTGCAAAAACGGCCTATGCTAGAAATCTCATTTCTTTGATCAATCATAACTCAAAAACCAATAACACAACATTTCTTTTTGATAGGTTCTATAAGTGTGTAGAATTTCAGCATCATTAGTCAAGGCAACCCAGAGATCCAGAAAGGTCAGGCATGATTTTGTGTTATCCGTGTGTATGTATGTGCCACCCTGTATCTCATCAACTATTTGATGGATTCAGCTGATTTTTGGCAGAGATAGAGGTTCTAGGGTCTAGTTGATGGCATTTTAATTTCAGTTTACCATATACCTTAGTTTTTCAGAAAATTCCAACAAAACCTTAAAAATGACCATTGTATTGAGGCATAGCCTTTACAAAAGTAGTGACATTCCATGAAAAATACCAGTATACTGAAATCATATGCCCTTAATAGGGTTAAGATGAAAATTCATATACACTAAATGTACAAAAGCAAGGAAATTCCCAAATTTTTACACTTTTATTGTCATTAAGGGTATGCGAGCACAACAGGGCTATGTATTTTACTGGTAGGAATTTTTCTTCAGCGCACCTCACACACTTCATCCACTCATGCATAGAGATTTATACTGTAGTGATGTGATAATGAAATGGTTTGGTTGATATGTAGTCATACCCTTAATGACAATAAAAGTGTAAAAATTTGGAAATTTCCTTGCTTTTGTACATTTAGTGTATATGAATTTTCATCTTAACCCTATTAAGGGCATATGATTTCAGTATACTGGCATTTTTCATGGAATGCTGTTAAAAATAGGTTATAACTTAAAGAACTGTAGCAGATGCTACTACCGGCTAAGTGGATATTTATTCCAACTTCTTTCTCGATGTTAAGCAACTCCTTCTTCGTCTCGGAGATAGAAGAGGTTATCTCGTGAAAACACGTTGGCCAAAAATCCCGGCCAATCAGAGACCAACAGTCCAGCTTGATCACGCGTTGCTTGAGCCTTATTAAAGGTAGACGCAACAAGTGGAACAGCCTCTTTTTGCTCGTTTTCTCTTCCGATTTTCGGCCAGCAGGCAATGAGGAGATCGCCATCCTCGCCCCCCCCCCCCTGCTCGACCGAGGAGGTGGGGAGGCATAAGTCAAAGAAAAGGTAACATCTTCCATTTCTCATCTTCAACAGGAATAAAGAATTTTACCCAAATACGCACACATTACAATTGGCACAAAAAAATACATCACTTTACATCAAACACGCTCATATATACGCATTCATACAAACACGAACATTTCACTCCTTAAAAATGAACTTAAGCATTCTCTGTAATTGATAGCTTTACAAAATGTCTTATCCAAATAAATTGTTTTGTTTAATATAAATGTTTTACTCTAATTGTTGATTTTACTATTCTTGTGTGTAGCTTTATTATTCCTTTGCTTTCTTTCCAATATAATTTCCGATATGATGATAATGTTTTACTTTCTTCCCTTTTGTTTGTGTTAACCTGTTAATTTTATCCACACGTGGTCAGGCCAGCTTGAACAACGGGAATGACATGCCACCATAATGGCATCTCTCATAACCTTTGTCCGGCAATCCATAGCCACATCGGTTTACCCCTTTGTTCAACCTCCCCCCCCCCCGGCCATAGAACCTTTCTTTTTCTATTGACCTCTCGCCTTTTCTTTCATATTAAACATTTGTGAGTTAAAATTTTTTTGAGGTTGACAATTTTTTTTTAAAGTGGTTAAATGAACTCTTAAAACCCCAAATTCATCTCAAGTGATTACAAAATTCATATAACTACTAAAATATGGTGTACATATTTATAGAAAGGTACATTTATGAAACAAATTTCCATATTTATTCAATTCAGTCAAATACAACTTTCCTGATCCATAACTTGTTAAGATATTTTGATCAGCCAAACATTTTACAATGATCCATAAAAAATGTTTAAATCATTATAGTTAAATGTTTTGACATTAACACCCGGGAAAAAAGAATTTTATTGAAACTATGCAATACTTTTTGTTTCGTTAGCAAATATTTGATTTTTTCATATCAAAATTTGGAAATTCACTTGAACATTTAAAAAGCAAAACAAAAACCCCAACTTAAATCAACAACCTGCTAGCAAAAATTCAGTATCAAAATTATAATTTCACAAATACTTATTATAGATACAGTGTTATTTATTTACTGTTATATGTCATTAGTAATTGTTATATTTTAATAAAATGTTTATTAAAAACTTTGTGGCACTTTGAACTGATAGATAGCATGTAAGTCTTATGGAACAGGATGGTTGTAAAAATATTTTGTGATTGGTATTCATATACCGTTGTTTTTAAACTAAGATGTTCTGGAACATGGCATTCAGGCTTCATCCCCTCTATCTCGTTCGGTATATTCAACACCTGGAGAGAATTCAAAGACTGGCGATGTGGATAGTCGACGGACTCTGCACAAAGTCCTACAAACCACAACTAGATGACCTAAATCTGTACTCGCTGGAGTGTAGATAGCTACGTGACGAGCTCATCCTCGCCTTTAATATCATGTATGTCAACTAAAATATGCAGCATGATTTCTTCACACTGGCTCCCGCAGAGAGGACTTTGTGGAAACTCACAGAAACTGGAGACGATTCTTGTTGAATCATCGGAAGGCTTCTTTTTCAGTTCGGGTCACTGGATCGTAGAACAAGCTGCTGGAAACTGGTCAGCCTGCAGACATGCAAACATTGTGGCTATCGATCTTTGAATGAGTACTGGACATAAACTCTTCCCCCCTCTTTCATGACTCGCTTTTATACGACCATAGCCATGTGCCAATCTTTTGCCTATATATTGAAGTGAATTGGAACAAAAAACATTAATTCAAGTTGGAACATGATACAACTCGAGTTGTCAATTACATAAAGCATTCAAACAAACACCACTAGTGTACAGCGTTGGTTTATTGAGTTTTAATCTGGTGATACGATATCAATAATGAATGGACGAAGGCCTCAACCGGTTCTTGATGAATTATTGGAAGAAACAACAGTTGAAGAACTGAATAAAAAGTTTCATGCTTCAACAGTGGCCATATTTTCGTCATTTCAAATTAATAAATTATCAGAGATCAAAACCCTGGAATAATTCATCTGGAATGGATTTTTTTAAAATTGTCAAAATTTAATTATTGTATCTACGATGTTAACGATTTTAATAAATAAACATTGTATATTAGGGCAAGGACAATTGTAGAAAGTGGGTGTTTCTAAAGGTTAGAGGAGCCATGTTTGACAGGAATGTTAAAGTGGAAGTAAATAGTAAGATAATTTGGAGTTATGGGATGTCATCAATGAAGGTGGGAGTTTTTAGTCAGATCTCCAATGAATGACTAAAAACTAAATAAAAAAAAAGTCGTCTATTTTAAAAACCTGAGTTGTTTGATTAATTTAGATTAATGATGGCTGAGGAAGTTCCACTGAGCAAGAAGAAGCCTTCATTTCTTCCTTTCATTGCAAGCAAATTCCAGACAAGATAGTCATCAGCATCATAAACCAAAAGTCTCGCTCGAAGATTTGACATCTCGAAGTAGAGTCATTATGCAACAATATGAACTTAAGTTATTTTCTTTAAAGTTGTTTATAAGGCAAAATTTAACTTTATGAGAAAAATGTTGGCTATTTTCTCTAAAAGAAAAGAAAAAAAACTGTAGCAAACAAGAGGATCTCAGCTTAACTAAGGATCATTGTAAATGTGGAAATGAGAGAAAAGACTTGATGTTGATCTGAAAGTGGAGAAGATATAAACATTGAAGCAACAAGCATTTTTTGTTGTTGAAAATATTCAATTATATTTCTTTCAATGTAATAAAAAGTTTAAAATTTTGTTTGAATAATTAGAGCCTGGTTTACCGCAATTTTCTCTTGAAATACAAATATAGAAAAACTGAATTCCACAAAAGTAAAAACGGAAAAAGGAAAATTACTGAAAAGTTCAAACAGAAAATAGGCAAATTACAAAAAAATTTAAACTGAAAATTTTAACCCCTAAATAGGCAAAGTAAAGAAACTGGGAAATGGGTTCCATGTGTTCATCGAGTCTCACAAATGAGTTTGTCTGAGTTCATCTTTTGTATTATGTCTTCGATAACTATGGCTAAGCTTTGCAAACTGTAATACAAAATGTTACAGTATTCTGCTTGTTAATCTAGAAGAAGCATAATAGATATCACAGTTTACCAGCAAGCCCTCCCCCCCCCCCCACACACACACACGCGAAAACATAAAATAATGAAACCAAAAATCGAATTATTTTACTCCTAATTGGAAAAAAAGGGTGGGTTCATATCTTTCCTGACAGTATGTATTAATGCATAAATTAGCACAACAAATATGCACAGATTTGAACTTGTCCTATATTTGTTAAATTCTCAATGAATTAAATCCGGGTTTAAACCAGTCAGAAGTTGGTAATCATTAGTTTATCCAAGCAGTTTAGCCACAAAAAAAAAATCCAACATGGCTGCACGGAGAACTCAAATAAAGCCACTAAGATAAGGTCATTCAACTTTCATATAAATTCAAAGAGTAGCAGTTGTAATAATTACTACAAAACAACCGAACTTGTAGTTGGCTGCAATAGCTTGTCTAATTTTATGGCATATACACTCTTTTTTGGTTATTTATTAAACAATAGAGAATTCATTGAATAAATATTTAACCGATGGCTGGTTAAATTGTAGGTTCTTACCTTTCACAAAGTCACTAATAGATACTATAAGATTTAAAATTTGCCTGCGATTCCATAGTCTGCATCTGTATCTATTTGGCTACATCTGCAATCCTAGGTAGTAATAAAGTTAAATTAGTAGCTTGCCAGGTAGAATTGATATGTCCAGTGTCTCTAAGTGACATTTTTATTATCTAACTAGATCAGGAAGCTTTTATGGCAAAATGATCTTATAAAAGTAATAAAGTAATAATAGCTGCTTTATGATACAAATCAACATGGAGGTCATTTGCAGGGTTTTACTCTTGTGTGTGGGCAGGATATGTAATGTTCTTAAAAGCCACCCTACAAGCAGAATTTAAACTTTGCTCCAGTGGAGGATGTCCAGTCTTTGTCCCAGATAAGTTTATGCTAATGAATAGACAATAAAATAAGGCAACTAGCCTGACGAATTCCTTTGTGGAAAGAAAGAAACATTTCCGTGTGGCTTATTTGCCATCAATATATTTGTATACTACTACAAAGCTCTACTCATGTATTGAGCATTGAAGTAAATACTGAAACAAAAATGTACAAGGCATGTCTAAAAAGTATCTGACCGTAGGCCGGAAAAATATTTCAAATACCTGATGGGGTTGGGACCCTTATCCCCTTCAAAGTAGGCCCCTTATGCTTGCACACACTTAGCCCACCGCTCCATCCACTGCCGGAAACACCTCTGAAAGTCTTTTTTGGGAATGGTCTTCATCTCCGCCGTCGCGTTCCACATTAACTCTTCTCTAGTATCAAAACGGAAACCTTTCAGTGGCGTCTTCAATTTTCGAAACAACCAGAAGTCGCAAAGAGTCATGTCTGGAGAGTAGGAAGATTGGCGAATGACTGGAATTCCATGTTTGGCAAGGAAATGTGAGATCAATTGGGATGAATGTGCGAGGGCGTTGTCGTGATGCAGTTGCCAGTTTTTCGCCGTCCACATGTCTAGTCTTTTCCGCCAAACTGTGTCGCAGAGACACCAGCGAACATCTTGATAGTACTCCTTTGTCACTGTTTGTCCTTCCAGTGTGTATGCACAATTCCACGGATATCAAAGAAAACAGTCAGCATCACTTTGATTTTGCTTAGCACCTGTCACGCTTTTTTGGCCTTGGAAACATGGGATGCTTCCATTGCGACGACTGTGTTTTTGTTTCTGGATCGTACTCATACACCCATGACTCATCTCCAGTTATCACAGTGTTCAGAAACCCAGGATCAGTGTTTGCAGTTTCTAGAAGGTCCTGTGCAACTTGAAAACGGAGGTCCTTTTAATTTCTGCGACAACAACTTGGGCATAGATTTTGTAGCCACTCTGTGCATGTTCAAATCACGCAAAATTGCATGTGCGGAATCTTTACTCACTCCGACCTCTTGAGCAATCTCCCGCACAGTTGAACGACAATCTTTCATCACAAAATTTCGCACCCTCTCAACAACAGCGGCACTCAAGCAGTTTGGGGCCTGCCAGAATGCTGATAACTCTGCTGATGTGCGGCCATTTTTGAATCGGTTGAGAATCACCAAACTTTTGACAAAATTTGATGCAGTACTTTTGCTCAACATGTTCAGTCATCTTGAGAGAATCGCTAATCCGACGAACACATTGTATAGCACCTCACTCAGCGACTAATGCGCAGGAAGGTGATGATAAAATTTACACATGCGCATAAAGGTGTCTTCCTTCACTGTGTAGAGTCGGGCCACCCTATCGTCTATTTCGCATGGAAAATTAAAGGTCGGATACTTTTTAGACAGGCATTGTATACATAACATCTTTTTTTTTATCTTTTTGTTTTTGCTGGGAATGGAGAATCCTATCAGAAACCAGACATTCACCCATTATTTTAGACACTCCAGTCGTCCCTTTAAGGGCAATTATTTGTGACTCTTCACCGGGTATATTCGCCAGATAGTTTTTGAAATTCCTTTTCATTAGTCCGGTTGCTCCTATAATTACTGGGATGATGGAGATCTTCCTAAGATTCCAGTTTCTTTTCATGTCATACATAAGACCTTGGTATTTCATAATCTTTTCCCTTTCAGCTCTGTTTAAGCCAGCATCATTAGAGACACTGACTTTAACTAGGGTTGCTACTTTCTCCCTTTTGTCTCATATCACTATGTCAGGTTTAACAGCTCCATTCTCTAGATATTTAACATTTGTAAACAACCGACATATACTGAATATGTTCTCGGTACTTCTGCAGTTTACAGATCATGCTTAAATAATAAGGTTATTATTTAGAAACCTATTAACATGGGGGAAGGTGGGGTACAAGTTGTTTTAGGTTAAAATAACGTTAGTATTTAGAAACCTATTCTTAACATGAGGTGGTGCTTCGGTAACATTCGTAATGGTTTACAGTATCAGAAGTCTGAAATTGATCACTATAATTCATTAAAGTCGTCTGGTCTAAAAAAAAATTTAAAAAAAACTTGTTTTCATAATTGTCCATTTGATTGTGTAACACTCAGTGTCTCTACGTGACGCCCATCATCTTTTGGTCGACTATTCCAGAAACGTCCCCAAAAAACTATTAATATAGGTAATATGTGGTCAAAGCATATTTCTTACCTGTACAAAAATACCGACTGACGGATAGACAGATAATTTGTGTCTGTGTATCCGTCGGTAGAATGTTTTCTAAGCGTAAGAAATACTCGACCATATCCTTAAATATTTATTTTAATGTAAACAATACATAAAAAAAATGACGAAATTTCACGCCGACACTGGAAATTGAAAGTGCAAACCGTAGTAGTCTTTCTAGTTATTGTCTGAACTAAATCGGAAATTATGAAAAGTCGTTCAATTTAAGTCACTTAATCAAAAAATAAATAAATAATTGAATACAGTGTTTTCCAGCTTAGTTCCTTGTGAAAAAACATGCAAGCTAATTTAACCGGTGAAATGGGTTTGTAGGAGATGAGGCTGCTACCCTCTCATTCGAATACGTTTTTGTGTGAGTAAGATGCAGGGGTCTCAATGTAGGTTTTAATGTATGATGATGTAGTTCAGGGAAAGTTTCTGGAAACATGATTAGTCAAAATTTTTGAAGGTAGGTGTGATTGTCTTCGCGTAGGGTGTATTAATTTGTCCGACTACCTTATGATGAAAAAGAGGGGAAAAATCAAGTCTACTTTATATAGATAAATGGATATATATATATATATATATACACATATACACACAACATTTAGCTACATTCCAAAGACCAAGACACAAAAGCAGGACACATTCCGGCATTGTCTGGGATTGACTGATGAACCATAAAAAAGAAAACTGAAATGTTTTTTTTTGTCATAAATAGAAAGTAACATGTGGATAACGCCCCCCAAAAAATGAAAGTCTCGAAATAGTTTTATTTTTTTGTTTAGCAATAAAAAAAAAAAAAACAACTAACTTTTTATGCGATTAATATTTTAAAAAGTGTACCAATCATGCATATTAATATTTACATAAAAACATGTAAAAATGTTGTAAATTTGATTTATTGTAGATTACTTATATGGAATTGAAGAATTAGATAAATGATTACAGTTCATAGCCCTTTCATATCGACTATTTAAAAGATTAGATCTTTTGTCATTATCAATCCAGTTTTGGTATTCAAGGCGCTGAGTGTCTCGGACATGCAAGATGGCGGAGCGAACACAGGTCGAAAAGACCTTGCCCCGAGTGCTGAAAGAAATGTGCCTAGATGTAAGGATTGGCAGCAGTTTCCTGAACGCAAGCAACACAACGGCGAGCAGTGATAGGATGTTCTCAACCACTACCAACATGTCGCCCAGGTAGCAGAAGGTAGTTTAAATATCAAGTGGGATGCCATCCACATTCACAAGTGCCACTGTTCGACCATCAATTGGTTGGGCAACTGCGACAAACCTAATCCAGATCAACAAGCAGCTTCCCAGCAAAGCCACTACACTTATTGTGGATCCATTGGGAGCATTCGGTGAGTTTAAACCTACACATCTGTGACAGAGCAGGAAAACATGCCAGCGTCCGGCGGGAGGTAGAGACCAACACCAGAGATAAGAAATTTTGTCTTTTTTATGTTGACTCTCAGTCCTTTGCTCTTCATGCGCGTCTTTCATGTCAGCAACCGTGAGTTGCACCCCTCCAGAGAATTTGCAATAACAAACTTGTCTGCATACAGGAACTCACTCGACAATGCCTCCAGAACCATGATGAAGAGAAGTGGACTGAGTACTGAGCCCTGTTGGACCCCAACGTCCACTCAAAACTCACTGTCATAACTGTTGACAGGAACACAACTACGAACATTTGCGTACATGTCCTGGAGAACACTGACAGCCAACTCCTCTACACCAAGGCTTCTCATTGCCTATCAGGGCACTTTCCTAGTCACAGTCAAATGTCTTTGAGATTAATGAATGCAAAGTAGAGAGGTTTCCTGGATGCAATGAACATGGCATCAAAGGTTCTTCTGCTTGGCAGAAAATCTAACTGCATTTCCTCGATGCTCACCATCCCATGGATGGGAATGTAAAAGATATGCTAGAGCAGTTTCATTACCTGGTCAGTAAGCGTCGGTGGTACTTCAGGGAACGAGTCACTTGGCCACTCAAACTCAACATTTAGGAATCTCGCATAACATTATTCATCTTATCCTCATCACTGAGTGTGATCTCACCAGCATTATTCCGGATAAACTTTTCACCCGTAACAGCCTGTTTAGTGTGGCCCATTTGTTTGGCTAACCTGTAGATATCATTGCCGTTAAGTGAATCATTAGCAAAAGTCTCTCTTTCGGCTTCCGACTTGACAATCCAAACAGTATATTTGACAGAATTTGTTATAGAATTACATAATAGCCAGTTTTTCATTATGACAAAAAAACACTGATTTCTTTCAATGAACTACAAACATTACCTTTTTTGTAAATTTACCATTTCACAAATGTTGTAATGTTTGGGATTTTCAATTTCCAAGAGTTTGACAAAAACATACAATTTTAAAGTTTTAAATGTTTTAAAGAATTAGTCTACATTCATTAGTCTTGAAAATTGAGTAGGTGCTATCAAGATTTTACAATACGTGGTTGTTCTATGTTATTTATTTTAGCTTTGTAAACAACTATGCCATTCGTTAAGAATTTTCCGTCTAATAGTTATTTGGATTTCAGCATTTACAAATTCATTGGTATGATACAATTTGATCATTATAAAATCTGTTTATTTTGATTTTTTTTCCCCCATGAAAAATTGTGCAGCACACCATTGTCTCAACTGGTATCTTAAGCAGCACAAGCTAAATGGTGACAGATAGAAACTGGAAGTCATTCACGAAATGTCTAACCTCAGCATGAGACAAAACAAAAGAATTGAAAATAACAAGCAGTACTACTAGCTTCATTGCGAGTTACAACACGATTTGTTGTTGTTAGATCACTCTTTGGCGCTTGCTGTGAATACTCGCCGACTTAGTATTTACAAAGTTATATTCCTCCTAAATTCTGAGCTGATTTCAACCGGTAACTCTTCTCACTTGCGAATCAGTGGCGATTTGTAGTCGGAGTTTGCACCCGTCGACCGTCAGGAATTATCTTCCTGCACTGAAGATTGCGTAAGCATGAAACATCAATGTCTGTAGGTAATAAATAATTAATATTTATTTATAAATATTAATATATATATATATATATATGTGTGTGTGTGTGTGAACCTGTATGAGTGCGTTCACTGCACTGGCCGCGATCGCCCCATATGTTGTGCCGGTTAAAAGTTGCTGTCAGTTTCTAAACAAGTAACAGGTTTATTTGTTGGAGGTTACAAATGAAACTCGTGTTCCCAGGTTGAGCTGCCGACTTGCAAAATGAGATTTTAGCCTGACCAAAAAAAAATAAAATAAAATAAGAATCCTTTAGCTAAGAGCCCCAATGGGCCCATCTTGCCTGAAGAGGCATGCAGCTCCAGTCCTTTGCAAAAACCAACTGCCTGTCATGCCAAGAAGGTCAGGTCTCCCCCTCCCATCTTCTAGAATCTTTTCCCCTGACCGGAAATCTTGGATTCCAGTCTTTCTCACAGGTCAACACCTGTCCACCCAGAAGCTGACTGCTGGAGATATCCACTAGAGATAACTGGCAGACAGTCCACTCAAGGGGGTTTATCATCTGAAACTTTTTAGATTTAATATTGGAATGAAAGAAAATGCAGCCTAGTGTATGTTTACATATATATGTGATTTTTTTTGTATGCTAGCAGCAAAGCAAATTTACATTGTCAAAAGAAACTGAAAACTCAATAGTTTCGATTCTTAATTTTTCCCCCCAAAATGGCAGCACATTCTTGTACCTGTTTTGCATGAAGTTAACTTGAAGAAACGAAATGTTAACAAGCTTACATTTTCCTGATTCAGTTAACTTGAAGAAACGAAATGTTAACAAGCTTATATTTTCCTGATTCAGTTATTTGAAGAAACGAAATGTTAACAAGCTTACATTTTCCTGATTCAGTATGCCAGACTTATTAATAAAAATGAAACTGAAACTTTAGATTTAATATTGGAATGAAAAAAAAAAGGTGGAGTTATTTTAGATCGTTTGAAGTTCTAACCTTGAAGAAATCAATAAAAGATTTGAGAACCTTCAAAAAGACGCAAATTTTCACAGATTATTGGATTTAAAAAGACTATACAAACTAAAACAAATCTCGACAAATCAATAATTCTCAGTTTTCTTATTCGTATAATCTATAATTTAAATATTTAAATTGTACTCCTCCCAAATCCTCATTTGTGGATTCACATATGAATAAAACTCAAAAACTGGATGAAGTTGAAGTTACTGTGTACTTTTTATAGTCATTCTTTTTTCATATTTTTCCAGATTTCAACAATTAAAGAACGTGTATTTTTGTGTAAAACCTATTTCAAGAAAGTGGTCGATACAGATTTGGAATCAGTCTTTTGCTGATAAATTCACAGATCCACACTGCAATGCAGCACATAAACTGGTTGAGAAATTTTGGAAAATATCACCAGTGGACTATGTTAAACGATATTGAATGTCTACTAAGGAGACACTATTGGATATTTATGCAGCAAAGTCCAAGAAAATTACGACGAAAGTTAGCGCAGAAGCTAGATATTCATTTTAAAACTGCTCATAAGGCAATCAGAAAAAAAAAAAAAATGAAAACTCCTACCATACAAAATAAAATAGCATTTTTATTAATACTAACGAGACATCACTTTCAATATTATTTAGCATTTTCATTCGTCTCTCCCTCCTCTATTCTATAATGAAGCTTGCTAATGAAAATATAAGTGAATAGAAACTTTCTGAACACTGAATATGATAATTATATAAATATAATAAAAAAAACTATTTCCTTTATTTGGAAATTTCCAGAGTTTATCATCGTTTTCTTTAGTTTTTTTTATTAACGTGCAGGGTATCATCCACACTGGTGGACTCCCGTCCAGGTAATTCTACTAGTAAGTAAACAAATCAAATGAATACAAAAGTCTTAAATAAAACCGTTAATACACATGAAGATCATATTTGCTTATAGAAGGTCGAAAACTATGTTAAAAAAAAAAAGGTGTGCATGGGTGACAATCACCAGTATTAAACTGAAGCCAAAAAAAAAAATAAAGAGTTGTTTGGTAACTAAACCTTTAATAAAATAACTCCTTTTATGCAATTTATTTTGGTACACTCTCAAAACCAGATCAACTAGTCAAGATTAGATAATACAAATATTTAAGATGTTTGTATCAACTCCATAACACGCCTGGATAGCCCAGGCACTAAGGAGCGTGGTTAACCAACGAAGACCTGGCTTAAATTCACAAGAAGTCCTTTGACTGCATGATTAATATTAACCATTTAGATCGGACCACATGGAGAGCAGGCGCGAGACGTTAGCTGGTGTTGCCCACCCTGGAGTCCGAGAAACTCGTAGCACCTTAAATTCCAAAACCTAATGAGGATGACGATTGGGAGGAGGGGAAATATCTACGCACTGTAGGACGAATAATTTTGTAAAGAAATTAATCCCAAAGAAGTTCAGCAATGCACAAAAGATCCAATATTGTTTTACCCTTCTGGAAACTATTAAAACAAAAGCATAGAGACACACAGTGAGGATCCTAGTCTATTTTATACCAGCTGAAGTACTTGTAACGAAAGATTTTCTGAAATTTAAAGCCAGGTTATAAAAATCCTCCAGTTATCAATTGAAGGTTTAACCAAATCCCAAGTAAATAAACTTCATCTATTGACAACAGAGATTGCATGTATTATGTTTTTTGTTTGTTTCTTATCAAATGGAAGCACAAATTAAATTCATGAAATTTAATAACCAAATCACGTTTTAGTTAAAAAAAATAAATACTGCAATTTCTATAGTTTAAAAGCGAATTATCTCCCTTACACTAGATGGGTCCAAAAGTCAGGTTTCAATATTTAAATTTAAAACTCGATCAATGTACCAATGAGTAGCATGTCAGTCCCAATTGTGTTTTGCTACAAACAAACCTCAGGGTAAAGTGATTTATTATTGTTATGTGGCAAACCGTAAAAAAGTGTAATATAGACAGGCTTTGAATCCATAGCAATAGGTATATGAAAAGATAGCACAGTTAAAATGTCCATCAACATGGCAGTGTGTGCAAGGAGGCAGGGAGGTAAAGAAAAAGAAAATTAAATTTACAACATTATTCCAATTGAAACAACCCCAATTTGTAGTTTCTATTTTATGACATATCAGCAATGTTGGGGTTACCTAATGCCAAACAATAGCTACTGTAAACGATACATAAAACACAAGTTGCTAGTTAACCCATAAGAGGGTTCATGCTCATCCCAACAGTATTATAGTGCAAATAAATGCAATAGAGTTGACTGGATTTTAACTCGGTTCAGCCGATTCCCTACTTTGTGTAGATATCGATTACACTACTCAAGAACCTCCACCCTCACCAACAGTTTGAAATGTTTTTCACACTCCTGAAGAATTGAAGAAACAACTGAATTTATATGTAGGTCTTGAAAGTAAAAACAAAACTGGCATTCCGCTCTGATTATCTAACAATATATGGGTGTTGCAAGCAATAGAATTTGGAAAAACTTCAAATTCCTTCAGACGATGAAAGAAAATTATTTAAACAATGCAGGTACCATTCTATCTGAAAAAAAACTTTTTTATATAGTCAGTGGTTAGAAAATACCAAAAGCTTTTTTATATAGTCAGTGGTTAGAAAATACCAAATACTAGCTGTATCTGTGAGTCTTTAATTTCATTTTTGTTTCAATCATTGACCCACACCCACCCATTTCTCTGAATTCTTATAAAAAATATTTTCTTTATGGAAAAATAATTCAATGAAGGAATATATGGTAGCTAAAAAATCATTTTTGACATAAAAAAAAAAAAAAAGCAATTGGGCAGCTTACACAAGGCTGAAATTTAAATCCCATAAATACTTAGTTTTTTTTCGTCTTTCAATGATGAAGTAAACATGATACAATATAAATATTTAAAAAAAAAAGCTGTTGCATGCCCTTCCCCCTCCTTTAAAAGTCAGATGTTTGTGAAGTTACACTGAATTACTTATGGTACCGTTTGGTCATAAGATTAATTAAATAATATTGTTTTAAATTATAACATACTTTCAAAAACAGTTAAGTTAAAATGTTACGTTTGAACTTTAATTGCCATAGAAATACAATAACTTAACTGACAATTGTATTTATTAAATATTTGTTTACAAAAAAAGTTTGTAGGAGGGTAGTGGCATTTTATTCCTAAAAAGATACCCATTTTAGTCTTGACAAGAAAAAAAAGATAAATTAATGTGCTGCTTTTTTTTGGCTTGGTTATGTTTTCATATTTTCTCGACTCCAATTCTGCAAAACATTCATTTTTGTTTTTTTAATAATTTATCAAATGCATTTACCACTTGATTGGCATAGACATTGGTCTCAGATCTATTTTAGTAATCACCATGAATACAAACTTAAATGTATTTAAATAAACGAATTTTATGCAAAGATAGCATCACACAATTTCAACAAATGTCAGATGTATTATTTCAGAGATATTTATTTTAATTTAATGTTTTCTATTTTACTTTTTTTATTAAAAAAAAATCTTTAATTAAAAGTTTAATTTAAAAAAAAGATTAAATCTAGTTTTAAATTGATCACATTATGTAAGCTATTTGTTTCAGTGTGCATAAATACATGTTTTAGCATTTAAAAAAAAATAGGTCAATCATTTTGAGCTGGTCATTTTTGTTTACGTTCTTAACAGAGTTCAAACAATATATTTATTAAAGAAAGATTAATGTAAAGATTGGCACTCACTTAACAGCTTGAGTTGGCTGATTGTTATTTTTTAAATAACCCTGACAAGCACACTTGACCTAACTGAAACCATTGATAGACTTCCAGGCTGACAGAAGAACACATTTATATAAATGCAGCCCCCCCCCCCCCCAAGCCAGGCTCATTTCTAAGTAGTATTGGGTATCAGACAATCAAACTTTAGCTTCACCTCTTTTGTGTATGTAGAAGAATAAACCAGTGATCGTGACGTTTTTGTTGTACATTATTTTTTTTATTTCACAACTTGTCATAATGGCCAGTGACAAATTCTCAGCGTCTCAATTTCACCCTGGCGCCCATCAAATATATAGAACGACACTAATAACTGACCCAAAGTATAGGTGAACAAATCAAATAAATAATTCAATGTGATCAAAAAAAGACATTAATATAAACGTTAAATTGAATTATAACAGTATCATCCTGTCATTCAATTATTAATGTAAAAATCATCATATTTGGTTTAATATCTGTTTTACATGCTGGCATGCATGGACAGCTTTAAAACCGACTTCCAAACTAACCTATCTCTGGCCAGGTCTTTATCATTCTTTCAAGTTCAATTTTATCACTTCCTCCCATGTTTTCCTTGACCTGTAAACTTAACTTACTACCATAACTGTTACTAACACAAGAACTCTTATCCATTCTTTCAACATAGCCACACCACTATAGTCTTTTGTTCTGTACACAGTTCCCTATACTGTCCAGATTTAATCTTGCTCTGAGGTCATCAGAACTAAGTTTGTCTTTAAGACCCACATTACACATCCATTGTATCATTCTCATATCATTTCTCTCCATACAATGCATGTTCTCAACCCTCAGTTGCGAGGTTTCACTTTCATAAAGCATCACACATGCCTGATAGACTCTTCCCTTGGTCGACAGTGGTAATGCTCTGCTTGTTAGTAATGGCAGAAGTTCCCTGAACTTATTAGATCCACTCCCGATTCTTGCAATCACACAAGCACTTACTATACCTTGTGCTCCAATGGTATCATCAAGGTAAAAAAACAAAAAACTTTGACAACTTCAATAGCTTCCCCATTCAGATATACTTTCTCCACATCTCAGTTCTCATCCATATCCATTTGCTTAGATGTTTTGCACATAAACTGGTTATCCTCTCAACCTACCAGGAATTCCACTGCATTTCTTGTGTACCAAATTCTTACAAGTACCACAAAAGATTGAATTGAATCCGACTCCCTTTCCAAACTGAGCAGGGGAACTTTCCTCTTTTTGAAAGCTTTCTAACACTACAACCACTAATCATCACTTTGGTCTTGATAAATAACATTCACTCTCAGACCTTTACTTTCTATAGCATTCCTTTAAGTCTTTAACTTAACAAGGTCTTCCATTCATTTTTACAGGCAAGTACAAAATCATCAGCATACAGCATCTCTTCTGCACAACCTGTACAAAACTCCCTGGACAAGGCTTTTTGAGACACAAATGAAAAGCATTAGACTCAGTACAGGACCCTGATGCACTCTTACTTGAATATCAAAACTGTCACTAAATGTGCTGTTAATTCTAACACAACTGAGCATTTCTAAACATTGCTCCACCAACCACTCATTTATGCAAAACCCACCAGACAACCTCTCTTAGAACTGTCAAAGGCTTTTCCCAGATCCACAAAAGCAAAATACAGTTTCTTCTTATTAAAGTTCTTCTCTTCATTTGTCTCAGGATAAATATAGCACCAGTGATACTTTGCCCAGGAATAAAACCAAACTGCAAATTAAATTGAATTATAACAGTACCGTCATGTTATTCAATCATTAATGTCACCAAATTATGAAACTAATTATTTCTGGTTACTGTAAATTGTTAAGCAAAGGAAAAAGACGGTTTATGCTGATAACAAAGATGGCTGTTAATTCTGAGGCCCCAACCTTTATGTTCAGTCTGGGGCTCCAAAATCTTAGCTATTAATGCTATTTTCTCTGTGCATTTAAAAATAAGCATTAATAAGTGTATTTTATGTCACCAACACTGCTTAAATTGCTGCTAATGTTTTAATTAGTATGCCTTGTATTATTCTAAAAAATTAAACATAACTTGATGAAAAGTAAATATTTGTGATTTTATGTAATATATTTTATTTCGTTTGTATTACGAGAAAAAAATTTGATCAACATGTTTGGTTTAAGAAAAAGTTGTCTAACACATGCCAGCATTTAAACCGGACGTTAAGCTGAATAAACTAAAACTTATCGTTTTAGTTTATTCAGCTTAACGTCCGGTTTAAATGCTGGCATGTGTTAGACAACTTTTAAAAATTGACTTCTAAACTAACCTACTTCTGCCCTGAAAAAAAAAAAAAAGAAGCTGCATAATCACTAACTTGTTTAAAATGAATAATCGTTTCTTGGCCAAGTGTTATGTAATGTGATATCAATTTATTTTGTAAGAGCAAGTTATTTTTTATTATTATAAAAGATTGTTACAGGTTCTATGTGTTTTGAAGGAAGACAGTACAAGTAGACTCACCTTGAGAAGAATCTACTAATTAGCCATGAGTGACAAGTCTCTTGTAGCATTTCATAAAGACAACATACTAAATAGTTTTTTGCAAACAAATTATTGTACTTTCTGTTGTGATATCCAAATTATTTTATGAAATAAATAGGTTAATATCAATTTTAAAACTATAATTGTTTATCTGAAGTCTGACACAGGTAAAGAAAAGTTGAAATTTCATTTTATGAATTCCATAAGCGAATAGTGCTATTTAGGTCATAAACCTAAAATGCCACCGTCTAACAAACTTCCTAACCACAATAAATATTAAGATTAATTTTGACAGTCCATCCGCATAACCATGTTTTTTGGATGCGATGTATTCCATTCTAAAATGATAGTTCAGTAGGGTTACACCCCATCGCTGTAAACGGTTAGCAGTGTGGGTAGGAACGCCTTTTTTTATCCAAATATAGTTACTAACGGTTTATGGTGTATTTGAAGTATAAATGATCTACCATGTAAAAAGTGATGGTATTGTTTTAACCCCGAACACAATCCATAATGCCTCTTTCTTGATCTGACTATAATTTTTCTCAGCCGGTAGAAGAGTCCTTGAAATGTGTGCGATCGATTTAGTAGTACCAGCTTCATATTTGTGTAGCACCCACTTCGTATTCACTAGCATCAGTCGCAAGGATGATTTCTTTCAAAGAATCATGAGCTAAGGCTAGATCTGAGAGTAGACATTTTTTTATTTTCTGGAAAGCCATCTCGCAATCTTTTGACCATATCCATTTTTTGTCTTTCCTTAATAATTCGTTAAAGGGGGAGGGGCTCTTAAATCGTACATTTTTGGAATGTAGATTGCATAATATTGGGCCAACCCAAGAAACGATTGTAGTTTTGCAACTGTGTCGCGTGCAGGAATATTTTTCATTGCATCGGTCGTCTGTGGGTCCGGTTTCCTGCCTTCACTGTCTATCACTTGTCCAAGGTATTTATTTTTTTCCATGAAGAATTAACACTTCTCGGGACCTAATTTGAAATTGAATTCTTCTAGTCGTTTGAACATAGCTCTGATGCATGTTTTGTGTTTGTGAACCTTCTTAATTCTGACTAGAATATTGTCTAAATAGGCGATAGCAAACTCAAGACCTACCAGCATAATGTCCATAATCTGCTGAAACAAAGCTGGGGCGACCTTTAAGCCGAAAGGAAGCCTATTTAGTTTGAAAATTCCCTTATATTTTGAGCATTCCTCGTTCACTTTAACCTGCAAGTATACGTCAGATAGATTTTTGAAAAAATCTTTCCTCCATTTAGCTTCGAGAAAATGTCTTCTGGCGATGAAATGGATAATTATGATCCTTCAGGTAATCCAGTTGAAAAATTTTCTTTTTGACGTAGACGGTGGGCGACGCCCAGTCCACATGGTCTACCTTAGATATGACTCCCATTTTTTCTAATCTTTCCGGTTCTTTGTTAATTGTGTCTAAGGAAGAAAAAGGGACGTTTCTCTTTGGTTTAAAAATTGGAGTGACATTTTCCTTAAGTTCAAACTTGACTTCTGTCTTTGTACATAAACCCAAACCCTCAGAGAAAACTCTGGGATATTCTTTCAATTCATTCACAAATTTTTCATATATTTTTTTCTTTTCTGCACCGTTTATTTCATTGCAAAAAGAGTTCATTGGGAGTTTAAATAAATTGAACAGTACTATCCAGTCTATTCTGAAGAGACATGAAGTAACCCCTTGAATCACACATACTTTTGGTCTTTCAGTTTTGCCACAGAAAGAAATATCGCACTTTAATTTTCCTGTAAAATTTATTTTTTTCCTGAACCCCGTTTCGCAATTTTCTTGGTTTCAGATAATTTGGGTTTTCCAATTTTCCATCCATGTTAGTTCATCAATAATGCTTATGTCTGAGCCAGAATCCAGTAAAAAAAGTGACTGTATGACCATTTATACGTAAATCTACGTATTTTCGATTTTCACTGTTCTGGATTTCTTTTTTTGATAACACAACGTTCATTTTTACAAAATTATTTTACTTGTGACAAACAGAATTTATGACCCTTCCACAAGATTCACAGAATTTGTTCTCATACCAACATACATTTTTAGTATGTTTAGTATTTCCGCACGTCTCATATTTTCTTGTCTTTTTAAATTTAGGAGTTTTGGTTTTTATGCGTTGTACTTTTGGCAACACTTTTTTCCTCAATTTGGGTATTATCCCTTTTAACATTAATGAGACGCTGACATACTTCCGTCACTCTTTGTAACGTGATTTTCGTGGCTTGCTCCACCATTGTTAAGATTCTAAACCTTATTTCTTTGTACTTAGGGGCTGTTAGTTCTTGAACAAAGATTAGGCATTTGAATAAATCTTTGGGGATTTCATCTATCTTGAAATGCTCAACTGAAGAGTTTACTGTTCTTGCATATGCCAAAAAATCATTGTTATCCGTTTTCACAATATTTAGACATTTGTATCGCGTGTGGAATAGACTATTTCTTCTGTGGAATATCTTCGACAGTATATAGTTTCATCAAATGAATCTTCCTCAGGTTCTCTGGGCAATATCAAGTTTGTATATTTGTTATTCTCCTGTTCCCAGTTTCTGTAATAACAGGGTTACCTGTTCTTCATCCGACCTAAGCATCTTTTAGCAAATATCATTTCAAATCCTCTGAAATATGTTGGAAATGTAACGCCAGGATCAGGCTGGTATACAAATTCAGATAAAGAATTTGCAATTCCTTTGGAAGAAAAAACAAAACTTTATCCTTTCATTGGTGGTCTGTTTCAAAAATTTTTTGAAACTTTTCTGTTGTTGTAACTCTTCATGCTGTTGTTGTTGCATGCTCGTACACAGCATTTTAGTCATTTCGACTAATTTTTCCATATTGAAAATACTCAGAAGTCGACACACTCACACAATTTTTTAACTTATATAGTTTGTAATGTTAATGGTCCGAGTTCGGATTCACAGTCCATCATACGATTTTTTTAAATTTTTTATTTATTTATTTTTTTTTAAAAATCGAACAATAAAAGTATTCTTAGTTTTTTTAAAAAAGGATTTCCTCTTTGACACACCTTTTTAAGATGTCTTTTAGTTGTACTGGAAAATCCATAGTAATCCTTGTTCGTTAGCGCACATGTACGTCCAATGATAAAAATGTTGGATGCTTTTTTTTTTGTACCTTGTAGATGTAAATCGGGCTTTGTAGTGTGAATTTGATTAGCGAACCATGTTTGATTATTTCGTTCACAATGTTACTTGCATGTATTTATTGAAGAAAAAAAAGCATGCGTGTGACTGAACATATTCCAAAATTTGGTTTTGTTTACAAATCCTTATTTGCCAGCTCATATAGTTGAGTTTACCATATCTTTTATGGGTTCGTTTTCGAAATCGTCGTAGCCAGCTGATATAACTTGGTTAAAAGTTATAACAAAAATAACCAGAGTGTAAGGTCTTTAAAAGAGGATGATTTATTACAACATATATCTTGTACAAAACAATAGCACTACCGGTAATCCAATAGGATCAACCTAATACCGTTGAATACAGTCCACCATACATACTACTGTTCATAGTATATACAGACTACAGACTAGTACACTTATCAGCCTTGAGGAAATATCATAATACAAAAAATTATATTTTAATTGTTGCCATAATTTATAATTAACTGAACAGTAACCTACCTCATCTGTCGACCCATTTTCACTCTTGATTCACTATCTAATATTAATTTCACTATCTAATATCTATCTAATATTAATTTCTCTAAGCATTTAGACAAAGGCCTCTTTTCATCTAATTTACATAGTGTGTACGACATACCATAAATACATATGTAAATTAGATAACAAAATAGTAGGCCACTTTATATTATCCTTATAGATAAGATAGAAATAAAGGACTTATTTTTAGTTATGCAAGAAGAATTTAACAGAAATGTCAGTTTAGAAATTATCGAATGAAGTCCAAATGGAACAAATAGTGGTAGTGATTGCGACCCAACTGGTCACGGTTATATACAATTTAATCAGCAAATACCTGACCGGTTTTACAACTTTGCACAAGAAAATGGCCGAAATGGTGTCTTTATCAGAATTTAGATGAAATGCTATTCCTTTATTTTTTTTAAATCCACACCCAAACTTTGTTTAAATAGATAGCACAATGATTATTGATTAGCTCAAAAAATGAACCATCAGTGGCCAAGTGGGTGCAGATCGTTCCACTATCTTAGAGTCACTCGATGTTTATTCTAATTCAATGGCATTTTCTTTGCCTACAAAAAGTAAACGCAATGCCATTTTCCTTTGCTTTGGCGTAATCTTCAAGGATCCCCACCCCTTCTAAAAGATTTGTCGGGTTTTAAAGCATATCAATCCTTTCGGAGTTATTCAATGCTGCAGAACAATATCGATCATACAGATTCATTGTAAATGATTAATTGAACACAAGTTGGAGGGGGTTGTGTGCTCATACCTTCTTAACTAGTATTAGTGTTTAAACAACTGCATTAGAGCAGATAGGATTCAAAAATGGCATAAACAATTTAATAATCTGTGACAATATCAGAGCCAGAGTGCTCAAATTCTCAAGCGCTGGTTTTTTCCCCCACTTTCTCGACCTTGTGTCACATCTTACCTTGTGGGAGGAAGATAAATAGTATCAGAATACCCCCCCCATTTCATTGATTGATTCTAGAAGTTGTTTAACAGTAATAAAAGTTTGAAATAAGATTCACAAGACTGTACATGTTAGAATAAAATAAAAGCCCCACTCACAAGTTTCTTTTCAAATATTTCAACTAATTTTTTGATTGGACAATGAAGATTTGCTCATATTAAAAAAGACGATTTTTTAACAGATAAGCCAAGAGAATTGAGTTTGAAAAATGTGTGCTTTTGTTCAACCAGTTTCCATCGAGACCAGCAGATCCTATAAGACAAATACTTGACTCCAACTAACATGTAAAACGGTTCAATTTTATCCTAAGAAATCCCCTTCTTTCATTAGCAATAATTTATGCTATATATTATTTGTTATAGTATTTTGATTAAAGACCGGGTGGGGTTTTCAAGGCTCTGTGATATCAACTTTTAATTTATTTATTATTTATTTTAATAAAAAAGATCTAATTCAACTAAAACACGAAATTTTTATAAAAAAAAAAGAAAAAAGTGATAATTGCCTAAAATCCTTTGCCGTTATTAAATGCTGATCTTTTAAAAAAAAGACTATCGTCAAATCAAAGATTTTAATATTTGTTTTTAGCATTTTTCATCACTGTTTTTTTCGGGAAGGGAGGGTTGCAGTCGGACAATTTTCATCAACTACTACTTGATAGGTGATGACAAATGTTTAAATTTTCTGCATTGCAATAATTTTGTTTTTTCTCCTGTTAAAGGAACAGAATAGATAGATATACAAATAGTTAAGACGTTTTTTTCTGGTCACTGTAAAAGAAATTCTTGTAGGCAAGAATTTATCTTTCAGAGATTGGTTTTCATCTCAATAGATAGCCGATAAGTAGTACTTTCAGAATATGTACGTTTTATAGAAATGAAATTCAATAGTTTCAGAAATAGGTGGGCATATGTGGCAAAAATAGGCCATTTTCACTGACAATATTTCTATGGAATCCACATTCCAAGTAAAGAATTTCCATGGTAAAACCTATGATAATGCCGGTAATAGCCTAGATTGGTCAAATCAAGTTTCTGTTGCCTAAAAATGCCCCCCCCCCAAAAAAAAACCCATTGCACATTTTAAAATGGCAATCTTTTGCAAGAATTTTTCTAAAATTTGCTATAAAAGGTGAGATTTCTCAGGAAATTTCAAAGTGCAAAGGACTTGGGCTATTTCATACATAAGGTGACTCCAGACAATGATTTAAGCTAGTCAAACCCGGTCAGATAGGTTTTTATCAGACTAAATCTGTTATCTCACCCTCCAAGTTCATGGTTCGTAAAAAAAGAAAAAAAGTGCAATGATGTGTAAAAAACAAACAAAAACACCTTAACAGGCTTATTTGACTACAAAATTAATAGCAGTTTTTCTTCTAAGGCTTCAGAACACTATTAATTTGAAGGGCAAGGGAGGTGATCAAGGTTAGTTTTAATTACTTTTTTGACAGCCGAAATAGCTGGAAAGCAAAAAAAAAAAAAGCAAAGTCCAAGATTTGAACAATCTATTCAAAATTATATTAATGTAAATGTCATTTATTCTTAATCAACTTTTCTAGTTAAATGACGAAAGAGGCATCAATAGAACATACAGGTAATATTAGCTAAATTTGATAAAACTTTGACCATTTTCGGCCCACCCATAGGCTAATTTGAATTCATCAGATGTGATGCTATCGCAATTAAAAATTGTGATGGTAACTCAACGAATAGTTCAAACATTACTTTCATCATGGTGATTGAGGCTCTGTCACAGGAATTTTGCGCTGGTGTCCCATGGGAGGAGCTCTCTCTATGCTTATAATCTTATTATGATAGCAGAATCACTTGAAGTGTCTTAGAAGACTTCCGGTATAGAATGAAGCTATGGAAAAGAAGGGACTTGGGCCGAATGCAGGAAAGACCAAAATCATGATCAGTGGTGTAAGTCTCGACTTTGAGAGTTCTGGCAGATTCCCGTGTGCTGTCTGCAGAACAATTGTTGGCAGCAATAGCATTTTCTGTTATGGTTGCAAATATTGAGTGCACAAGGAGTGCAGTGGTATAGACACATGGAACGTTCGAACAGTGCCATCAAGATAGCTCAATATTTGAAGTCCTCGGTAGGCAGGAGAGAGGCAGATCTAATTTGCCTTGGAAAGAACTGCTTCAGAGAGATTGCAAAGTGCGGAAACTTTCTGCAGTTGATCCTAATGCTATAGTTTCTTGGGGGTGATGAGTGAGACATGCCACGATGTAGCTAGCATGCTACCTGGATGAGGGATCACCAGTGTGGATGATGCTCTCAAACTTGCACATTAAAAAAAAGAACTGATGATATTTTTAGGAAGATAAACAATGTCTCCTAAGAAAAGGAAACGTACTGGTCGCTCGAAAGAAACTTTCACCACGCACTACAGCTTGCTTGAAAACGATGAGAGACGGACATTTCATTGTGAAGCTCCACGAACACACAGAAATAAAGCTTTGAAAGACCATCTATCTTCCTCCACTCAATTGACACCAGATAGAAACCACCCATCAAGCCAAAAATAGGTCGTCCCAGTTTAATGAACAGGCAATGACTAAACAGACTGAAGGTTAGAATAACTGTCAACACAGCATGAAGAAAGAAACAAACTAAACTTCATCTCGATACTAATATATATTATGTATATATATATATATATATATATAAAGAGGTGTACTAAAAGCGAACTTTTAGGAGAGGTAAAACCTATTGTGAAGAGTATACAGCTCAATATCCAGGAAAGAGCAGGTAGATATGAAGAAGAATGGAAAGGAATTAGAGAAGCAAAAGCCAAATCAAAATTCAATTCAATTGCTCAGAGCAAGGTATATTCCGCAAAAAGGCAATTTATTCAAGTTAAATTTTCCTTAAGCCAGCTTTTCAAAGATCAAAATCTTATCAGAGGAAGTCGCTGGGATAGATAAGTTGGCAATGGCCAAGATTTAAAAAAAGAAATAAAAGTTGTAGGGAAAGAAAACGCAGGGCAAAACTCTGCCCGAATGCAAGCAAATGTCCGATTGCTAAAAAGTCCGGTGTCGAAAAGTCCAGCGGAGAGAATAAGATGTAGATAGGTGGGTCATTAACGGTACAATAAATAATGAGAGAGGATTCAAAGTTAAAATCCAAGATGCCACAACTTCAGGTACGGCGAAAATAGAAAATCCAAAAGGGTAAAAAGTCCAATAAGAGGTACGTTCGTGGAAGCAGGTAGGCTCAGGGAAGATTGGGGTGGAAAATATTCGCCATTAAAAATACTTCCTGGGCAGAGATAACAAGGGAAAGTGTTTTAAAGTGGGGAAAAAGGCAGCGAAAATGTTTAAAGCTAGCCCGTTGAGAAAGCCGGCTTAAAATGAAAAAGCAAAAACTAATATGCGACCAGTAGGCAGGGAAGGAACGGGTAAGGGGTGCGGGGGAGGAGAAAGGGACGGGTACGAGGGAGGAGAAAGGGAGCGGAAGCGGTAAAAGAAGTGCGGTTAAAACTAAGAGTGTGAATGTGGGGGGTGAGTCGCATAAAGTTGAAATTGGATGTCAGCGCGGAATAGGATTCAACTAGAAAAGGGGAAGAAAGGAGTGGGGGTGAGTTAACGAAAGTTTGGAGAGGGAGTTAAAATAACAGAATATGTTTATGAACAGAGTTCGGGGTTTAGATGCTTAATCAGATGACCTTTGATATAAACAATGAGGCAAAATATATTTGAAGGGTAGAACTAGAAAAATGAATTAAAAATTAAAAAAGTAAAGATAAAAAATAAAGATAAAAATAGTATTAAAAGTAGAAATAAGAAAATAAAAAATGAAAAAGATAATAAGATTAGTCTTAGGCTCGCATCTTTGAAAAACCTGGCTTAAGGAAAATTTAACTTGAATTATTGCCTTTTTGCGGAATATACCTTGCTCTGAGCAATTGAATTGAATTTTGATTTGGCTTTTGCTTCTCTAATTCCTTTCCATTCTTCTTCATATATATATATATATATACACATATATATATATATACATACACACACACATTTATATAACTGTGTGTGTATTTCTTGTTTGAACAGTTTTTAGAATTACATATTGAATTATTTCTTTTTTTTTACTATTAATTGGACATTAGAGAAATAAGGATAAATAAAGATAAATAAAGACCTAGTCAGAGATAGGTAAGTTTAGAAGTCCATTTTTAAAAGTCGTCCAACACATGCCAGCATGAAAGACTAACTGAATATGATGATAAATATTTATTGAAATAAAAAAGGTCACAGTGTAAAACTAAAACAAACTTTTTAAAAATCCTATTCCGAGCTCTATTCTTATCTCCTTCACTTGTACACAGGCCAACACTAGGTAGCAAGCCATCCTCTCTGCATTCCCCACATAATCAGTTCTGGACTACTTCAGTATCTGTGGCTGTTTGCTTATGTATACATTTAAGAGTTAAACAAAAAAAGTATGTGATTTAAAAAGAGAGCCGAACAAAACAAAGTAAAAGTCTCAGGAAAAGCTGGATACTAGTACACAGACATAGTACATACTAGTACACAGACATAGTACATACTAGTACACAGACATAGCAGGTCGATTTCAGTTGGAAGGGCATCAGACTCTAGCTCCGGTGTTGGCAGTAGGTATTGTCGTCATGATCATCTGGTTTAACATTTTAATTTGTCAAAGGCAGCGGACGTTTTGGCAGCCTTATTCAAAGTAACTTTCCAAAGCGTTCGTTCCAGGGATAGGGTTTCATCTCAACACCTCACCCCGCCCTATCACCTCTTCCCAGATGTTACAGGAGAGGAGGGGGTGGTCACAATCTCTGTACATCGATGGATGCATCCACCACTATGCTACACATGTATAAAACCAACGCAGTCTGCATGATCTTAAAAACAGAGTTAAATACCAGTATCTTTGATTTGGGTGTGTGGAAAAGCCATGGGGTGCGTGTGGGAGTGTCAATAGGTAGCAACAGAAATACAGTTTAGGAGGTGGTGGTGTGGGGTGCCAATCAGACAGAATTTGAACTGCTTGCTGATTCCATTATCCGTGTCAGTATCCATTATCCCCCCCCCCCCAGCAATAACTGTGTAAAGAAGAGACAGAGAGACTTCTCTCTTTAAATATGGTTGGAATATGATGATTATAGTTGAGATAAGGGGAAAAGAAATATTAAATAGTTTTGTTAAATGAGTGTTTATTTTCTTGTCTTGCATGCAGCAAAAACAGTAAAAAAAATTAAAGAATCAAATTCGCAAAAGAGTGTCTAGCTTCATCATTCCGGTGGGTCATTCGGTACGGAATGGAAAGTGCACATTTCGATGTGGCCTGTTTGGTCAGCAGAAGCAGCAGCAGCAAAACACACACACACACACACACACACACACACACACACACACACACACACACACACACAGTCAATGTATTTTAGTTGTCATGATGAAGCCACCTTTTCAGTTCTTAAAGTATTGGGGCGTATCTAGTCAGGAGATTGAAATTGAGTGGGTGAGATACACCATGTGACTGGATAAATGCTGACCAGTGACATTGCCATTTATATATGAGGACACCATGGTTTTTCTTCACGATGTGGTAATGGGGATGCGGTCACAAGTTAATGACATGAACTGCCGAACAGATATAGTGTTAAATAATACATTCTCTTTTCAAGGTTAAAATGTCTTCCTGAACAACTGCATGGTTAGCATAAAATGGTCAATAGTAATAGATGGAACTGAAGATTGATTTCCAATGATCTTTGATAGTTTATAGTCCAACAATCATGATTGGCTCACTCTAAAAGTATAGAATGAGCCAATTGCAAATTGTTACCCCTGTAATTATGCACAACAGAAAGAGCAGCTCAGAACTTTTTTTTTCTGCCACCCACTCATCATATTCGGTTTAATATCTGTTTTACATGTTGGCATGTGTTGGATGGAATATACGATTTTTCATCACTTTAACCCACCCACCCTGGCAGTTAATACTATTGCCATCCTTATTTGAGCTTATTCTTGATAGAACATATGTTTGACTCAGACAAATGAAGTAGTAACATTTTTTTTTAATGTTGTTACTATTAAAAGTTATTCTATATATCCAGACAATACTAAAATAAGGCAAAAAACAAACTTTTAAAGGAGTCTCATTCTGGATTTACACAAATAAAAGGATAAGAAATCCAATAGAACATGGCTTCCCTACAATTATTTATTCATGAAAATATTTTTCTGTACGTATCCAGTTGTAAAGCAGTACAGTATAGAAATGATGGAGAAATTAAATCACAATATTTTTCCTGTTTTAATGAATCACACTATACGTCTCTCAGTTTTAATGGATAACGTCAAAGGATCACACTATCCACTTTGCAGGGGACAAACAAACAAGATAACAAAATCCACAGAGTTTTATATAGATAGATAAGCTAGGTTTAAATTTATTTCAATTTGCAAAGATAAAGATATTCGGTTCTTTAGAATTTTAAAATAAGTATCATTCATAATCTTTTGATTAGTGTCAGGTTATAATAGAGAGAATCCGTTTTCTGTGTGTATATATATATATATATATATATATTCTTTTAAATATTTCCTTTTTTTTGGGAGGGGGGATGAGGTGAGCCATTTGTTTATTTTGTTTTGACACTCCAACACAATGTATACACGACTTTTTTTTCTTCAACTTAAATTTTAATATGTAGAAATTTCATACTAAAGTTTAGCTGCAATTCCTCAGTTGTAGGGGATCGCTTTGTGATCCATCGGATTCCCCAAATCGTAGTAATTAGTCCATTCTGCCAATTAAGGGGTAACATTAAAAACACATTCTACCCTAGAACCCACCAGTATGAATAGTTAATCAGTGCATCATTGTATGATATAAGTATAAAAATATATTATGCTCTTATTAAAATAATTGAGCATTCTCCAATTATTTCTTCATACCCAATTTATATATATATACTAGACCACCCGTGACCCGTTGGGTCAGTTTGTTATATTAGTTATGGAATTCATGTATGAGCGTGACACTTGTGGCATAAAGAAAATAGGTTTTTTTTTCATAACAGAAGCATTTCTATGAAAGTATATTAAAATGAAAAAAGAATATAGGTAGATTTCTATGAGTCGTTCTGTTTATTATAATTGTTTTTTTTTTTTGATGTAATATGTGTAAAACATATGATTCAAATATTTGCTGTTTAAAAAACAACAAAAGGAAACACTATTTAATGTAATAGAAATGTGTGCATTTACCGATTCAGCTTTCTCGCGCACGTAACGAAAACAGAGGGAGTAGGAGTGGTGAAATCTATGAGAGGGAAAGTGGGAGGTGTTTTTTTTTACATAACAGAAGCATTTCTATGAAAGTATATTAAAATGAAAAAAGAATATAGATAAATTTCTATGAGTCGTTCTGTTTATTATAATTGTTTGTTTTTTTTGGATGTAATATGTGTAAAACATATGATTCAAATATTTGCTGTTTAAAAAACAACAAAAGGAAACACTATTTAATGTAATAGAAATGTGTGCATTTACCGATTCAGCTTTCTCGCGCACGTAACGAAAACAGAGGGAGTAGGAGTGGTGAAATCTATGAGAGGGAAAGTGGGAGGTGATATTAATAATGATTGTTGTTGTTTTGTTTGTTTGTTTTTGTTTTTTAAAAGGGAGGAGGTTTTTTGAAACTGCGACAGACTTTACGAAGTGCTCCCGTTGAATGTTTTTAGTCGTGAAGAAAACAAAAAAACTATTTGATGAAATTAAATGAAATTGTTTATATTAAAAGCGATATAAAAATTTCCAGAATGAAAAATTTCATGCGTTCGTTAATCATAAGAGATTAACGGAATTGGAATAACAGATTGAAGACGATGCTATTTACGCATGCGCAACCGGATGTTGAAAACCAGAAAGCTGAAAGCTGATTGCAAACATACAAGACCAATAGAGTTTTAGTAGTATATAGATATACATATATATCTTCAGACCGTCATTTACTCTTGGCAATTTCTCCTACTTTATGTATCCTTTCCATTTCCTCCCCCTAGTATCAACTGTGTCCAATTTTATTCCCTCAAAACAAGCTGACATTTTTAAATCAGGTTCACCTCCCCTTTCCACCTCCTACATTTCCCCACCCCAAGCCCTCATATATATGCTTCTTAATTCTCCCTTTCTCTTTATCCATACCTACTTCTATTACTCTTCGCCCCCTCCCCCCTTCTACTTTGCCCTTTTTACCATTTTTTAAAAAAATTATTTTATTACAGCTTAAAATTTAGTTGAATTCCCACATTCTCAATCATTCTGGTTTCAATAAAAACTACCACTTTTTTATCAATTTTTTTTTTTTACTAATTCCTTCAGGGCATATACTTCTGTATTTTTCTGGTGATTCATTTCACTGCCAACAAACTTTCATCTGGATTTGAATATCTATCTCTTAGAATGGAACCTTTCACAACTTCAGATGTCTGAATTATCTTCAACTCATCACCCTACACTTGCTTCATATTCTGAATCTTCGGATTTGATTAAATGAACTTTCTATGCTTCTCCATGGTGATGATTTTGTTTGCATATTTTAAACTTTTTAAATTGTTTATATTTTTATATCTTTCATATTTTCAAATGTTTTTACTGACTTATCTGTCAAATTTCCTCCGATGATTAGAGCATATCTTTGAAAATCAATGGATTAAGGAAAGAATAAAAGTTTTTTATAAAACCCCTGTTTAATCAATTGATGATTTAATAAACATTGTATTTTATCCAATTTTTATTCTCATCACTTGGGCATCAGTGTTTCATTCATGTAGGGAATTGTCAGACTGATAATTCCTGTGTAGCTTAATTAACATAAATATATTTTCATACTTTACTAATATATATATATTATATATAAATAAACAAATTTGGCTATTCTACCTGGGTAAACTTTTTTTTTTCTTCTGATCAACACATCTGGGTATATTTCAATATTGCTGTATTACTCGATGGATTGATTTAGGTATATCACTCGATGGTAAACTCTAATGTTGCTCTAACTAAAATAATAACTGAATTGTGTTAAAGGGGAGGTGATATTTTAATCAGTACTGTGAGAGAATCATGAATTTAATAACTGTTTGGATTTAAATCTGAAATGATTACATGGTAAACAGTTGATAATCCCTTTTTCTATTTATCAATTTAGGGTTAGGTCCCTGTTTATATTTTACAACCGATATAGTTGAGTCCTTTTGTATTTTGTGAAATTGTCCAGTGGTAAATGTCGGCTAATACAAGTTCTAAGTCTGCAATATTCGGATTTAGTTAGTATCCCTAGGATTGAAACATCTTGGAGGCCATCTAATTCTTGTTAAGATGGCACTGCTGTCACCAGGAATATGGAATGCTTCTGTATTGTTAGCAGTAGAGTCCGTTTTTGTGGATGGCTTATATAAATTGTTATTTTTTGGATTGTATTATATATTAATGTTGAATACATATCTATATAAATGTCAACGTCTGTGTGTGTTCCCTATAGAAAGAAAGGTTAGAGAATCTACATAAAAATTATAAATGTATTCATGTGTAAAAATCACGGTAGTATCCCTTTCTCTTAAAACTTCAAAGATCTCCTATTTAGATGACATTTAAATCATATGCATGACATTTTTCGGGGAAGACAACTGAAATCGTCCTGAATTTCAATCGTCTCTATATATGCTCGATCTCTACTTGCTCCCCTCCCAAGGAAGCTTGGGGGGGGGGGTAAACCCTTCTTAAAACTTTCACTACATATATCTGATTTTAATGAAATTTAGAAAACATGTATACAACACTAATTCAAAGAGTCTTTCTAAAATTTCAGTTTATTCTAACTTTATTAAGGGGGAGACATTCAATAAAAAACGAAAGAAAAAATGTAATATAGTATCATGATCATAGTGAAAAAGGATATAGTGTTTCTCATTCAATAAAAAAAAACGAAAGAAAAAATGTAATATAGTATCATGATCATAGTGAAAAAGGATATAGTGTTTCTCATTCAATCTCTAGCAACATCTGGTCTTCCTGCTAGTATATATATTATTGTTCTCTGTGTATAAATGACTGCTAGAAGCTTTTTTTTGAATAATGCAGTCTGGCAGCTTCTGTTCAATCATTGAATTAGATCAACATTTTGTGTCTATTTGATCTGCTGATCATTCATTTCAAAATTCTAAAACTTGCATAAGTCGGACAAAAGTAAAGAAACATTTTCCATTTCGTATTTTGAAATTTCTTTCTAAAATTAGTTAAAAACTTGAGAAATAAACTTCAAAAGAACATGACTTTTGGAAAAAAATCTATTTAGTCTACAGTATAACTTATTTATGCTTTCAAAAATTTTAATCTTATGGAGCAAATATTGCGGTAGTGAATCAGGAGGAATCTAATGTTATACATAAAAGTTTTGAGTTCTATATATAAAAAGTTATATCAACCCGGCATTGCCTGGGAGTCTTTGCTTTAATTTTTTTTTTTTTTATTTATTTGAAACTATAGAGAATTTTGCTTTTTAAAATAAAAGAATTTGAAAGTTAAATTTAATTATTACGGTTTGGTAATTACATTATCAATTTAATCAAATTGTATAAAACTATAACTAATTTTGTTATGGTAATGTTTTCTAATATATAAAGTAGAGACGTTTTTTCCCCTGTACCTTCTCGGAGAATAGGAAAATAACCACATGCATCACAGGCTACTAAACTCACAATTACATTACACTTATTCACTCAAGCGCGTTTTAGTATATATGTTATTCCTTATTCCAAACAAACACTGAATATTACATTCGGCCCGGCCGCCACGACTCTCCGAAATACCAACTCCATATAGGTGGTAGTAAAAACTTTTCTCCCTAACAATTCTGTACTGTGACTACACTCATCGACACCGGGAACTAATAAACACAGTATAATTTTCATAAAGCACCCATTGTTATTTCGTATTTGTCTGGCATTATTTTACTACATAATATTAAGCAATACGCAAAAACTTAACAACCGCTCCCTTACACTCCGATGATTATTCGCGAATATCAGATTACGTTACTTGTAATTCTACCTATAACTTACATTCATTCCGGAATTAACCGAATGAAATTAACGAACACAGTTCCAGCGAGATGTAATCATTCAAGATGGCATCTAGAATTTCTTGATCGAATCGACTTCTTACTTAATTGAATAAGCGCCAACATACTGGTAGAGCCCGAAATATTTACATTTTCCAAATCATACACCTACAAGACGTATATTATAGAAATCTTGACCAACTCCTTTACTTCATAACCAAATGCCGTAAACTCTGTCATTGTTGAACTTTATATTCGGTCGATGAACTAGCTTAGCTTAATTGGGGTATTTACACATACTTTTTAAACTGGAAACATTGGGACAATGGTTTAGAAGTTAGGCTTCATAATCGGCAGTTTCAGCGTTCGATCCCAATCTACGCTACAACTTTTTCTTTTTCGCTACGACTTTTTTAAAAAAATTTAAAACATTCCCCAACACGGTAGATGAACAATAGGCCGTTTCTTTTTTTTTAATCGACGTCATGTAATAGGTAGTACTTTCTCCCGTGCAACGCCAGGCGACGGGTTCCGCTAGTAATCAATAAAATTATTGGATGTAAACATCTTCCCAAACTTTCAATACATAAGGATTTGCTAAGAATGTTAAAGCCAGTTTAAATGACTATCTATTCCATAGTTTAAATGCTTCTGAATTTCTTTCAAATTTCGAAGGGTCAAGAAGCGATTCATTTTTTTTTTCCAACTAAACAAAAAGTAGCCGAAATATTTACGTACAAATGGAAATGCATTGTGATGGATTTCATTTTAAAATTTAATTATTTTTCTGAAAAGTATTTTAAGTACTTTATGCTATTGCATTTGTTTTATTAACTATTTGATTAATAGTAAATTAAAAAGAATGTGTAAGTGATGTAAAGATGAGAGACACACGCATGAGAAGTGGTCACACCATTTTATTAATAGAGCGAAGTCTCTAATGGAGGAGTTGTGTTACTTCAGATTTTAATGAGATTTATCTCAGTTGAATTTTTTTAATTGTAAATTTTTTTGATAACTTAAAACAAAGTTTGGATTCTGTTCAATCAAAATATTTAGTCATGTAAATTACTGTTTATTTTCATGCCAATATAAAAAAAATATTAAAATTAATTGCATCAAAGTATTTGTGGCTTTGCTATTGCACTTAAGAGATCCAAGGACTTTCTAATATTATGAACACATATTGAAACAAGTATTCCATATAAGCATTCAAATGCTTGGAGTTTTCAGTATAATAATAAATAGGAAAACTGAAATTTACACAAAATCATTCAGCAATTTTTTTACATCTTGACTTAATAGACACAAACCTTCTCACCTGTGGAACATGTTACAATTGAACTGCTTCCCTGCATATTACAACATGGTCGTCTTCAAATCCAATGTCAACAAATACTTGTCAAACTATTTTTATAAGTAATCAAACTTTGTTCATTCAATTAATCACTGTAAATCCTCTTATAATATTCTTTATCATTAAACTGACAATCGATCCCCCATTCTAACTCTTATCCTCGAGTGGCTTTTAGTTCTGATAAATTGTAACTCGTTAGTATAATAATAAAGTTATAAACATACTTTACTCAATTGTTATTTACAACGTTTTATAGAATCCCATTTTAGTTTAAGAAACTAAAAATTAAAGACAATACAGAGATTATTAAATGTTAAGACAGATCCGTTTGAAATATGGAGAAATGTGATATGCACGGAGAGGTTTTTGCTGCAAATCTACGTTCTCCTAAGAAAGAAAAATAAAGATGCACTTATGATCACAAATGACGAATACTTATCTAGAGGATCCGCTCATCTCATGCTGAAAACCAAATATTCAAAAGCTTTTCTACAAAAAGTAGTCATAACAAAGTCATTGACAAAATCTTTTTTATTTTAGTACATTCAAATTCTGCATTTTCTTTTATAAAAGTCTATGTTTCTTGATAGCAACTTTGTTAGATTACAAACTTAACAAGGCCTTCCAACATGGAAAGATTCCTCACCTGTGCTAGTATATAATTTTTTAGTTCAATTGACAATATACATTAGTTTAATCTTCCATCAATAACTTCAGTTTCATGGAAACTCAGCTCGCAGAGCCAAATGTAACCGATTATTTAGTCAACGTTTTGATAGTGTAACACATTAGGAGAATCTCATAGTGTTGACTGAAGAATCGATTACAATCGGTATCTTTAGCCTTGTGGACTGGAGTTCCAGTGAAACTGAAGATACCGAAGAAAGATCAAACTACTGTTTAGTGTCAATTGAAATTTTTTTTTTTAAATATACATGCTTTTGCACAAATAATTGAGCATTCTAGTTATTTCTCCTATAACACTAAATTACACTAATATATGTGTGTGTATAGCTTAGATTTTTCTTGTTTCATATTCATTCAAAACTGGAATAACTTTCACTCAATTTTTAACACATCTGTTCTATTTTTTTGCCATACACAAATAAACAAATTCTTTAAATTGTTATAATTTCATTTTTAATAAGAAAAAAAAAATGGAATAAAAAGGAAGATAAAAGAAAAATGCATTTAAAGATTTATGATTCTTTTTTCTAAAACTGACATGACTCAATTATAAACAGCATTTCATTTCTATATCTGATTAAAGAATACACATTAAATAATCAGATCTTTTAAGAAATAATTCCACCCACCTCAATGAAGATATGATTAAAAGATAAGAAAATTGCTGGGGAAATTAAATTTAAATAGAAAAAAAATTAAAAAGTACAAAAATAATTTCCTATGAAATTTAAAATGTTTTCTCCAGAAAGCAGACAGGTCCATGATAAAATGTTAAACAGCAAATGTCTCTTTTTTTTTTTCCTTTTTTTTTTTCCTCCTACCCCAACCCTTTGCTATTCCTTTGTCAAATACTTACACATTCATACAGCAGCAGACACTCATTTTTACAACAGCCATGCATTTAGATATAAAAATATACATATTTCACATAAAAGTTTTGCAGATTCCCTTAAATAATATAAAAAAAACAACAGCAGTTATTTAGGGAAGAATCATTTTTTTTTTCACTTTTCTTTTTTTTTTCTTATTCTTTAAGATTCAGAGCTGAGAATAAGGTCGGTATAATGAGATAAGTACCAGTTTGAAAAGGTGGGTCTGCCTGCACGATTACCTGGGTTTGGGGGGAATCAGGAGACAAAGAGAGATTTACTTCCATACAAGTGAGAAGTGAAAGAGTAACCTTTTTCTTAACTAAGAGCTATGTCAGCATATTCGGTATTCGATTTTGGTGCATACTTCGAACGACGCTTAGCAGATTTATGTACGGCAAGTTCCAGTTCAGCATAGTGCAGTGGGTCGGCCGGTTCAATCTGGGGCGACTGGTGAGATTTGGGCATTGTTCCCGGAGGAGGAGGAGGAGGAGGGGGTAATTCGTAGGCATCATCCATGTTGTCCGTGGCATCCCCACTGGATGGCAGGAATGCACTTTTTTTGTTGGATTTCTGCTTCTTTGACGCCATTCCAGTGTCTTGGACGGAATTGGAGTTGGTATCCGGTCCATCAACCAAAGATGACGAGGAGGACTTGTGTTTTTGCTGGAAAAGGCCAAAAAGGAGTTTGACTATAGAACACTGGAACTAGCCGTCTTAGTAAACAAATCATTTAAAAAGAGAGAAAGAGAGAGAATAATAATAATACAGCTATAGTAATAAGGGTTCCATTTTCTTCTTTCACAGTACGAAAATAAAGATTTTTGACATCTATAGAAAAGTAAGTAAATGTGTGGATACAGGAAAATATTCCGATAGGTCTAATGTTGGTAAATACGATATTGGCTAGGACTATGAGGTTGGTGCCGTCCATATCATCCATCAACTCAACTGTCTAACAAAGGGGATATCCATGTTAACTAAAATGAATCTTATATAAAAATGCCATTTTATGATTATTCTATTAGATGAATTGGATGAATTAGATGACCACTCATGTGCATACTCTGGAGGGTTTCGCCATAAGCTTGAGAACAAAATTCACCCACTTATCACGGCAATTGGATGACAATCAGTTTATTTCACATTCAATTTTGTGACATTAGTATAACTGCAGATGCAGAAATGTACGTGAACCTCTGTTTACTTCAGCTCCCAGCCCTGAACTCTATTAATTTTTTAAATAAAGTATTGATTTACTCCTCTCCAGGAGTTAGGCACAAGGCCAGTTTTTATCTTACTCCCACAAGTAACATGTGACCCAAGGTCGGGTCGGGAAAGTGGGGTTTAAAAATTGCCTGGGCAGCCCCGTCGGTATTCCCCAGTAGGGGCGCCTCAGGCAGTAAGCAATAAACTTACTCCTCCCCAAAGAGGGGAGGCGAAGCCTGGGAGGGTGGACCTCCTAGAACTGCACAGGACAGACCCATAGACCGGCGTAAATCAAGGCCCGAAGGCCAAGACAATACCAGTCTATGGGGTGCAGTATCCATCGGAACAGATACTACACTTTGATCTTAGCCAAAAGGCCAAGAAAGTAAACCACACAATAATATTGTAAAAAAACATGTCAAATACATTGACATCCTTCAGCCTCGAAGGACTAGTTGCATTCAGTGAAAAGCTTGGGTAAGTATGAAGGTTAAGCTGTCATTTCTGCAGTAGTCCCCCCCCCCTACCCTGTCACTGGAAAGGTGGCAATACATATGATTCCAGTGTGGTCGCAGAAGTTGCCTGAATGTTGCTGCATACAGCCTTTGGGACTCCGGACCAGATTTCATCTCAGGGTTGACTCCTGAATCCTTTTCTTTGTGGGTATTGCTGCAAAGCAGTGGAAGCTTAAGATCAGAATTCTCATTCTCTTAGATAAGTTGTCTTCTCATCCCATACTGAAGAGACCCATTTACCCAAAGCCGCACTGCTTTTCACACGACACCAATTAATCCACCTTCACCCCTTTCTATCAGCAATAGCGGTTCTGCCAGGCTTATATCTTAGCCACGTGAGCAGGCTAGGAGCTGGACTGAATTGTCAGAGGCTGGTGGAGACGTGTGATGTGAGAGGCATTTTATAGACAATCGGAGCTTGGTCCTTGAAAACCTATGACACCCGCTGTTATGCATGGAATCTATAATTTTCAGAAGAATGAGTTTAGTGGGTTTGGAGTTCACTACAAATATATAACTATTTTATATTATAAACTTATATTGTAAAATATATGTATTTATATTTGTTTAAGTATTCATTTTAACAGTGCTCAATAGATGAGCAGAGCTTAGTAGTCGTAGTAGGAGTAGTAGTAGTATAAAAGTACACTTATATCGAGCAAGCCATACATAAATGTTTGTTTTTCACTTCAAGGAGTGAAATATTTCTGTGAAGATTTTCATACATGTTGAGAACCATTGAAAAAGTGAATAGCCGCACAGATAAAGCTTGTGGGTGTAGCTAATATTTCGTTTTCAATCAAGACAAAGAATGATAAAGAAAAAATATTAGCTACACGGGAGTTTTATTTATATCCGAATCGAATTTTTATATCGGATGGTTCACTATGATCTCGAAAAACTTTTCTATGTTAGCATAGGAACAGTTTGAAAGATCATCGCGGATCATTATCACTTTTTCATTTTATCTTTTTTTTTTTTTTATTACTAGAAGAAACAAGAACATCTAATCCAGTACATAGATATGAAAATGACGTCTTCAGAATTGATAGGATCTATGAATTGGGATCTGATATTCTTAAATGTCTCCGTTCCATTCATTACGGATAAAATTCAAAATTCCTTGTGTCTAACAATGTAGATGCAGGACTTAAACTTTTTCATCTATTCTTAAAAATGTCCAAGCAGTTTCAAAGCGCAAATTCGTCAATGTGAATTTGACAATTTTTCAAACACGTTTAATTCAGAATCAAAAGATGAGCATTCGAGTTCAATTATTCAAAGAATTATACGAACAAAACAAACACATCACTCAATAAGTACAGGGCCTAACTAATAACAACTTTTAGGCAAAACAGTGTATCACCGTCGAACAAGACTGATTCCAAGGCTTCTAACAATTCAATCCCTTTTTTGTAGAAAAATTTGTCTTTCGTTTCAAAATATGCCTCAGTTTCTGATAGCCAATTTTTTTAGATCTGCAAACAGCCAGTAGTCGCTGGGGACCAGATCTGGAGAATAGCTTGGTGCAGAAGCAATTCAAGTAGTTTTGCCATCGTTGCGATCATTGGGTGACACTGTGCATTTTTATGGCTGTTTTTCGGACAATTTCTTCCATGAAACGCACCAATAATGTTATATGATATTTGCTATTGATGGTTGTCTTTCTTGCAGTCAAAGTTGCGCATCCTAAAATATGAAGGCCAAAACCTTGCCTGCTGATGTTTGCGTCTTTGAACAGCTTTGACCTGCTGCTGTCCACTCAGCTGTCGATTTAAAGTGGTGGTTCCACAGTTCACCTATTGTCACATTGATACAAAAACTTTTTTGTGGCATTGAAAAATTTGCAAACAATCGTCAACACATTGTGATAGACCGAGCAAACGTGGCACTGACTTTGAACACAGCTTTGTTCATGCAAAATAATCCGATTGGGCTCAAATTTTGACACGTGCCATTTGAAGGTTAGTACTTTATGAAAATCAAATGGATCTTTTATATTAATGGCATGATCTATATGTCAGGCCCGGAATTTATTGAGTGATGTGTTTTTAAATTCACCCCTGCATTATTTTTAGAGACTGTCGATCACGCTTTAATTTCAAAATGGATTTTGCACTGCTAAATGTGCAGATTTAATGGACATCTACAATTATATGTTGATTAGCCATCTATACCAGCGGTTTCTGGGGCAATCGAGAAATCAAATCTGTGGGTTTGAATACCATGTTAGCTCTTCAGTAGAAGAGGTGAACATGATATTCAAGCTCACAGGTTTAATTTTTTTGCCCCAGAAACCAGTGGTATAGATGGCTAATCAACGCATAATTGAATAGTATTCTGAATAAAAATATATTTTCTTACTAATGCACTGTCATTATTTTTTCATATACATTATAAATTTTTTACACACAATAGAAATGTCAAAAATATTTATTTCATAGAGAAGCAACGGAAAGACCACTTATTAATATAGGTAAAAAAGGATCTCAACAAAAAGTTTAGAGGAAAAGAAAAGGAAAGATTATTTGGTAATAAAATAAGAAAGTCAAAGGATTTGCATCGAAGTCGAGCAAAGATGATAGGTGAAAACGGTCGCATGCTTTTGTACAGGGTCTCAACTTGCAGGCAATACATAGTGGGAGACGCATCAGCAGATTAATATACATGCATGGACGACAGTGTACGCGCACAGCAATTGTATTTTCTGAAATCATTTGATAGAGTGACTAAGCCTAAAAAGTGAGAAGTTTAATCAAAAGGAAGAAGCAAATTATGAATACAATTGTTATAAGGGTTGGGAGTGGAGGGGGGGGGGGGTGGAGTTGACTGAACGATTGAGGGGGGGGGAGATTCTCTTCATTCGTAAGAGAACATGCAACTTTGTTTTCTTTATGTTTGTTACTGGCTGGTAGGCAGGTAAAAAGGCAGGCAGGCAGGCAGACAGATGAAGATTAACAAATATATATATATATAGGTGTGTGTGTGTGTGTGTGTGAGATACCATAAGATTAACAAATATATATATGTGTGTGTGTGCGATACCATAAACCAAGAAAATGTGATGGTTATATTTCATAGAGCAAGCACAAAAGAGAATTTGATTTATTCTGAAAATTTTCAAATACACTTCCTTCAATGATGAAAAACAAAATGCTGCCTAAATATATGTGTGTATATATATAATATATATATATATTATATATATATATATATATATATATAATAAAGCTGACTTGAAAATCTCTCAACATAAAAAAGGATTTATTCAATCTATGACATTTGCATTCATTACATCGCTTCTTCAGATGAGTAAAAGCACCAAGAAAAAATGTTTTTTCGTAAAGGATGGTTTTACAAATGAATAAGAAAAGATAGTTGACAAGGGAACGTAAAGCAAAAAAGAAAGCCAACCTTCACGGAAACTCTTCCACCAATATATTCAAAATTTAAGATAGTTATGTAAATGTATGCCCCCCCCCCTCCTGCTTATATTTTATTTTCTCTTAATCTCTCTTCGCTTCTTTCCCTTGTCAATTATCTTTCCTTATTCATTTTGAATCTTTTGCACACCTGAATAATGTCATAAAGAATAAAGGTTTTCACACAAAATATTTTACTAGTCATCTTTCTAACATACGGTTTGATATTCCCTCCCTTTCCACACACAAAGAAAATATTGGTCCAACTCCAATACGATGTTGCAAAACATTTGTATGATAGATTTCTCCAGGTGGACGATACCTGAAAGTTTTGTCCACCTAAAGAAATACTGCTCTATTATTTAAAGAAAAAAAACATTAAGCACTATTTCTCCCAAATCTGTTTTTAAATCTCACCTACACATTAGGAATGTTTGAGAATTCCTTTCGAGTTAGCACAACCTGTTATCATCATGAACAACTTAATAGAGATGAATCACTCTACACAAACAAAATCAATTATTATATATATATACATATGTATATATATATATATATAAGATGAAACCATCTTTACAAATGCAAACATTAAATTTTTTTATTTTTTGAGGAATAATTAAGGGGGGGGGTGGTCAAATACCCCACCTCCAAACGACAAAAAAAATAGGACATAATCTCTAGCGATTCAGCATAAGTCTTTGCTAAAAATTAAAAAAAAAAACAATAAAAAAACGCTTGAAATGAATTCAAAGGAAAAACAGAATCCCACCTTTTCTGATTTACAAAAAAGAGAGGAATCATGCTTAAAAGCAGATGTCTCACATCCCTGATTATATATATGTGTGTGTGTGTGTGTGTGTGTGTGTGGACAGACTGAGAAAACATGTAAACAGACAATTTCCACTTTCTGAAATTTCGTTGTCTACCTTCTGTTTTCTGAGTTGTATAAAGAGAGGAGAAAAAGGGGTGGAGCAACAGAATGAGAAGTGAGAAAATTGGGGGTGGAGCAACAGAATGAGAAGTGAGAAAATTGGGGGTGGAGCAACAGAATGAGAAGTGAAAAAATTGGGGGGGGGCAACATAATGAGAAGTGAGAAAATTGGGGGTGGAGCAACAGAATGAGAAGTGAAAAAATTGGGGGTGGAGCAACAGAATGAGAAGTGAGAAAATTGGGGGTGGAGCAACAGAATGAGAAGTGAGAAAATTGGGGGTGGAGCAACAGAATGAGAAGTGAGAAAATTGGGGGTGGAGCAACAGAATGAGAAGTGAGAAAATTGGGGGTGGAGCAACAGAATGAGAAGTGAAAAAATTGGGGGTGGAGCAACAGAATGAGAAGTGAGAAAATTGGGGGAGGGGCAACAGAATGAGAAGTGAGAAAATTGGGGGAGGGGCAACAGAATGAGAAGTGAGAAAATGGGGGGTGGAGCAACAGAATGAGAAGTGAGAAAATGGGGGGTGGAGCAACAGAATGAGAAGTGAGAAAATTGGGGGTGGAGCAACAGAATGAGAAGTGAGAAAATTGGGGGTGGAGCAACAGAATGAGAAGTGAGAAAATTGGGGGGGGGGGCAACAGAATGAGAAGTGAGAAAATGAGGGGTGGAGCAACAGAATGAGAAGTGAGAAAATTGGGGGTGGAGCAACAGAATGAGAAGTGAGAAAATGGGGGGGGCAACAGAATGAGAAGTGAGAAAATGGGGGGGGGGGGCAACAGAATGAGAAAATGGGGGGGGGGGTCGAGCAACAGAATTAGAAGTGAGAAAAAAAAAAATCAAAGGAGCAATCGAATGCACTGGTCAAAAACCAGTGATGCAACACCCCACTAACTATCCAATAATCATCGCTTTGGATTTAGTTTCAGTTTCAAATGTCTAACATGCAGGGGGGAAAATAGGACACGTCTGTCAGGGCATGCTGTAAAAAGAAAGCAGGAGACTCAATTTAGACACCTATCAATAATGTTGGAAGATCAATAATTTGCCTTCAGCTTGTGAGCTCCAAATCAATACTATTTGTCTTGTACATATGATTCTTTACATTTCCATTCGGAGGATCACGAAAAAGAATACTTGCTCCACTGAGTGCAGGCATGTTCATCTTTATCTTTAAAAAACAGAGACGGGAAGGTCGAGAGAGACGGGAAGGTCGAGAGAGACGTAACACATGCATGAAAACAAAGTCCATACACGTCATAAACATTCAAATTAGTGGCTATGACACAATTGGGATGTAATCAACCTAAAGACTGGCAGGTTTATGCATGTTAGCCAAGGGGTCTTAACAGTGTCCATGATGACAATTATTCAAATTAAATACATTTTCATTTATGAGAAAGAAGAAACTAGAAAGAGAGAAAAAAATTTTTTAAACAAACGTGTAAATGACCTCATTCTTGAAGTCAAGTCAGGTATGAAAAAACCTGAAAAAACTTGTCGGTTTAAAATTGATTTGAATGTGTGAACCAGCTAAGCATGGCATTCTGACAAGGTCTAAGAAAGTTTAAGATTAAAACAAGAACCCCAACATCAAATGTGTCCATCGTTACGTTCCTATGGGACTATGGTAATAAGAGATAATGGTGGTTGAGATTTGAGAAAATGATATTTAAAAATTTACAGAGAAAATAATTGAAAACACATAACTGAAGAAAATTGTTCTTAAAAATCAGGGGAAATTGTGATAACTGAGTTATCTCCTTCACTTCTCCGTGTCCCTTTTTGTCGGGAGATAAGGGTGATTCATACATGTTAACACAACCAACTCTGGGAAAAGTCGACAAAGCAAAATTAAGTTAATCGGAAAATCGTCTGTGGCCCTCATTGATCCCACAAGACAGATCTAAGTTGGCATCTGGTCTGTCACAAGAAAAGTTATGGCAGCTTGCAATAATAGAATTTTATTGCTATTATTTAACCCGGTTTATCGGAAAAAAAAAAAAAGAAAGTTGGATGAAGAAATTAATTATCAAAGTGAAAGACCTTACAAGAATTAACAGTTTCTTGGGTTTAAACAAAGTATAGAATTGAGAAAAGTGAAGAGATACTCCGAAAATTGGAATAATTTAATAGGATGACCATGCTAACCAATGAGTCAATTGTTGAGGTCACAATTGACTAAGTTGAACAATAAAAGATGGTCAGATTTGTGGGGGAATGGGTAAAAAGACTAAAGAATTACCTAAACCCAATATCAGTCATTTTAGGCCCAATAAGCTGATTTAATCATTTAAATTTTAATCACTTTTTATTTGAACATAGAAGTTAATATAAAATAGATAGCAATTTATGTAAAAGTATTAAAATTGAATTTTAAGTTATTCATTGGATTATAAAAAAATAGTAAATTACATTTGCCCTAGAAAATTAGGAAGCCCAGGCAGGCTGCACTTTTCCCCATGACGAGTCTAGGGGCAAAATTTAACTCCCAAATGTAAAGCATTTTACAATCTTAGATATTGTGTTCATCCTGGCTGGAATCTGCATGGGACGTGATGATGACAGACATCTTTTTAGAATCATCATCAGGGTCTTTTTATGTCACTCCTGGTGGAGGAACCCTTCCCTGGTTTCTTTCAGTTTTTTTTTTTTGGTGTGTCATTCAGGGGATCGTGCCCACTTTTTAGAATAGTAACTATAATTCAACATCGGCAGAGTTGATTGGTTGTGTCATACCTTCCTCCATTATCATTCACATAGAAATACTGACTGTCTATTGCAAAGTGAATATTTTTAATTTTCTTTTTATGGGATTTACTCAGTTTTATTCGTTTATCACCTTTTAATGGCTTTTGCAATTTCCAAAAATCATTTTAAATTAAGAAAAAAAAATAATTCGCTTCAAACTGCTAAGTTCATAGCATGTGACTAATTTAAATGGTGACATACATACAAATATCTGATCAAAATTAAGATTTAAAAGGCAAAAATAAGAATGTATAGCCCCACCCCCAATGGACCTTATTTACGCAATTATTGGAAACAGTAGATAAATATTTTGGGAATGTTCAGCTGGGGGCTAGACACCGGGAAAAAAAGACATATTTATCAAAATTATTAGTTTTAGATTGAACTTCCATCACTGACACTAAATTCTCTCAAAATTGTTTTTGCTGTAATATATATATATATATATATAAGAAAAACCAATTTCTCTAGATAAAAAAAATTCAGACATTAATTCCAAAGGCAAACAGATTTTTGCATGGATAAAGTGCTCAATATCTTTTCAGATAGATCTTTATAACAATATTAAATGATCATGATTTACCTTAATATTGCAGTAAAGTGTTATGGTAAGTTAAAAAAAATGTATTATTGCCATGCAAATATGATTTTACCTTATCTTCCAAATAATTATTGATAATATGCAATAAAATCAGTATTTCTTAACCAATAATTTGTAAGAATGCATTTATATAAGTTTAAATAAAACAAATTGTCTTCTATATAAAGTAGATTATTATTTCCTTGTAACTTTTACTAGACAAAAAAAAAAAAAATGCATCAGACGCTATGAAACTTAACACTTCTTTCACCTACTTCACTCGAGCGTGCTTCAACAAATCTTCATTTAATATCACCCTCAAACATTAATTACTATTATTAGACTCCTACGTCTGGCTCTTCCAAATACATAATCCAAACAGAGGGTAGCATATTTATTTTCCTCCCTAATATTTTACCCCTGCCATGCATCTCACACCACCGAAAATATTAAATAAGCAACTAATATTGAAACCACTGGTTACAGATTTCACTAATTTATATCTATCCCAGGCAACGTCGGGCACGGGTTCTGCTAGTTATAAATAAAATAAGGAGCTATTAAACTTCTAATTAAACTTGCCAAAATACTGATTTTCTGAAGCCAAGGAAAACATGTATCTTGGGCGATCACAAATCTTTTACCAAAATATGTTTACATTTTAAATTAAACCTGTCTACAAGTATAGATGCTAATTAGGTGTTTCTTTATGATCACTGCACCACGAAAAAAGTATCTTTAATAATAAAACAAAATCTTTAGCTGCAGCAAGTAGACTTCATGTATTTCATGTCAAAAAGATGACTTAACGGCTTTGTAATAAAGCTCTTACGTTGTTGTGAGAAGTGGATAAAGCCTCAGGGACAAATCAGACCAAATCTTTAAAATTCTTTATACAAAACAATTTTGCAAATTAATTTCATTCTTGTCCCATATTTCAAATATATATTTAAAACAATCAAACAATTTTAGTGGCAGACTAGATGACCCGTTGAGCAAATGTTGGTACAATGTAGATTGTATAACCGTTTTCAAACATTTCTTATTTAGAATATTACTAAAAAATGTTACAACTAACAGAATCAATAGACAAAACACTCTCCTTTTTAACACATCCAATTTTTCAAAGTCAAAGGATTTCAAAATACATTGTGATGTTATAATAGAAGCTCCTCTCTCTCTTCCCTTTCTTTGCTCTATTTCTTTTAATTATTTACATCACTCAATTTCTCTCACCACTTCTATCATTCACCTTTCCTTACACTATTTAAAACATTCATGTACAGATGGAAGTGTGCACGGTGACAAGCAAGATAACTTTCTCAGAGTTTTGTAGTATAGAGATAGAGACTATATTAGATATTAAAAAAAAGTTTTGCAGAAGCAGAAAATATTAGTTTGAATTTTTGGTGGATAATTTCTGGAGTTATGGCAATGATCATGGAGTTCAATTATGTCAAGTTAGGGTTAAAAAGGTCAATTTTTTTTTTAAAATGAATCCATCAATCGTCAAGAACTACTTGAATTTTGGTACATTACGATGTCAAGCAATATTACGGCAACATGAAATGTTGATTTTTTAAAATATTTGGTGCTTTGTGAATCTTATTTTCAATGTTTCATGCACTTAAATGTCAAATATAAATAGCATTTTGTGCTGCCATAGTTTTAATACCAAAAATACAAACGAAATGGTGACACCTGTAATCGTATCATGTAACAAGTTTTGACGGAAATGATCCACAAAAACTTGATTGATACAAATTAACCAACATACTAAACTGTTAGTCACTTTAAAAATTGGCTTATTTTAATTAGGATGTAACTTCACGTATGTGTGCATGTATTTCTCGTGCCAACGTAAATTTGATAATTACACATGAAATTATTTTTACCATTTAACGAACACTTATTGATATAAAAAATGCAATAGCACAGAATTTAACTACAATTTTATATCCACCATAATTGGTTGATGGTACGTATCCAGAATACGACCTAATCTCCGGCAATTTTGCATCAGCAGCTTTCGGGCAGGTCACGTAAGCAGCCGGAAAAAGCTGATGCGAAAACTGGCAGAAGATAAATTCAAAACGTGGCGTTGTTGTCACCGTATGTTTAATTATATGGAACGATGTTTTTGGTTTTTTTCCTTCTAAGGAAAGTTTCAAATAAATAAATTTTTGTTTTAAGAAAATAAAAATAAACTCAAAGTTGTTTTTTTATATATAAAACTAACAAAACATAAGTAAACAACTGCTATTAATCAATTTTTTCTTTCAAGAAGTTTCAAATCTTCTGTTTTGCCCAAAGAAAGTAAAAATAGTCAACTGGTAAAAAATCTGAGTTTTTTTAGGAGACTTTCTTTTTTGTTTACTTCTGAAGGTTTTCTGGGCCTCCGATTAGACGAGGATTTCTCAAAGTGTTAGTCGCAGACCTCCCGCAGAAATTCTTCCAGTCAGTCAGCATGGTTTGTTACCCAATGCCGCATTCCTGATGCAAAGTCTTTACGGTTGCCATGTTGTGGGACTATAGGTATATCAGCTTCAGTATTTTAGCCAGATCCATTCCTTATCGATATCCATCCTCTGCATTTTGTATTAGTGCATCTCCATGCAAACTTGTCTGTACATAATGTCGCACTTTTTGCATTTTTTTGTTATGAGATATCTTTCTTGACAGGAAGCGATAACTCCTTCGGGAGATTGAATCTATTAGCTTGTTGAAATTCATTTTCGGTTTTTAAAATATTTTCTTGATTAAACAATTTCACAACTTTTTAAAAAATTTGTCGGCTTCTGACAGCTGATTGGCTAATCGCTTCGGCATCTTATGTAACCTGCCTAAAAGCTGCCAACACGAAGTTCCCCGAGATTGGGTCGTATTCTGGATAAGTACCTTATTCATAAACAAGTCAGCCATTTTAGTCTTTTGTTAATAAATAAAAAAAATAAAAATAAAAAATGAATAACTACATGTTCCTTCCAAATTCGATAGCATTTAAATTGTCGAATATAAAGTCATTTAAAACTGTTTTAAAACTCTTAGCAAATCCTCATGTATTAAAAGGTTGAAACTTTGGAAGCTATTCACATCTTGTAATTTTATAAATAGAGATTAAAACATAAAACAACGTTATATCAACAAGAATTAGTTATAATTTATAACAATCTGGTTCAATTAATAATTAAACAACCAAATGATACTGTGATAATTAAATTTAACTTTTAAATCCTATTTAAAATAATTAAAATAATTTGGTAAAACCCCAAACGACAGTATAAAGAACATTTTTTTAAAATAGCGGAACAAAACGAAAGTAAAGCCTCCTGAGCAATGCCGGGTAGATACAGCTCATAGTTTATATGATATTGTTTTGTGCCAAGCTCATAACAACATATTACCCTTTTTTGTTCCTTTGTTTTAGTTTTACATTTTATAATATTCAATCTTGGGGGTTGAGTCCAACGATATATTCAGCATTGATTGAGTGGAAAGAAGTTCAGGTAAATTTATAGTCCGCTTGAAGAACATTTGGGATTTCCAAGGAATTAATGAGCACTGCTGTTCACACTTGCTCCAAGCCCTGAACCCTTTAACATTTCTCTATTTAAAAAAATTTTAAGTTATACATAATATAAAGTAAAATGTTGCATGCAAACCCCGCTATTATGTTGTACCCTCTTTGATCAAAATGAAATATACTTATCCAAGTATAAAGTAGTTTCAGAATTATGGTGATCTATCTTCAAAACCCTAGAATTTCATGAACAAACCGATAGGAACTATAATTTCTCACAAATAACACTACAATAATTCAATCAACCATCTATACCTGCGGTTTCACAGAAGCATTGTAAATTCCATCCAATGTGCCAGAGAATATCCATTCGTCAGACGATAGTCGGAAAAGGGGTGGGATTTCCAGTGCATGCATGAAACTGGAAGTATCAATGACCGATAGAATTAATGTTTAGTTTTATATGTAATAAAAGTATTATGTTCTTACATATGTAATTGAACACTCTGGTCATTTCTCCTCTACGGACAAAAGATTTGGATCAGAAAAGATAGCCAAATATTTTTATGCTGATCCGTCTCAGCAAAAAGATGTTATATAATCTGAGAAATATAGAAATCTCAGAAATGGTAGCTGAAAGCAAGAACATGCAACACAGAAAGTTACAAAATAAACAGGTGTTACTAAAAACAAAAACAAAAAGAAAAACTTACCCAATAAAAACATGCAAGAGAAAATAGCCAAAAGAATACACGCCGAAACGACGACAGAAAGAAAGCGGATTTTAACACCTGCAGAAGACTTTAACTCTTTCGTTGAAAAGTTAACTTCTGTTGCTGTGAAGGGCTATTTAATAATATTTTTTTCTTTTTATATAGGTGTTCAAAATAGGTGTAGCCATCAAAATCATCATTTACTATAAAATGGGGGGGAAAATGCACTACCAGCCAGGGGTATTGACATGTCAGGGCAAAATTGGATTGCAAATAACATTTGACAGATAAGGTTGGAAAGGAGGGGGTCAAATGAATTAAGGGGGCGCAACAAATAAAAAAGAATTAAATAACATTTGGAAAAAAATTAATACAAAGACATTCGTATTTAAATTTTGGAGATGTTAAAAATCAATACGATAAAGCTTCGACACTAAATCTGAAATATACTATAAAGGATTTGAGGTAAGCATTTATATATAAAGAAACTGTTTGTCGGTCTGTCATTTAAGTTTGAAATAGCATTTTTATCTGTCATACATGTGTTTTAATTATTTTTGAAAACTAAATCTACCACAATTATATATTTGTTTAACAAATTTCCTAATCAAGCTAAAAATAGAACTAGTTTAGAACAAGTTCTTTAAAGAAATAATAGATAAAAGAACAAACATCAAAAGACATTGTTAGGGGTTTGAGGAAATATTTACAAGAATTTGATCCATATATTCTATGTTTCAAAAAGATACACTTTGAACAATTGTATAATGGTACAATAATTAAAAAATATTGTTTTGTTAGAACTTTCAAGGTCATTCATTTTTAATTAAAAAAAAAAAGGAAATTCATTATAAAATACTGCTGGAAATATGAACTCTTAATTGAAGAGATCTTGCCAAACAAGTGGATTGGAAGGAGTTTTATTGAATATCCTCTATGTTCACCAGACCTAACATTCTTGGATCTTTATGGGAATAGCTAAAAGACAAGGTCTATGCTATAAAACCTGAAACACTCACCAAATTAAAGACAGTAATTGAATGTGGATGCACACAAATATCAGAAGAATTGTTTTATGATACATGCGATTCCATTGCTTTGCTAGCAGTGGATGTACCAAAACAGACGTCATTTTGAGAACATTGTGACAACACTGAGATGTTTGTAAATTCTAATCAATTTTATTCAAAGTGTGTAGACATCTTTCAAAGACCTCTTGTATATTTTGTGAGAAAGTATGTAACACACAATGTGGGTGTGCTGTGTGAGCTATCGGTGAAAGTGATAAAAAGTTTACGTGATCATCTAAGATGAAATCTTGGGAGAATACACATTGTCTTAGCCTTTTGAATTTTTTCCCCCATGTGCTTCTGTTTATACAGGCTTTTAGGCCGTTCAGCTTTGAACACCGGGAAATAGACAATGAACACCAAGCCACGTACAAAAAAACATTGACGTACTTGAACAACCTCTAGATTAAGCTGGATCCTGATTTGCACCCCCCCCCAGCTCAACGGAATCATCATGTTTCGAAGTGAGTAAGATTGCTGTGACATATATACAATTTAAAAACTATACATTACATTTTCAGTATAGTTTTTTAAATAATTTGTATTTTAGCTCTCACATTCTTACGATTGAGCACTTTATTGATTTCCTTTCAACAAACATATATATATATATATATATATATATATATATAATTACATGCAAAAGAAACAAAAAATGTTTTAATTGCAATGGGTACAAAGATTTCTTTTCGTGCAGCTTATGAACTAAATGAAATATAGTTTTTGCAGCTTGCTGTAACTTTGGCAATTTCATAAAAAAACATGGGTAAATCCAAGTTGTGCAAGAGAAACTGATATGATTAAACTATTCAAAAGTCATCAGACAGTATGGTCTGGAGAAGGATGGGCACAACCAGACTTCACCAGCTCAACGACGTATTACATAATAGATAGCCACCTTGCAGCACACCATGACTAGAAACAAAATTATGGAATTGTTTTTATTTTTCTGATGTTTCTGTCGGTTATATAATTTAAGGAGAACATATGCATATATACAGTACATTTAAGACTAATATACATATATATATATATATATATTTTTATTTTTTATTTTTTATTAAGTTAAAATTAAATTATTGGCTTTTAAAAAAATGTCCAAGGGTAAAATAAAGGGATTAATTAAAATTGTTTCCTTTTCTGTTAAAAAAAAAAACAAGCAGAGGGAGGTGGTAGGGACGGGGTATTAAAGGCTGAAAGTCTTCAAGTCAGGTGAAAAACCCACTTACTTTTTTTAAGGGATCAACTGTTGCATAAAGAACATTGTCTTGTACCTGGTAATCCTTGCTGCAAAATAGAAAAAGAAACAGTTTAAAATTTAAATTAAAAACAAAAGAAAATTATTTTTTCAATATTTACATCCGTGCAATCACACGACTGTGAAAAAATGTTTGTTTATTTTTATTATTTTTAATAATCCAATTTTCTTAACGAGTACTTCAATAATCAAACTCTTAAAACCTTGATTTCAATAAGGTTTTATTTTATTTGAATATTCAGCATTGTTTGAGAGCTTTTTGTTTTACTCACATTTTTGCTGCTCCTCTTTTTTTGTAACAATGTTACCTTTTATTTTTATTTTTTTAATAGGATTTTGGTCATTACATTATTAATTGAACCAAACTGTTATAAAACTAATTTTTTTAAAGTAATGTTTTAAGCTATATATTTATTAGATGTAAATAGTTGCCAAAACATTCAAATCTTAATACATGAGTATTTGCTAAGAATTTTAAAGTTCGTTTTGAATCACTACCTATTAAACAGTTACAATTTATTTTTATTTTTTTAAACTAAAACAAAAAGGTTCAAATAGGCGACTTTTTTACGAATGAACAAAATGCATTCATGTGGATTTAATTTTATAAGTTTCTTTTAGTATTTTACACGATTGTATTTTTGATTGCGTTAAATTGATTAATAGTAAATAATTAAAAATAATGTCATGGAGAGGTGAAAAACACAAACCCAAGAAGTGGTCATGTTACTTCATTATGTTTTTTCAGACACGTTATTACCTCTGTATTAGACCACAGCAACACAAAACAATGGTCACTATTTTGATATTGAGATGTTTTGTGAACATAAATTTTAGGGCTTCCGAATTTTTGAAATTATGTAATATTAAAATAAAAAAAGCAAGAATGCTTAAAATAAGTTAATCATTTTTATTTTAATAAGTTACAGAATTTCAGAAATAAAGTTGAATTCTTGAACTTTAAAAAAAACTGCAAAAACTATTTTTACAGAGAACGTAAATGTCGAAAAAGTGACCATTTTTGTGCTGATGCAGTCGATTACAGCTATAAACATGAAAGAAATCTGTAATGTTATCATGTAATAAAAAAAGTAAAACAAAATAAAAACTTACCGAAATGCAATGATAATTCTAAGAGTTTAGACCTAACTTTAATAATTTTTTTTTTAAATGGCGGTGTGATTGTTTACCCTTATGAAATAATTTTTTTTAATTTGATTTTAGAGTTTTATATACAAATATATTAATAATCTTTTCTATAGATTTAATAAGCATTTAGATCATCCAGGTCTCGCTTCCTGCTCGAAACTGAAATTGACTTTTACTTATTGAAAGTTATTTGAAATTCAGAGAATTATACAAGTTTAAAAAAGAAAGAAAAGTCAAAATATGAACATTCTCAACTTACGTATAAGGTTCCGGAGTTTTACTTTCAGAGGCTTCTTTTGTAATGAAAGATTTGAAAGAGAAAACAGATAAAATCAGTCTTAGAAATTGTTTAATGATGACTAAAACAAATACAAAGATTAACTAGTTCCCTATTCAAATCAAAAGGCGTTTATAACTACAGGGTCAGGGTTAGAAAAGGGCAGGCAGAAATTGCTTTTACGGACCCTCTAAAAATGTGGTCACCAAAGCAATCACCCAAGGCAAAAGTTTTTTAGAATTTGCAAAATTTGTAAGAACTCTTTAACGCTTATAAAACTGATAAAAATAAGCAGAAGCTTTAAAATTAAATTATTGACCAAGGAGAACCAATAAGAGTTCGATCAATTTTGAATTTTTTTTACAATTTTCAGCAATCATTTCTTGCCACAGTTTCTTAAAATAAAATTATTCCTCTTGCCAGAGTAGCAACTCCGGGAATAATGTAAAAAAAAAAAAACATTAATCAAAATTTTTGTTGAACTTTCAACGAAAACGCCATTAGTGTATTTTGATATTTGCATACTTTGATATTTGCAAAGAAGTAAAATTTTGGTCAATTTGGGAGATATTTTCCGGTCTTCCTCAATGGAAAATTAAAATAATCTGGCTGAGATCATCCATACTGCTATACAAATTTATCCAAACTTTTAGAAGTTTTCTTTTAGCAAAATCGAATGCAGGAATGTAAAAATATAACTAACCATCGTCATAACTTCATACAAAATATTGTGAAAAGTGAAATG
>OY744524.1:108817096-108859596 GCA_963556195.1 Sepiola atlantica | reverse complement strand
TCTACTCTGTGCGGCCCTGTCTAATTACTTCTAAGTTTTCTTTAGCCGTCCAATATTCATGCGATTTAAGTCATCCATGCTTCTGCAATTGTTTATCCAGGAAGATGAATGCTCCACATGACCATACTAGCATAGCCAATTTGTACTCAGGATAACCTTGATGCCAGGCAAATGTAGGGCTTTTAGCAAATCCTGACCTGATGTGTTGGTTTAGTTAGATTTCACATTACAGATCCATCTAATCATATCTGTCATTGCGCTGCAGTCTGGCGAGAGGGGGCTGGGTGAGGGTCCAGCATTCACTGCCGTATAACATGACGCTCTTGAAGCAGCTGCTATACAACTTATCCCGTATGTAGAGAAGCAACATTTCACAATGCTATATCAGAGGCAACAGCTGCGAATGCTATCAGAGGCAACGGCTCCGAATGCTATCAGAGGCAATGGCTGCGAATGCTATCAGAGGCAACGGCTGCGAATGCTATCAGAGGCAACGGCTGCGAATGCTATCAGAGGCAACGGCTGCGAATGCTATCAGAGGCAACGGCTGCGAATGCTATCAGAGGCAACGGCTGCGAATGCTATCAGAGGCAACAGCTGCGAATGCTATCAGAGGCAACAGCTGCGAATGCTATCAGAGGCAACAGCTGCGAATGCTATCAGAGGCAACAGCTCACAAAATTTTGTGTTTGTACCGAGTTCACATCAATCAAATGCATTCATCACATCTCTTTTGTAACAGAAAGAGTCTACTACCTCCAGGGTATTGTCATTTAGTACAATTTCTTTGTGGGGACGACTGCTAATAGGATGCACCTGTCCCATGCATCTCCTATACTTAAAGTTGGAGTTTGGGGCTAACTTACCCCTCAAGTCTTTCCACTTTTTGTGGACCCACAATAGGCACAGGTTACATTGCATTGAATTGCATCTAACACCCTTCCGACACACAGAACAAGGATACTGACCAGAGTCACAAAGGGATTGTAGATGAGAGCCACACATTACTTTGGTTTTAGATAAGTTCACCCTCAAACACTTCACGTCCAGACCGTTTTTCCCTACTTTCAGCTTATCTTTTAACTGTTCACAGGACTCAGCAATGATAATTAAATCATCAGCGTAGACTAATTCCCATGGACAGGCCAACCGAAACTCTCTTGAGAAGTCCTCTAAAACTATGATTAAAAGTAGATGGCTAAGCACAGGTCCCTGGTGAATCCCAACCTTTACATTGAAGCTATCACTGTGTCATCCACCCACACTTTATTAGCGTTCCCGTACATACATTGTACTAGACAGACAAACCACTTCTCCATGCCCACCTTTCGCATTGCCCACTATAGCATCTCTCTAGAAAGTCTGTCGAAGGCTTTCGCCTGGTCTACAAATTCCGTATATAGTCTCCTGTCTGCACATACACATCTCATCTGTAGTTGGTGAATGATGAATATGGCGTCAATCGTGCCCCGGCCAGGTACAAAGCCAGACTGCATGTGATCTATATCAACCCACTGTCTGATGATATTGTCTGTTACATGTTCAATCACTTTCATTCCTGTTTCTAGTAGCTATTAACCACTTGACCAATGGTCAAGTGGTTAATAGCAACTAGAAATGACCATGCGTCTCAAGAAAACAAAGACAAACTAATCAAAAATTAACAAAGAGCAGTGTCACTTATTTTGAGCTACAGAGTTCGAAATTTGTGATCAGAGTGCCACCCCCCCCCCCGAAATACAGACTATAAATTGAGTCAACATGGAGGCTACCGTCAGCAAATTTGCTGATTCAGTCATAGCATCAGGAAAGTGAATGAGGGCAACATACTTTATGACGACTTACATTGTAGCAGTCAGTTAGCAGTCAGTTGGCCGAATGTCAAAAGAAATGCTACAGATTGACTGCAGCATTTTCTGGCAGCAATTCATAACAATGGGTGCATAAGTTTAAAGACGAAGGCCAGAATTATCAATAAAACAAGAAACTTTTTAAGAGGAATAACACCAAAACCCGATCTAGATGCTCTTTCAATTGCTCACACCTATTCTGTTTGTGGCAGATGATGTGGATCACTGATTGGACTGTACAGCCATGAGGTGGCAATGCAGTAGTTAACCATGCAAACTGTATGCCACGTTATGAGTTCTGTCGGGGCTATTGCATCACTTTCACTAATGCCCCAGCAAAAAGTATGGATTCATCTTTCCTGCGTCCACAACCTATAGATGAAATAGTTGGGTAGAATAAACTCTCCAGCTTTGAGAGAGAAACTCATCAAGAAAAAAAGCCATTACTGGCAATGGTATGATGTTTATCTCTTCCAAAACATCTTTCAAAACATCTTTCAAGTCAAGAAACTTGGATGTCAAACTGTTGCTGGTTAAAACTGATGTGCAACAGAACCTTAAGTTATATTTACTTACATAAATATATTGTTTTAATTTGATAACAATAATGTAATCAAAACACAAATAACTGTGCAAAATAATTGAGAAATGCAGAGAAATAAAAAGCAATCTTATTTCTTTTCAAGGCATTTAATAACAATTTTTAGAACTTTGCTACTACCCGAAATAATTTGATGGAAAAAACAGAAGGGTTCATTTTTGTTCATTTATTGATAGTATATCCTTTTTTTCTTTTTATACATATGAGTCTTATTTAGAAAAGACAATTTATAATAAAATTAAGTATTTGTACATTCAATTCCTTTTAAAAATATAAATTTAATAGTAATTGTATTATTTACGATCTAAAATAATTTGATTGCATGAAAACATGTCTGATTAATTTAGTTTCAATCACAGACTAAGACATACATAGAAATACATTACAAATCACTTTATCTGGTTTACAAATAATACTAATACTTCAAGTAAGCTGCTGTTGCTTGGTATGATACTGCTTGGATAACACATTTAAATATAGAATTTCCTTTACTTACACAAAAACATCTTTTGTAAAACAATTTTGCTTTCCAACTTACCTACAACCTGTATAATTAAATGGACTGGGAAAAACAGCTATTGTCTTGTTTACATGACAAACAATATTAATAATTGAGTTTCTGAAAGCATGAATATACTGAGTTACATACAAAGGAATAGCTATTTATACATATATTGAAACAGACAACACATTCAATTGGTAACAAAAACAATGAAGTTAACGTTGAAATCTTTATATTAATAGAACTATCATATAAGATAGTGTGTTTGCGTTTCTCTCCTTTATGTAACCATAATTACACTGAATTTTTTTTATTTTATTATTTACTATTAATCGAATACTTATTAAAATCTTCTATATAAAAGTGTGTGTGTGTCCTATAGTAAAAAATGTTAGAGAATATAGATACACTATAAAAGTGTATTCTTATGTAAAATTCACAGAGTAAATTGATGGGCATATTCCCGAATCTATAAACCCACCCCTTGGGAGTCCATGGGGCAGATTTTATCCGGGGGGGGGGGGGGGGGGGGCGGACGGTCCTTTTCGGTTATTTTCTCATATTTTATAGTAATTTGAAATTGCTGAGTCATATTGTAATTTAATTACGTAATAATTTTAAATAACTTTTAATTTTATTTAATGTTTCTTAGCGTCAATTCTATTTACATTGGGGGGGGGGGGTAAGAAACTACGCTACTGCCCGCCACTCTGTACGTACACAAATACATGTACATTTTATAATATCTTATATAAGAAAAGTATTCAGTGTTGCCCTGCAAATAATACCTCACGTTCATAAAACAATTTATGGTGTTTAATGAAATTTATTTGTTAGAGGATAGCTAAGGAAGAACGATAACTCACGTTTAAAAACACAATTTAGGTTTTTAAAACAAGGTTAGAGAATATACATAATATATAAAAGTGTATTGTTATGTAAAATTCACAGAGTAAGATGATGGGAGTATTCCCGAATCTATAAACCAACCCCTTAGGGGTCCATGAGGCAGATTTCATCGGTTTGGGATCGTTTTCAGTTATTTTTCATTATATTTTATAGTAATTTGAAAATCCTGAGTCATATTTTAATTTAATTACCTAATAATTTGAAATAACTTTTAATTTTAATTAACGTTTCTTAGCGCCAGGGGCGCGCCTCTAAATTTTTAGTTTTTTGGTATTGTTTTTTAAATAAGCGACAAACGCTAATGGCCGCCAGCGATTAAGTCATTGCATTCAAGTTCGATTTTAAAGTCTTTAAAAAATAAAATATAATTTTATTTCGGGATCAAAAATACAATGTAAGAATAATTAATAACTTTCATCCAAAATGTTTGTTTGTTTATATAACATATTTCTTTAAGAAAATCCACAGTTACATAAAATACATATTCAGTAAAGAGAATTTATGTGAATTACATTATTATTAGTTTTTAACACATTTAAACAAGAGAAGGATCATATGGAAAAAGGGAAATAGAGGGTTGAAGGAGGGAAGGAAATAATGAGGACCAGGGAAAGAGAGACGACTAGAGAAAGAAGAGAGATTGAAGTTTTTATATAAAGATGTTACACACACTCTTTAATTTCTACTACTTTGTTTTTTTTATCGCCCCGGGCAACGCCGGATAGCCCTGCTAGTAAAAAAAAACATGGGAAAACCAAATCGAATTTTTAAAAATCCTATTTAAAAAATAAAAACCCTTTTCTCCAAGCTCTCCACTCAGGAAATGCTAGGTTAATACAGGTTGTTTTCTTATATTGAAGGCCATAACAGACAACGTAAAAATTGTGACTATATTTATATGGATATTTTGAATAAATAGAGAGGAATCATTGGATTGGTGAAATAAAATTTAAATAATCTATGCATTAAGAAAATTTATGTGTAGGAATTCATTTTTTAACACTTCCTTGTCTACATACAAGTGGGTCGTGATACTAGTCAAATAGTCTAATGGAAAATAGGAACTTACCTTTAACAGGTTCTGGGTCACGGGGACCAGGAGTCGTGATTGGTTCTGAAATGGAAGCATGCAGGTGATTCATGCAATATGGTGTAGACGGAGAAACATTCCAAGAACAATTAGTGCCTTTTTACATTCACACCATCATGAAAAAGAGCACAATCTTTGGTGTGCTACTCAAATAATCAAACCCTTTAAATCTTTGGATCAAAGAAGCAGTTTTTATTTTTATACATGATAGCATTAAGAATTACAGCACTGTTGTTGGCCTCTAGAAAGTGTCAATATTTTGTTGTTCAAACATACTTTTCCGATTTTTCGGATTTTGGAAAATTGTGTAATATTTAAGATGAAAAAAAAATCATAAAAACAAATTAGAAAAGTTAAAATGAGTTATTTAAAACTTATTTGTATTTTAATAACATGGAATTTTGAAAATAAAACTGAATTTTAACAAAATTTGCAAAAATAAGATTCACAAAGTACTCACGCCATGATAGTGACCATTGTTTTTTGCTGTTATTGCCTGACACATTGGTTAAAATGGCTTGAAAAACAATGCCCTCATAATGTATTCAGTTAAATTTAAATAAAATAAAAACTTTCTTGTTATTGAGATGCACAAAGATTCTTTAAGTTTATGACAATTACAGGATTTACTAAAAAATTGTTTAAAAAAAAAATTTTTTAAAGCAATAATTTTTTTTCATGCGATGTGATTTTAAAGAAGCATCAATCATTTATGACAACGACAATACAATTTAAAAGAAAATAACCAAATCAAATGATTTGGATATTTTTTCTAAAAGTCATGCAAAAATATGAATTTTGCTCGGCAATTTGTATGTTTTTTTTTTTTTAACTATTTAAATCAATCACTAGTATTACTTACCTCTGAACCACCCTACAGTGAAGCCCCAGAAAGGATATGCCCTCAGCTTTATTTTTTGTCCCCCTTAAAACAGAGTTGTTTCAATGTCTAAACATTGCACTCTTGAAACATTGCTGTGATGTGAAATTTGAAATGTTGAATTGCTTAGAAAATATAGGATTTTACTAAATAACTGATAAAAAGATACTTCTGATTTTGGGTTAAGAAACAAAAATGAATAAAAAACAGTTTGTTTACGACCATTCATCATATATTGATAGTATTCAATCTGATATTATTAATCTTCGTAAAAAAAAGAGTGAGGGATCAATTTCTCAAATTTAATGTAAAATGATCCATTCTAGCATATTTTTTTTTTTACTATGTACATTTTCTTAGGTGATTACATGTGTTTTTTCAAAACTTTTTGTTTGCCACTTGGACTTAGGAAAAGTGGTAGTGTTAAGGAAAGGTTTTTAGGGGGTGGGGTGCTTGCCACTTTGACTTAGGGTTAGATAAAATTATATTCTGTCAATAAAAAATTTTCATGATGAAAAGTATTTAATAACTTTTCAGTATACCCTCCCCCCAAAGAAATGCACAGAATTGATCTAAAAAAAAAAAAAAAAAGTTTACTGTCCTAAAAGCTAGTATGGACCGGAAATGGGGGATCATTTTTATGCTAAATTTATATGTGAAACTGAGCATTTTCTCACATATACATATATTTTATACTAAAGCTAAGTTAATGGAGGTGTGTGTCCTACAGCTTTTCCCATATATTTTAATCACAAAATACATCATATTCAGTTTAACATCTGTTTTATATGCTGGCTACATATTTTGGATGGCTTTTAGAAACTGACTTCCAAACTAACCAATCTCTGGCCAGGTCTTTATTGCTTTCTCTCAAATCCATCCTTCTATGGCTTCTATGTTTTCCTTGCTCTTCCTCTGCCACCTGACCCCGTTACTTAAATTGTTCTACATCTACTAAACAAAAGACTCATCTATTCTTTCAATGTGACCAAACCAACAATGTTTCTTGTTCTGTCCAAATTCGTAGTAATGATTAAGTTTGTTGGCATTTCGTAACTTTGATAATCCCTGATTCGACTTGAAAGTATTCTATGGCACAACTAAGTCTATTATAACAGTTCATGCAATATATTACAACAGGTAACAAGTTGTCGAACACATCACTCAATAAATACCGGGCCTAACTAATAAAAAAAATTTTTTTTTTTTTAACTTTTAGGCAGAATTAGACTTTATTCATCAACATAGTCTAGAATGATACACTGATTCCAACTCTTCTCTAACAATTTGATGCCTTTTTTGTAGAACGATTTGTCAAAACACACCTGCTTCTCATAATTTATTTATTGGAGCCACATTTTTCCCCTGGGGCATTCTTTGAGGTCTGCAAACAGTCATATTCGAAGAATAGGGCGGGCGCAGAAGCAATTCAATGTGCAATTGATGTAGTTTCGCCATTGTTGCGATCAACTTGTGACACGGTGCATTGTCTTGGTGAAAGAGCACTTTTTCATTCTTCATTTGTGACAACTTTTGGGGCGATTTCTTCAATAAATGCACCAATAAAGCTATATAATATTCGTTATTAATGGTTCTTTCTTTTCAAGGTAATCGGTGAACAGAATACCTTTTGCATGCCAAAATATGGAGGCCAAAACCTTGCCTTCTGATGTTTGTGTCTTTGGATGACTTTTACCTACTGTTGTCCACTCAGCTGACTGAAATTTGACCTCAGAGTGAAGTGTTGGACCCAGGTTTCATCTATTGTCACGTATTGATGCAAAACTACTTTTTGTTGCATTGAAACAGTTGCAAACAATGCTCTGAATAATTGACGCATTGTTTTTGATCAACTGCACAAACACTCATGCACTTTGAACACAACTTTCTCATTGACAACTTTTCATGCAAAATGATGAATACACCTTCGCCTTCTGATATCTTCAATTCCTCTGCTATCTTATGCAACTTCAATTTACGATTGGCCATAATGAGTTTGTGGACTTCCGATGTTTCCCTGGACAACTTCCGAATTTGGGCAACTTGAGCATTCAACATAATTTGTGTCTGTACAGCCACATTTAAAGTCAATATATTACCTTTTAACCCTTGTTTCCGATGGAGCAGCGTCAAACTTATCAAGTCATTGCTTTGCTTGCACAGTATTTTTCGGTCAGAAAGCAATGCTTTATCAACACACAAAATTCAGATTTTGCCATTGTTTTAAACATTTGTAATAGTAGGTTCCCTTAAATACCTGTAATTTATGAACTACTAATCCAATTAGCGTTAAATTTTGACATGCGCCATTTGAAGGTCAGTACTTTATAAGAATCATACGGATTTTTTATTAGTGACACCGTCTATATGTCAGGCCTGGAACTTACTGAGTAATGTGTTATTACAATCTATTACAACAAAAGGCCTTGAAAGCAAGGTGAGTTCAATCTGGGACGAAAACCCGATAAGAACATGGGAGACTACACCCCCGAGAGAGCACTGCCTGAGTTACGACCAACCCCTTGAGAGAAGGAGGCAAATAAGTGACAGATTTATGTATGGTGTAGAAAGAAAACAAAGGCAGTACGAACGCATCGTTAAAGCAAATAAGTGACAGATTTATTCTGTTGAGTTGAGTTGAGATTTGAGAAGTTAAGTTTGAGAAAACTGCCATGGCCCCCACTCCATCCGAGAGACAATTGCATATTTTTGCCTGGAGAAGCAATGCTTTTCACATCGACTGTCCATTAACTTAGCAAGTCAAAGTTGGAACCTTAGACTCTGTCGAGAAGCAGAGGTATTAACCCCTAATCAACGAAAGAGGTTTTGTTACAGTAACTGCAATATTTTTATATTTCTTTTAAATTAAAAATATTTGTTGCGTTGTTGTTGATACTTTGTTTTTTTCTTCTTTAATTTACTTTTCATCCCTCAATCGACGACCCATTCCCGGAGCGACCCCGGACTGTATCTCTTGATCAATAAACACAATGTGTGAAAGGTACAGCCCAGTTAACGGAAAAGTTTCGACCACAGCAGTCTTCTTCAATTTCGTTGGCCCGTGAAGACGGCCCAAAGTCGACGAGGTCACATCAACCAACACTAGAGGTATTAACCCGGAACACGATAGAAAGTGTACGAGTGTAAGGGCGACAGTATTTGGGTTGGTGCGAGAGAGTGAAGGTTTACATTTCTGGTAGCCGTGACCAGGACAACTTTTTGGGATTGCCACAGATAAGTAAGAGATTTTACATTTGGTGCCCATATACGAGAATAGATCTTTGGTGATTGCCACAGATAAGTTGGTGATAACTTTTCAAGTCATCAACCCTAAAGTCCAGGTGCAGCACGACAATTTGTTGCTGAAAAAACGCAAGTGACTTTAATTAGCCAGTTGGCTACAAACAAGCCTAGTTAGACCAACAAACTTTAGTCAATTGATCTAAAAATCTCAAGAAAAAGAAACAACAAATCGAAGACGAAAAGAGCGGACGAACAAGGAGCAAGTAGGTCACCGTTTTGTTTTTTTTGCTTCCCTTGGTTGTTTTCGCTCAGGTAACTTTTAGAGTTTGTCAGTATATAGTGCATGAACAAGAAATTATCTCAACTCAGCTTTGCACGGAGCTGAAAGGCTTGTCTTAGAATTGCTGCTTTGTGTGGCTGTTTTGTGTTGTGAGCAATCAAGGAAAATAAGAGAAAAGCAATATCCGGAGTGATAGAATGAGCGATCACCGGTTGTATGCTGCAAAGGCTGTGGGTGGTCTACCCAAATATTTTTTTCTCAGAGAATTACATAATTTTAATAAACTTTGATAAATTTGTAGATTAACATCCTCAGCTAAATTATCCCCCCCCCCCCCCCAACTTAAGAATGAGATTCTTTTTTTTAGGGTCTAGATTGTTAGGACAGATAATGTTTTTAACACTAACCCTAAGTTTGAAATTGAATTTATATTTGAAAATTTTCCCCACTTTAAATGATAAAATAATCTTTTTTTTTCTTTTCTACTTTCCATCAAGTTAAAAAAGGTAGTATTTTTTTTTTTTGGGGGGGGGGGGGGGTAGAGACAACCGCACTCTTCCTCCCACTCCTCCTTTCTCTTCTGGCTTCTGCTTCCTTAGCAAGCCAAGACAACCACACTCCCTCTCCCAATCACCCTTTCCCTTCTGCCTCACCGGTAAGGTCATCAGTGAGCGCATGGAGTTAAAACTTAAGGTGTTTAAATATTTTCCCGATTTATTTATTAAATAAATTTAATTAATTACTTTTGATATAGACGAAACTATTGCATATAGATAGCAAACAAAAGCTAATGCAATTTCAAAATAATAATACTAAACATTTATTAATTATGACCGGTTTAAAAAATAGTTATGCTAATTAGGCAGTCAAAAGGTTCTCTCTTAATCTGTTATCTTCACTTAATATATACAGAATATCAAAATTTAATGTTGTATTATTGATTTAAATAACAGTAACCCGTTTTGATTATAATATAAGAGTGATAAATGAAAAAAACTTTCTCATTAATTCATTTAGAAGTCAAGCAACTCAGCAAGAGGGTAGGGGGAGGTTGATGACGAAGGGGGTATAAAAATTTTGCATGAAAAATAAAAATGGACTTAGATGAGAGGAGGGGGTGACGACATCTTATGAAATATTTAAAAATATAAAATTTATGAATGAAAAAGGAGAAAAACTTACCTGGAATGGTAAAATTTCCCATTTTTTGAACAACCTGTCCAACACTGATCTGGCACCAGAGAATAAGAGTTGGTACATCCGACAGAGTTACATTGTATAGAAGTTCACCGATGATAGTACGGCTACACTCGTTTGAGGTATCCCTTTTAATTTGTCCGCCAGTAATTTCATTGTTACGGGATATTGATCCTTTAAACCATTTCAGAGTATAAGAACCCTCTTTAGCAATAGTTGCAACGCAGGTAAAAATGGATAATTCATTGACGGAAAGTATAGATTGTGAATTAAGACGTACACTGTCTAGAATTGGTGCAACTGGAGAAGAAAAATACATACATGATATATAATAATAATATAATAATGTAATATAATAATATAACATAATAATATAATAATAATATAACATAATAATATAATAATAATATAATATAATAATATAATAATATAATAATAATAATATAATAATAATAATATAATATAATAATAATATAATATAATATAATAATAATATAATAATAATATAATATAATAATAATATAATATAATAATATAATAATATAATATAATAATAATATAATATAATAATATAATAATAATATAATATATAATATAATATAATAATATAATAAAAATATAATAATAATATAATAATATAATAATAAAATAATAATATAATATAATAATAATATAATAATAATATATAATATAATATAATATATAATATCTATTAATGGAGTTTATGTATCTGTCCGTCTGTGTCTGTCGCCGAAACTCCATCAGAGTAGTATGACTATTTGCCAAGTCCGCCAGCTTCATTATATACTATGAAAAAAAACGGCATAAACACTATGCGCATTTCTCAATTTACATGATCAATTGCTTTTGAACTTCTAATAAATTAGTATTCGCAAATATACACTCAGGATTGTTTTATTCAGATTTCCACATGTATTTACGCAATTTTGCTCGCTAATAATCTTACTTATAAATTATAATTATTGAATCAAATTGTTTAATTAAAATAATAATTGATTTAAAAATTAATGAGTTACGTAGTTATTTTATCTACGTCCACCTGATTGAACAGCGAACGTTAATCCATTGAAACGACCTCCCTCTGTCAAATCAGTATGGACGCAAGACGAGCGCGTTATTTCAAATGTAAACAAAACGCTGGCATTTAACCGTGTTACTTTAAAACGTTCTGAGTTTGCTTATTTTCTTAATCTTATTAGCCATTATGTTTTAAAACACAAATTTACTGAATCAAATTGTTTAATTAAAATAATTGATTTAAAAATTAATGAGTTACGTAGTTATTTTATCTACATCCAACTGATTGAACAGCGAACGTTAATCCATTGAAACGACCTCCCTCCGTCAAATCAGTATGGACGCAAGACGAGCGCGTTATTTCAAATGTAAACAAAACGCTGGCATTTACCGTGTTACTTTAACTTACGCTGTTACGCTTTTATTCAAACTGTTCCTATTATTCCATGTTTTATTAAAATAAAAGATGTGATTTTTTTTTCTTTTCTGTCAACAAAAAAATAATATAACTGATTTTTGAAACAAATTGTTAAATTAAAAAAAGGTCATTAAACAAACACACACATTCTAACGAATTTAATTTAGGTAAACTTTCTTTCCGAGACCATTTACATAACTAATCGTGTTCACTGTATTTGATTTTTTGGTGCTTTTACACTATAGGACCCGCGCTAACTTTGACTCCATCGTTAGGGTCAGGGTCAAAGTGGGGGTTAGGGTTAGGGTTATGGTCAAAGTCAGCAAAGATCTTACAGTAAAAGAGTACGGATTTTTTTTATTGTTTTATTCTAAGTACATCTTTCTTCCGATTCGAAAAAATATTGGGGGGGGGGAGTCAAATAATTTTTTCTTTTTCTTTTCTTAACTAAAAATATTCCTATGTATGGGTGAGGGTAAATAAAAAATTTGAGGGGGTGGGGGGGTCCAGAAAAAATTTTTTTTTATTTTTTAAACTAAACATTTCTATTTATGGGGTGGAGTCGAAATTTTTTTTTTTTTATTTATTTATATCTACAAATATTCTTGGTCATAAATAAAGAATATCAACGTCTAACCACCAAAAAAATATGACTGAGGCTACATCAGTTTACACGTCAGCGTTCATTTGACGCGGCAGCCTAGCAAAAATATGCAACCGGAGGGAGCATATATTTGCTAGTATATAATATAATATAATATATAATATAATATAATATATATATATATATATATATATAGTCATCCACATACAGACTGTTTCGCTGTATCACAGCTCATCAGTGCGGCTATATATATATATATATATATACACTACATTGCTTTGCCAACTTGTTATCACTTTGTAATTGTAAAGAAAAAAAAAAAATCAATAAGTCAGTTCTTTATAAAGAATAGTCTGGAAAAAAATACGATATTTATACATAAACAACTGTCATGAGAAGGAGAACCTACCATCATTGGCATTTCTGAATTCTATCGACTTGCTAAACAGTTCCACAAAATAAAATATTCCTCAACAGAACTATTTGTTATATTAAAATCAAAACAATTGTTGAATTAAAAATTAAAAATATTTCAAAAATAAATTAAAGTATATTTTTGCACAGAAATATGTAAAATTAGTTAACTTTACATAAGCAGTATATAAAACAGGGTACTTCTATTCTGTGAACTTGAAATAAGATGTTTTGAGCTCACCGTTAGTGAGAAATGAGCCCAACCTTCATATTTATCAATTTATACAAACACACGCACACTGGCAGAGATACCCGGTGTTGTCCGGGTGAAAGAACTGTGTTGAACACAGTGTTGTCTGGATGGAAGAATAGTGTTTCAAATAAAATATTGCATGTAAGCTGACTAAATAAAATATTAATTCAAGTGAATAGATGTGTACACTATCACAATTGTAGTGGAAGTGTAGCAGCTGTACAGCAACAGCAGCCATTACGAATTTGAATCTCTGCTTCATTCATAAGCTTGCCACTGATTGGTGCAAGCATTTAACTTCCCTTCCGGCTGGTCCAATCAGGGGCTATCTCTCATGCGAGCTGAGCACATGATGAGATTATAAAACAGATAGCTCCCTCTTCACTTCCTCTTTTCTTTCCCACGTGCAGGGACTGTCAACTCGACGTTGCTTGGACCTACTCCCAAACTTCTCTCTTGGGACGCAAACAGGATTCAACATGGCTACTTCTGCCGCCACACACAGACTTAATATAACACACACACACACACGTCCGGACTTCCACACCAGTGTACTGTGCAAACATTCTTCATATATGAACTCTTTCTCTTCCCTACTAATGGGACATTTATTTAACACCATGTGAACTTTATAACTTTTCCTCTTCGTCCATACTCATGAACGTATTTATTTACTAACACTCTTCTCTTTCATACATGTTAACGAAGACGACTACTAAAGTTGTTTTAAATATTAGAAATGGACTTCCTCTCATTTCTATAGATGTGCATCAATCCATTTTCAAAGGATATTTATTTTTAACTGATTTAATCAGGCAGACATACAGTTGGCCTTTTGGCTAGGAGTAAAGTGTGGTATCTGTTCAGATTAGCAATGCCAAACTAGTCTGTTTATGTTGTGAAAATAGATAAAAGTGAAATTTTCAGCAAATTTAACTTACAATATCTCAGCTGTTTTTGAAGTTATATCTATTAAATTAGTATGTAGACAAAACGTAATCGTTCCTCTTTCTAATGATATCCTTTTTTTTTTTTCAGATTTATTTGAATGATGTAACTATTTAAATGACAAATGGGTTTAGTTTCATTTTTTTTCAACAACACATTTTTAGTCCTGTTTTTTTAACGGCTGTGCTGTTCAAAGTATTAAATAATCAGCTTTGTAACATTGTTCCATCTTATAAAAATAAGGTTATACTTCAATTTGAATGAACTATATAGCATTCTAAGTTAATTTTCATAAAAAACTTAAAATTTGAAAACTGCAATGAATAGAATACTAGAGAAATTTAATTTTTAAAAAACTGACATCTGTATACAGCAGGGTTTCCCCTATTATAATTAATAGGACTAATATTAATCTGGTGGCACATCTCACACAGCACCCATATAAACGGAACCCATGTTTTGTCATTTTAACAAATAAATGGAACAAAAAAATAAATTTAGCGAAGCGAAAACATGCCTGCCTCCTCCACCCTCTTGTGACCATTAGTTTTGGTGTTTGTTCTTTCTCTCGCGCTTTCTTTTTCTCTTTAATTTTCTTTCTGAATAAATATTAACATTTTCATGCTAACTTTACATGTTTCAAAGAATTTTGTCAGACTTATTTTGAAAAATATTTACATGAGGTTCCGGTTCCATATTCGATTACCCATGATCCTTTGGGTCACGCGTCATCTATGATCTATTTTAACGGATGGCTCCATCCCTCATGTGACATCAAGAATCTTCAACCATTTTTTTTTTGTTTTTTAATTCAACTTAAAGCTGTTATAAGCCTTTGTTTAAAAATTGACTGATGATTTCTTTTATATAGCAAATTTCACGGATTTTATGTCAATACCTTTTATTTTTTTAGATGTCAAAAGTTGGATAACTCTGCAAAATCTTCCAATATTAAAAAGAAAACTTGTTTAATTCCTCATCTTAAAATTAGTCAAATATGAAAGTTTCAGGCTTGTATGTTTAATCACTAACATTTTTACAAATTTCAGTAAGGTGTACATTTTACCAATCTTTTCTCACCAATTGCCAAATTGGGCCAGTTTGAAATAAGGTTTTCATGGATGTACTAACGAAAAAAAAAGTAGCTTAATATGTAAGGTGTTATGAATGATAATTGTAAATGTCAAGGTGTTAGCAACTAAAATAAAACTTATATAGACAATCAAAATTGCTCTGTATCGTTTCTGCACAATTTTTGTGACGGCATATGATTTTCACCAATATTTAAGATTAGGTACATCTAAGAATTATTCATTCTATCTCTTCTTTCTTTTAATGAACTATGGCATTAAAGAGTCTTCATTTAGTTGAAGCTTTTATCTTCAGTTCTACACTGCTCGAGTTGGCCTTTAGTTCAGCATCACACAAAATGGAATGCTGCCCAACTAACTTTTATAAAAGAATGCTGGCAGCCTGAAAAGAAGTTCGGGTAATTAATATACTAATATATTTGGGAACCCTCACCTTAAGTAAAAAGAAAAATTAGATTTATGTTCAGAGAGAATTAGATATTATTTGTCTTCTGGGGAGACACTGTTTTAAGTTTATGCAGCTGTGGAGATCATGGAAAGGTGAGGGATCAGTCCAACTGTTTAAACTGTCATAATTTGAAAGTTGTCAGATGGAGGTAAGTTAGTTCAAAGGTAATCTATGCTAAGAGACGCTGTGAGAACGCATGGCCAAAGTTGCGACCAGCAATATCGAGAGAGGGGGATAGTTATTGACAAGGAGATATATCCCGCCCCTCCTGCTCAACTCTGCGAGGAAGCGACCAACCAGATCGCAAGTAAACATATTGTACTTAGAATAATATACCAAAATATTATACCCGAATTGAAAGTTTAAAAATTTAAACAAGTTTAAAAAATTACTCCCCCCCCCCCAATTTTAAAAATTAAAGTTTTAAAAAATTAAAATAAAAGGCTATTGACGTATAGGCAACCCCTAAGACAACAAATGGAACAATATATCCTTAATGCTAACGTCGGTGAGATACATTTTAACAGTACCGAGTTATGTAGACCCCATAGTTATTTCTTGTGCCTGTAGCACTACGGGTAAATCAGTCTATATTCAAGCAAACAATAGAATTAATTAGCAGCAGCTAAGTATTATCATTACTAAATAAGGTGACAACTATTTTTTCCAAGTGAGATCTTATATATAAAATAAAGTGAATTTTTCACTATTTCATTGACCATTCTAAGTTTCAAACCAAAACCTGCATATGCTAATCTATTTTAGCAGTCACTTAGGCCAAGCCCTGATGCACGTTTTTCAGAAAATATGCATTCGTTTTGTTATTTCAGATTTTTGGACATCAAAAAAAAATTTTTTTACAACATAGGGGTCGGAGGTATTTTCACTCTCATGCAAACATCTCCCACTTCCACCTACTTCACCTTAATAGGTTCACCATTTCGATTTAACAGTTACATATTTTTGTGATCTTATCTGTTACATATACATTTTGAACCTAAATAATGACCGCTCCCTTCTACCACATTTTCTATCAGCATTCTGATTTCTTTCATATTCCCTATTGCTGAATAGAAGAATAGCAGTTTGGCATTCAAAAAACACTAAGGGGTCTTCGGAATCAATACTAAAACAGTCACTTTCATTATTCCTACTTACTTCACATTTCTCACATCATACAATTATATAACCACAAAAAAATCATTAGCAGGTCACTCCAGATATATTAAGTTACTTATTAAGATGCCCGCTTTAGAACACGATTTCACAGCTAAACATTCTGGAATAACAATAGTTTCACAAACCTATTTTTGAACACTCAACATTGTCCTGCCTGAATTAAAACATGTCAGCTAAAAACTCTTAGCTTTTTACAACACATTCCTATTTTATCTATGGTTTTTTTTATTGAGTTCGTTTTTTTCTATTCTACTTCAATTACAAATCTATTCTACAAAGGCCTCTTTGTGTAGTCGAAAACACACATAACATAAAAATAAATAAATAAAACGCCTGACTCTCAAATTGTATTAACAATTCTCCAAAACGACAACGCCAACTCTCAAAATCTGACTCTCGAATTTAATTAATAATTCTCTAAAACACGGATCTCGTTAATCGAGTCACCAACGTAATTTTTTTCTCTTTCTCTCGCTCAACACTCAATGTGGTTCCAACTTGTCACATTAATTTTACCGTCTCTCCAAGATGAAAGTTTCTTTCTTTCAACAAGAATTTTACATGCAAAACAATGCACCTCTGCATAAGTGAACTCTTGTCATCACACAAAAATAACAAGATTGCATCTTGTAAGCGGAACTCTCCGGTTTAATCCCCGATTAATGACATACAGCGGGACCCTCACTCTTTTACAGCGTGGACCCACATCATGGCTGCTACACTTTAGGTAAACTTTTAATCTATTTTTTTTTTAAATGTAACGATCATAACATTTGGCATAGCCATTTTTCTTAATCGTCTCTCCTTTTCCTTTCCTCATTTTCTTTTGTAGAGCTATGCTACACCCAAGCAATAAATAAACACTCAATTACTGTTTAAAATTTACTATGTAGACAGCATTGGAAAGTTTCATTAAAAAACACAAAAAATACATAAAACAAACAAAATTTTTTTGGTTACTCTACAACAATGCACTTTAAGATTTTTTTCATATCTTAAGTTTACATTGCGATGCCTCATTATTCAGATATCTTTTCCAAATATAAACACTTTCAAGGTTTGCCAATGCCGCCAACGATTAAATTATACATTTTTATTATACAGTTTAATAACTCTAAATAGCTTCAAAATTCATTAAATATGCTACGAAACACTAACTAAAAATGGACGTTGCAGAACTACTTAATCTTTGCCTAATGAAAATAAACACATTTCTCTCTTTTATGATTTCAGTATCCTAAATTGAAGTTTTCAATCTTATTCTTCATCCACGAAAATTTTTGATTATTTCTTTTGTATTTTAAGTGTTCATCCTACAGCAACGCATCTCCATCCTTCAACAAACATTAGTTGATCCTTACTTTGAACAAGTTGCATCGACGAGGGATTACTGTCACGAACACAAAATTACATTGTCCTTGAATTGCAAAGGATGCTTCACAGATAAAATAAATATGTCTGTGACTTTAAGACGGCTATGGTGCATGTTCAAGATGAAGACTTTAAAGCGGTTGTACAAGTTGATAAAACTGAGAGAAGAACATTTCCTAAGCACATGTCTAGCAAAGTCATTTATCGGGGGGGGGGGGGTATCTTGGTCCCGCAAGAATGTAACAAAATCGTTTGTCAGGGTTAATCTTTGGAACGCGACGAAATATGCTCGTCATTATCGTTCTTGAGCAATCACGTTTGGATGATAGTCACAGCCGTGTGACGTGGTGGTCCGCGCCGTGAAGATGTCCTTGGAAGGACTCATAGTCCTGGCACAGTACCAAACTATGAATGGCAACGATAGGTACATCCCCTTAATAAAGGGGTTCAATCATACCCGTCTGGGTTAGAGATGGGCGGTTTTACCGAAAAACCGCGGTTTTTCGGTTTCGTCTCCATACCGAATAGGTTTTTTTTTTTTAAACCGTAACCGTTCGGTATTGTGTTTTTTCTACAGTAAGCCACCATATACAAGGAAACACGGTTGAAAAGATTTTCCGATTTGAATAAAATTGAATATTACCAAAAAATGTTATATTAGTAAGAGGACAGATTGAACAAATATATTACTGCAATTACTGCTATAAACACGAGGCGATTTTTGTTTATTTTCATTCTAGAACGAATTTTAAACATTTTAAAATATGAATATAGAAAATGTTGTTACATTTTTCGTACCCAACTAGTAAATAAATTAATCTTTCATCTTTTTTTATGCATTAAAATTATAATTGTACGTTGTTTTGTCTTTCGGTAATAGTAATTTTAAATTATCTTATCCTAAAAAATATTGTCCTTTTTTTTAGCGAAAGTCAACAATGGCTACTAGTATTGCTGATATAACAATCAATCAGCAGCAGCGTCTTGTAAAAAAAGATAGAAAATACTTTTTGTGCTTAAAAAAGTTAATCCTATTTGGTTCTTTTATAAAAAATACTTTAAAAAATACTGGTTTTCACACAACTTTCGAACTTCTAGTAGTAATGAATTTCTAGTCGCCAATTTAAAAAAAAAATTAAGATTCTACTTTTTTAGGCGATTACGTCTTAAAGTCTTGGCGAAAAAAACAAAAAAAAACAACAAAAAATAGTTTAGAATTTAGAGTGGGGGATCAGTTTCGCATATAAATTTAATGTAAAATGATCTCCGATTTCCCGGGCATTCTTGCCTTTTAGTGAAATTTATAAAATAAATAATTACTCTACCATTAACTCTAGGTACGACTAACAAGCCCACCTCCTAAAAATGCCATCTTGAACGTATCGTACCATTAACCTTAAATATGAGTGGCAAGCCACTCCTAAAAAACTCCCTTAACTCTAACACTAAGTTCGAATGGCAACCTCCATCCAAAACAAAACCCCTTCCTTAACCTTATCACTAACCCTAAGTCCGAGTAGGAAGCCCTAATCCTACAAAAAAGCCCATTAAAACCACACATAATCGTCTAAAAAAAAAAAAAAAAAAGCAGACGCCCATAAAAAAAAACGCACAGGATTTATTTGCCATAGAAAAAAATTGATTAATGCCCTAAAACGCTAGAATGGCCCGGAAATGGTGAATTATTCTGCATTAAATATATGTGAAACTAATCCCCCACTCGAAATTCTGAATGAATTGTTTTTTTTCTTCTTTCTAAGTTTTCAGGGTGTTCACACTTAATTGCCCCTAGCCCTACCACTAACCTGAAGTTCAAGTGGTAAGCCCCCCTCCTCCCACAAAAACCCTTATAATCGTCTAAAAAAAAAAAAAAAAAAAAAAAAAAAAAAAAAGAAAAACGCACAGGATTTATCTCCCATAGAAAAAATAATTAACTGTCCTAAAACGCTAGAATGGCCTTGAAATGGGGGATTATTTTATGTGAAACTGATCCCCACTTTAAATTCTAAAATAATTGTTTTTGTTTCTTTCTTTCTGCCAAGTTTTTCAGGGTGTTAACATGTAATTGCCTAAATAAAAAAAAGTAGAATCTCATATTTTGGGGAGGTAAGGGGGTGCGTTAGCAGAAGGTGTAAATCTACAATAATGCTAAAGAAATCTTGCAATATATTCATTTTTAAACAGTCCTAGTATTAGATTTTAGTTTCTTGTACATAAAATGTATTACAATTCAACTTTGAGTTTTCTAACTTCTTTCTTTTAATGGATTCATGGTATTTTTAAAGTATTGCAGCATATTTATGTGCACTTAGTGCAGATTACTTGGAAACCATTAATTTCTGGAGATTTTCAGTGGCATATTCTGATTCCTTGTACAAAAATACACTTATATGGTAAATTTCATTGCTTAATCTTGTGTTTTAACAAAGATATAACATTTTTACTGAAAAATTAGTGTAAAAAATGTGAGGAAACGCATATGGTATTAAAAGAGGGGAAAATATCCAATTGTGCGAGGCACAAAAATAGTCATAACTTCCTTATTTTTAGTCAGATTTAAAAAATTTAAAAAGATTCTTTCTTAGATCATCAAGCTCTTTCTATATATGCCATTATTGAGATATTTTAAGCAATTTAAATTTTTTCATGTGTATTGCTACTTGTAGGAAGAAATCTTTGTTTACAATTTGTTTACTAACATTTTGAATTTTCAAATGAAAAAAAGAGAAATACGACAGACAACATGACATCGTATTTTTAGCATAAACTATTTTCAAATGAAAAAGAAAAAATCAAACGCGTTCCGTATGATGTCGAAAATCTATTTGATTCAACTCAAAATTGTAAAATAATTATTTGTTTGTTTCAGAGTTATCTAAAAAAATAAGTTATTAAAATGAAATTAAAAAAAAATACTTGTAAAAGTAAATAAACGAAAAGTAGTGAGTAAGTATAAACATTTAAAAAGAAAAAAAGTAGTTGCCAATGCTAGTGTAACTTTATTCGGATTTTTAAAATTATTTTAAACATTAGGCATTTCATTGTTTACTTTTGAAAAGCCACTTCATACATAAATTGTAATTTCTAGAGAACTATCTCTCAACTATACCGTTTTCTCTCCCAAAAATGGGTTATTCAGAAAGTAGACTATGCAACGATTTATATTTTACTAAATTGTTAATATGGTATTTATTTAGAGGTGACAATTTATTCGAAAGTTTAATTATTAAACTTTAATCCAAGTCATGAATTCTATGACTAAAATTACCTTAAAGCTTAAAAAATGACTTTAGGTGAATTAATAATCTCTACTTTTTTTTAACCATCCTTCCTTTTCCCTTGGCGCGGTTTTCGGGTGTACTACTAGTCTTTTACGCATGTCTATAAAGTTTTATTACCCTGTCTTAAAAACAAATATTAACCCCAACATGCACCAGTTGACAGAACTTCGAGCACACAAAATGACAGACATCCCAACAGTCAACACCGGCAATTCGAGAAGTATATGGTGTGTTTATTTTACGCGACAAGACACAACGTCTTGCAAACATTTTCACCTATTAAAAAATTAAAATTTTTATCTGTCAAATAATTTTGACAATATTTCATTTTCATCATCATTTTTGCTTAATTTTATTTGTAAAATTATTTTGTTTGTTTAAATAAATTTTCGTTTTTTAATTTCTTGCATTTCTGAGTTATATTTTAGCTTCTGATGGATTAAAGAATACGATAGAATGTATATTCAAACTCAGTTTTATTCTTCAGAAATCTTTCATGAATCTTTGGTCACTGTTTTAACGAGTTAACTGTTAAAAAGGTATCAGAACTTTGATTACAACAGTCAACACCTTAAAACTTATGATTCATATCATGGAGAATGATTCAGTCACAAAATTATCGAAACAGTGGCATAATTCAACTAAACGTTGAATAATAACTAATCATCACACAAGAGAATGAATAGCTTCCATAGTAAAAAATTTTTTTTCAAAAAAACCGAACCGTAAACCGAGGTTTTAAGGGAAAAAAACCGAAACCGATACCGAAACCAAAATTTCAAAACCGCCCAACTCTAGTCTGGGTATTTCGTCAGCTGTTGGCAGCTTCAAAAGGCTTTCTGTAATAATGGAACAAAACCATTTCTTCTTTTTATTTAAAAATATAATTTATTATGTTTCGAAAAGAAACAATTACAAACTCGAATGTTCTGGGGCGTGTGCCACTCACACGTGCCGACGCATCTTCCTCGTTCAAGTTTGAAAAGCCGACTGTTCTTCGCTTGTAGAACTAAGCTCGAGAAAATGGAGAGGGAAAGAGAAACGGGGAATACAGTCACCATCGTCAGGGTGCACCACAAGTCCCCACAACTATCGGCGACTAGCGATTTGACCCCTTGATTCTGGCTGTCGTCACAGCACTTGATATTTCAGCTGACATTTTTATCACACTGACTGGCCTCGATCAGAACATGGCTACCGCGTGTGAGCTGACATTTTTAGTGCAGTGAATTTATTTAACTTCTCTCCAAGTCTGGCACAAGGGATTGCAAACTGTAGTGGGAGCACAAGCTCCCCAGAAAAGGCCACTCATCGATTGTGTCACACATGAAGTTACTCCTGTAATGGTTGAGTTCCATCATAAGTAAATCATTTTGTATCTCTGAGACAAACCAGGCATATGTTTTGCAGTATCTGATCATTCACTAGGAAGATCAAGAAGGATATGATTCCACTGTTTGGAAAACAAATCCTCATACCACACAGTTATTTGGAAAAAAATATATATTTAATAATTTCTATACATATAGAATTATGGTTTGGCTTGAACAAAAGTTGAGATAATCCAACAGGCTCAGTTATTGGTGCAGAGATTAAAGATTTTTAATGTGCATATCAATGTGGAATATTGTAAGTGTGAACTCAAATACATTTGTAGTGACTAAGCTGCCCTCATAATTGAAAGTAATGCTCCTGATGAAAATGGAGAATATTTTCACATGCATATACATCATCTCCCCCATTATTCACCTGTCAATCCATCTACATTGAACATGTCATCAATCAACAACATCTTCATGAAATTCCAGGTGAGGACAAAATTTCAGTTCTATAGATTCTACTTCCGGTGATGATCAGGCTGTACAATACCCTACAGAAGTTTTAAATTTATTAAAATTGCCTGGTATACAAACACAAGTTAAAGCTGAAAGTTGGATGGCTAATTATGTAATTTCAGAATCTTGATGCACCAAAATTATGTTATGGAACAAGACAGTATGTTAAACGAATGCAACGTCATGTGATGGAAGCTGCCATACTAACTGGTATGGCAAAGAGTGAACAGAGTTTCCTTTCCAAAATACCCATTATTCCATCAGATTCTGCAATTGAATTTGACTTCAGTTTGCAGTTAAAGTAGGTTTTGCAATAATTAATAAGTCCCAAAGACAATCCTTGGCAGTGTTTGGTCTCAAACTGATGTGATTTTGCAGTTTTATGTAGGACGGTAGGCTCCCCACAATGTCTATACATATTGGTATGAAGGTAAAAATACAAACATTGGATATCCAAAAGATTTGTTGGAAAATAGGAACTTTTTTTATTGTTTCTTTACTTCTATTTACCCCAAACTCGCCTGGTTGGTCGGGAGTATTTACATTAAGGGGGCACAAATGCAGCAAGTTAATCAGAGCACATTCCATTGAAGTAATTGTAAAACAAGCACAGGAATGCAACATTATGACGATTGGACAGTGGCTGGACCTTTGTGGACAGTGAGGGACATTATGTTAGAGACTCTTTTTTGGCCCCTGTCCCAGAGTGAGAGACTAGCACCAGCCCAAATGTGGCAACAATACTCCATGCATGGGCGAATGGTGGCTTTGTAAAGATAAAGTATACTTGCAGGTGTTAGAAGGAATCAAGTAATGGGAGACTACCCTTTTAGTAGAATCTTCTATGTATTTATGTAAGACATTGTGCAGCCCTCTGACAATCGCTGACGCCAATGCTTGTATGCCGTGGTTTTCTTCATCTCGTTCTGGCTGCATCATCCCAGCGTCGGCCGAGGTAATATGCACTGGTTTACAAGTATACAAAATAAAAACAACAGCAAACTCTCAAGGAAAACACAAACTCACCTACATCATGTAGAAGTCGGTTTTTAATGTGGGGAAAATACAGCTCTCTAAAAAGGGGCACTCAAGATTGAGACAAAATTTAAAATTGTCTCAGTCTAGAAAGATTCCTCCTTCACTGAAATACTAGCAGGGTATGCTGTTTCCGAAAATATCAACTTTTTTGCAGATGTACAAACATACAGACAGACAACTGCCCATTATATAAAAGACTAGCGAAAATAGACTCCCTAACGGTCGTCTATTTTTGCTAGGCTGCCGCGTTCTTGGGTGGTGAGACAAAGAAAAAAAAAATTTGTCTCCGAATACTTTTTTATGTTTAAAAAGAAAAAAAAAAAAAAAAAAAAAAAAAAACATTCATTTATACTGGAAGTTGAAAAAAAAAACGAATTCTTTATCATTTAAAATTAATATGATTATATCACTTGTCTTGGTGGTGCAGAGGTTAGCATGTCTGGCTGTCAGTGTCAAGGTTGTGAGTTCGAATCGTAGCCTGGGCGCTTAAGTTATTTATTGTTTATTTCTGAAATTACGTTTACAAAAATTCCCTACTGTTGTCTATTTTTGCTAGGCTGCCGCATCAGAAATGAACGCTCACCCGTAAATCGATGGAGCCCCAGTCATATTTCTTGGGTGGTTAGACATTGATTTTCTTTGTTTCAGACCAAGAATATTTGTTAAGAAAAAATTTTTTTTTAATTGACCCCACCCCAATTTTTTTTTTTTTTTTTTTTTTTTTTTTTTTTACTCACCCCCATAAATAGAAATATTTTTTAACTAAAAATTTTTTTTTTTGACTAAGAAAAAAAAAATTTTTTTTATCTTCCCCATAAATATTTTTAATTAAAAGAAAAAAAAAAAAAAAAATTTTTGCCCCTACCCGATACATAGTAATATTTTCAGTTAAATAAAGGAAAAAAAAAAAAATTACCCCCCCCCCACCCACAAAAAAATTTTTTTTGTTACCCTCCCCCATACATAGTAATATTTTCAGTAAAAAAAAAAAAAAAAAAAAAAAAAAAAAAAAAAAAAAAACTGAATGAATACTAAGTGAAATGGTGGAGAAAATCCAACAGTCTCTAATTTACCCAACTGTCTTGCTTCTGAACACTCTCCTTGTCACTTCTTTCTCGAATAAATATTTATTTAAAAAGAAACTGACAAGGAAGAGTTACAAACATTGTTTTTGCTCCTTTAACAAAAACGTATTGACTATTTTTGTTATACAAATAATCATTTGAACAGATACAAGAACTTAACTCGGAGAAATATCAATATTTGCTTAAAAACAGAATATAACTAAAAAATACTTATTTAAAAAAAAAATATTCATTTTTAAATATTCAGGGCACTCAGCCACGACCAAAGGTATGTTCGTTCGAAAATGACGTCATACATTTTGGTGCAAGCGAAACATGTCAAAAAGTCAAGCTGTCGATAATGAATGGTAGCTTTTGCAAAAAATATTATAAGACGTTAAAAATTGCAATAAAAAACAAAAAAAAACACAATTTAATTTATACTGAAACTGAATTTATTCAATATTAATAAAAAAAAAAAAAAAATTAGAGAAAAATGTGTTGCTAAATAAACATTTTGTTTCATGGATTTTAGAGACTAAAATTCGTTATATTATTTTGATTGTGAACACTGAAAACAATTTTCTTCACAAGCTTTTAAAATAAAACATGCAAAGCCAAGCAAAGCCAATTAGACTTGTTTAAAGTGACAATATTAACCTATTTTGTTGTGTAGAAAATATTGTTGGTTACGATGTATATAATTACGTTTGTTCCTATTTACTTGCCTCTTCATGAGAGCAGATTTAGACACAAGGTCGATTTAAAGCCATCGAATTATATAATACTATTCAAATTTATAAAAGCCAAGGAACTGTAATTAAGAATTTATCAAAAAAAATTCAGCAATTAAATAAACTGTAATTAAGAACAAACTATAAATAATGAATTTTGTAATAAAAGTGAAAAACGATTTATAAATAAATATAAACATTTTGTTTTGTTTAAATTGTATTTCTTTTAAAATGCAATTTTTTCAAGTGTTCAAAATGTAACTTTAATGTTTTAATTGTGGTCTTTTTCTAGCATCACACATTTGAACCGTTTTAGAATTTTATTAAACGCAAAGAACATTTTGCCACAAAAATAAACTTTGAATATTTTTTTATACAAAACGAAACAAGTTTTAATGGAAGTTCTAGTCGATAATATTTTATTGCTAACAAATTATCAAAAAGCAAATGGTGTACATAAAAGTTCAATTTTATATACATTCAAAATTAAATTAGAATTTTATATCAGGACAAACAAAACGTTTTATGTTATACAGACTAGTTGTGTAAAAAATATTTCAAACTTCAGGGGAAACAAGCAAGTATTTGTTTTTTTTATTTAATATTTTCCTATCAAGACAAGTTTGTCATCCATCTTGAATTTTAGTCTAAACAAGTTTTTGTATAGTTTTATCTTCAAATCACTATCAGACTTCCATCTTGTAAACGACATGAACAAAAGCATCTGTATCCTGTCTTCAAATACCAAACAATTACTAAATCAAAGATGAAATAATTTAAGAGAGAAATTACCACAGTCATATGTCTACATGTAGTGTGTAAATGTTGCCTACGAATTGTCTTGTTTATTTTCTTAGCACCAACCACTGTGACGTCAGCAGGAAAACGAGACAATGGAATTGCCTTCTCTTTACAAAGACCACGGCTTAGCCCCTCCCATTTTTTTCAAATTGAATGCCTTTTTTTTTTATTATATTTTGTTTAGAAATTAATCTTTAAAATAGTATAAAATTAAATGATGTCGGTATAATAAATGTAATTTTAATTGTCATAAAAAGAAACAATTCTTTAGTTATTATCCCAATAGATTTATTTTAATAACTTTCTTTGAATGGAAAAGTTATGTATACAATTAAAGAGTCAATAAATTAAGAAAACATTTGGTATATTTATTCATTCAGCAATAAAAAGTACATGTTATAAATATGAAAAAAAGTTCAAATCATTAAGAAAATGATTTCAAATGCTTTTCTACAAAGTGACTGGCATCTTTGAAGGGACTTTTTTTTCAGACTCTCCTGTCTAAGAAAAATGGCAGTCATTTCCAAGATTTTTATGCTTTTGTGGCTTCCTGTTTAAATACTGCGTAACGTGACGTATGGATGACCAGAAATAAAAAATAAAACGTTTTTGTTAGCATTTCTTGTTTATGCGAATTTTATTTATTATTAATGTTCCTTTGAATTATAGTTTAATAATAATAGATTTGTTTAATTTTTTTTTTTTAAAGTTTAATGTAGTAATAAACCAATAATATTTACATTGAAAAGACATATTTTATTAATTTAAGTGTTTGAAATAAATAAAAGCATGCTATAATAAAATATTTTATTGAATTAATTTTAACAAAGAAATTATCAATCGAAGGTTCTTTTTATTTTCTTAATAACGTTACTTTTTATTAGATTTCATAACATTTTTCTCATCCCATATAAAATGTTTCCAAAAGACATTAATTTTAAACTTATCTCATTGGAAGTTAATCAATAATTAGAAATTAAAAAAAGAAGCGGAAGTCTAAATTAAAAAGTAGTTTTATAAATGTGAAAGTGTAAATATTAATTTTTGTTATTCAAAAATGCTAACAAAACCGTTTTATTTTTCACTTCTGGTCATCTGTACGTCACGTGACACGGTATGTGTTGCAAGATTAAACAGGAAGCCACAAAAGCATCAAAATCTTAATAACCAAAATGGCTCATAATAAGTGTAGCACGTAGCCGACAAATCTTCTTTCTATACAAAAATCTGAAAAATTAATTTTTTTTATTTTTTAATTTTTTTTTTTTATGTAACCCTAACCACCATAACCCCTTTCATATACATTTACAATTATATACATAAAAAGAATATTATAAAATAAATCAAAGATCTTAGCTGAAGCATTTTTTTTTAAAACTCTTGTCCCAAATGGAATTGCTCACACTCCATTCACCTTTGGCTGGATATCAAAATGAGCACTCTTCTTTGCTTATTGTACAAGAGACCTAATTCAAATGAAAACATTCCATTTTTTAAAGATTGTGTGTGTGTGGTCACTTATGTATTACGAAAAACCACATTTTTTTTATTTTAAATTCTAAAAAATTTTTTTTTACAATTTATACAAAACTCTTACATAGTTCAAAATATGCACAAAAACTATGATATAAAGTTGAAAGATAATACAAGGGAAACTTTTCCTTTGTTTATTCGTATTTATTTTCTGTTGGTACGTTTTTTATTCCTTCTTTTCCTCAGTTTTTCTTACCGATGTTTCATTTAGTCTTTGGAATATTATTAAATTAATCAGTAAATATTCAGATATTAAAAAAATATGTTTAATATCGAGATGATTGGCTTGGTTTGATTTATCAAACATCTGTGGGTTATTTAATGCTGAATAAAGTTGTCAAATATAATAATAAAGGTAGGGTAATTATTTATATTCCTAGTATACATTACTCTTTGAAGACATTACTCTTTGAGAATAACCACACCCAAGCTGGAAAAGACTAACAATACTACAAGCAAGCAATAGACCTATACCACTTGTTTTGTGTTGTTTGAAATATAGTTGTCTAATATACTTCCATAAGGTAATTATTTATTTTGCCAGAATATGCTGCCTCTAGATATAGCAATACACAAACAAATTTTAATTGCTTAAAATATCTCAATAATGGCATATATAGAAAAAGATTGATGATCTAAGAATCTTTTTAAAATTTTTAAATCTGACTAAAAATAAGGAAGTTATGACTATTTTTGTGCCTCGCACAATTGGATATTTTCATTTTTTTTTTAAATTTTAATTTAGTTTATCTAAAGAGATCAAGGGGTCTACTCTTGAGGCTAACACTTGATTTCCCTATGAGTAAAATTTATATCCGAGGGCTCTCTTGAGGATAGATGTTGTTCCTTTTAGGGCTGCTATCTGTACTTCCTACAGTTTGGTCTTCCCAGGATTGTTTCTAAGTCTTTTCTTAGATTTTTTTTGACTAGACCAGTTGCCCCCACTACAACCGGTATGATGTTTATTTCATCAAGGGGCCCATGTTATTGTTAAATCATTTTTGAGATCTTGGTATTTTGTTATTTTTTTCCCCCCGTTCGGCTCTATTGAGGCCATAGTCATTTGGGACGGTTACATCAATGATGAGAGCAGTTTTTTCTGGTTTGTTCCAGATGACAATGTCTGGTTTGATGGCCTTGTCTTTTATGTATCTGCCCACATGTATGTCTTTATCATAGAACACTGTCACTTTTTCATTCGATGTTATGGGTGAGGGTTCATGTTCCCAGATGTTCAGTTATCTTTCCAGCTGCATCTCTCCGCAGATCTTCCAATGTAGGTATTTACATACTTTGTTGTGGCGGGCAGTGTAATGGCCATCAGCCAAAAGGATCTTGCATCCAGACATTAGGTGGCTTGGACTTTCAATGGCAGAGTGGCAGAACCTACACTAGTCAGTTTTTTGTAGACCAGTAATTTTCTTAAATTCATTCGTAAGTAGGCCTTGGTCTTGTGCTGCTATTAGTATCCGTTCCTCATCGAACGGGAAGTTGCCACTCTTGAGCCATTGCAGCGAAGCCTCCTTTTCGATATAGCTCTGGTTAAGTTCTTCAATGAACCTTCCTGCTCTTTTATTATGTCGCCATCTTTCTAGTCTGGTCTTCAGCTCCTTTTTTGTGTACTCCCCTCTTCTTGCGCGCGATCAGGGTTGCTGGGTTGTTATAATCTTCGCTAGTGTTCTCCAGTGTGTTTCCACTGAAATTATCGGTTAGTTTTGTTGTTGAGGTCTGCTGAGGAAGGTATTTGGTGAGATTTTCCTTCACCATTCTCATTTTTTGATCACAGGAGCTCTTTATATATTGTCCCACACTGACCATTGAGGCTGTTTAAGATCATGTGTTTTGTCACATTTTTGACACTAATTTTTCAGTAAAAATTTTATATCTTTGTTAAAATACAAGATTAAGCAATGAAATTTGCCATATAAGTGTATTTTTGTACAAGGAATCAGAATATGGCACTGAAAATCTCCAGAAATTAATGGATTCCAAGTAATCTGAAGTAAATGCACATAAATATGCTGAAATACTTTAAAAATACCATGTATCCATTAAAAAAAAAGTTAGAACTCAAAGTTAAATTGTATTAGATTTCAGTTTCTTGTACATAAAATGTATTACTAGGACTGTTTAAAAATGAATATATTGCAAGGTTTCTTTGGCATTATTGTAGATTAACACCTTTTGCTAAATCACCCTCTTGCTTCCCCAAAATATGAGATTCTACTTTTTATAGGCAATTACATGTTAACACCCTGAAAAACTTGGCAGAAAGAAACAAAAACAATTATTTTAGAGTGGAGATTAGTTTTACATATAAATTTAATGTAAAATAATCCCCGATTTCAGAGCCATTTTAGCATTTGTCTATGGAAGATAAATCCTGTGCGTTTTTCCTTCTATTTTTTATTTTTCTTTTTTTAGGGGAGGGGGTTCTCCTTTTTTAAGAGGGTTTTTGTGTGTGTGGGGGAGGGCACTCGGACTTCGGGTTAGTGGTAGGGCTAGGGGCAATTATGTGAACACCCTGAAAACTTAGCAGTAAGAAAAACAAATTTAGAATTTAGAGTAGGGGATTAGTTTCACAAATTTAATATAAGATAATTCACTATTTCCGGGCCATTCTACCGTTTTGGGGCAGTTAATTGTTTTTCTATGGGAAATAAATCATGTGCGTTTTTCTTTATGGGCGTCTGCTATTTTTTTTTCTAGACGATTATGTGTGGTTTTAATGGGCTTCTTGTAGGATTGGGGGGCTTGCCACTCGGACTTAGGGTTAGTGATAAGGTTAAGGAAGGAGTTTTGTTTTGGATGGAGGTTGCCATTCGGACTTAGTGTTAGGGTTAAAGAAGTTCTTTTTAGGGGGTGGCTTGTCACTCAAATTTAAGGTTAATGGTACGACACGTTCTAGAGAAGGCATTATTAGGAGGTGGGGTTTTACTCGAACCTAGAGTTAGTGGTAGAGTATTTATTTTATATCAAGTTTTCAGCTGGAAAAATGTTTGAATATTGCACTAAAAAAGCCAAGTATGGCCGGAAAATATTGCACATATTTTCTGCCCATTCTTGCCTTTTCCAAACAAAATGGTGGTATTTTGACAACCTAAAATGCTTTGGTTTATAAAATATTACTATTTTAGAAGAACTACCTTGAAATCCGTGATTATCCAAACTGTTTATGGTCATTGGGTATTGCTAGTTGTGTGACAAAGTATCCGGGGGCCCCATGGGAATCGAGTACCCTAGTGACGCGCTAGTATGCATCTTGGTGGTGATGCTATGCCGACAGAGCCCTGCGCCAAGACGAAGTGGAGATATAAAACTAGTATATATTTGACGTAGAAACGAACTTATTCAGGCGACAGAACGAGGTGCCAGTTGGTCTCGCAGAGTAGTGTAGGATGGTCAGAATTCATTATCTTCGAAGGCAAGGTAACAGTTGCCAGATGAGAGGTGAAGATTATGGAATTCCATTAAATATAATTCTGAAGTATCAATAAAGCGATATTATTCTAGGAAGGCTTTTTTAACTTGGCAGAGATTTATTTGGGCCTGTCATCGTTAATTACGAGCCGGTCACAAATCGTCTCCGGCTGTGTGACAGAATGAGAAAGCGTTTGTTTTGGCAGATAACGCCAGGCTAAGAAGATCTCATTTATATTAGGGAGGGGGGGAGTGAGGCGCCTGTCCCCACCCTCCTTGAGAGAGGAAGACATGCAGGAAGAAAGATGGTGGAGAATGGGGTGTACGACGATAGACATCTTCAATAAAAGAATGTGTTTTTTTTCATGCGGTAGAATAGAGTGAGGCAATTAGAGTTGGATTGTCGGCAGACAGAGTTGGATGGTCGGCCGGCATTCGCCAAAGAAAACAAACCGGACAAAATTCTCTCCATCACCTTTGCCAGTTAATTTGTGACTAAACAACTACTTGTGTAAAGAATTCGCGCACACAGAGAACTAGCTAAATAACTTAGAGAAAACACAACTTTTGCTAAAGACATTTACGAGTACGGTAGACATTAATCCAATGTAAAATCAATTCTTTTATTTTATTAATAATTACTCTCCTATACAAAAAACCCCGACCGAGTTGTTGAACAATGTTCTTTTCTTTTTGTTCTGCTTTGAATGATCTTTCGCCCCCACAAAGCCAACCGGTTGCTGTTCACCCAGTGATTGCTCGTTGATATAAACAGTTTCAATGTGAGAGTGTGTTTGTAGCTGGACGAGATGACAAGATCGACGACGTCGTCATCATCATCGTCGTCGTCATCGCAATCCCGGCCTAGAGGAATTTGGATCTATATTTTTTTTTATTGCCACTACGACGATCGGCCGAGAGGGGTTCACCATCTGGCACCGCAATCAGGATATCACACCTGTGCGGTTGACCACTGTGTGCAGCGAGTGGGGTTCACAGTTGCAGTCGGTGAATTTGCGGACCCACCGACAGGGTAAAATATTTAGATGAGATCGTTACTACGTTAATTGAATGTAAATAAGACCTTTTGAGTTATTTTCATTTTGTTGTTTGTAAATGGGAATTGGTCATATTTATTAATTCACCTTGTGGAAAGACAAGGATTAAGACGACCCCCCCCCTCCCTCCTTCCATTTACAAACCATAAAATAGAAATGGACGGAGAGGGATTCTATTTACATAAACACTGAAGACTATACATTCGTAAAACTACATCAAATTTGGAGCTAGGTTAAGAGCTTGGAGGGAGAGTTATTTTTGCTCGTATCATACAAACTTTTTTCCTTTTAATTTTAAAAAATATTTTCCCTTGTCCGTTTGACTAAAAACATAACAAAACGAGTTTCCATCCAATCATATCAATTTAGTTAAAACATGATGCAACCTATTCTTACTTGCAGTTCTTACCTTCTAATGTTTTGTTGGCAGATTCCAGATTGCCACCACTATTTTCTGCTTTACATCTATACCATGTGAAGTCACTGCAGGTTAGTCGTGAGAAGGCAAATGTGAAGTGACCACTTTTCATTCCTGAATCAAGATGAGATTCCATCGTCACTCCAAAAGTCGGCAGCATAATGTATGTCTTTGTTCCAATATTGTATGTTATCGTAAATTCCTGATTTCCATTTTCTAAAATCATTTTAACAGGCGTATCGTCTGTTTGAAAACTACAGTTTATTTTAACAGCTGAAGATATGGACGAGTACTGAGGTATTTGTACACCAACTGTACCTGAAATTAAAATAAAAATTAAAATTAGGTAAAAGAATTACAAAGAAAATTACAAGTTCCATTTTTAAAATAAAAAAGTTATTAGTAGGTATCACAAACTGGTTTGTTTATGCTGTAAAAAAGTGAAATTTTCATAAAATTTAACTTACGATATCTCAGCGATTCATCAGGTTATATCTATGAAATTAATATGTAAATAAAATCTTTTTTCTTTCTAATTACATTTTCTCTTGTACAATCATTAGTTTTTGCAGGTTGATTTGAATTATGTAACCATTTTAATGACAAATGCGTTTAGTTCCGTGTTTTTCAACAATAAATTTCTAGTCCTGTTTTGTAATTTCAGTGCTGTTCAAACTGATGATGATGATGATGATTATTATCATTATTATCATTATCATTTGTATTATTATTAGTAGTAGTAGTAGTATTATTATTATTATTATAAAAGAAAGGTTATTCTTCAATTTGGTGGGCAAATTATAGAACCAAATTTAAAACTTTAGTAAAATTTTACAGAAATTTAATTTTTTTAAATTATGCTTTCGATATCAAAAGCAGAGTTTCCCAAATAATAATCAATAGGGTTAATATCGATCTTATTTTTATTTTATTTATGGAAATCGCTCCAGACAAGGCATGAAGCCACTTGAAGTAAGGAGCTAACAAGTACAAAAGATGATTATTGCAAAGACAGATGCTTATTGGCCTTAGTCTTGAAAAGACCAAGGCTATAGGTAGGAGGAAAAGTAAGCAAGAAGAGTTCCACAAGCCTGCAGTTCTTGGAAAGAAGCTACTGGAAAAGGAAGCAGTATTACAATGTGGTATCCAAGCAACGAATTGATGGAGACCACAAAACCAATGAGTCAAACGAGCTGAATGAAAAGAAGCGAAGAATAGATCACATAATTCTGAAGAACACATAGTACTTATAAAAAAGACAGACTAGCAACATTACGTCTGTGAGAGAGAGGGTGCAGAGAAGAAAGGGTGGGGCCTAATCAAATTACAGATACGTTTCTGCACCTTATCAAGAACCCTCAAATAGGACAGATTCACCAGCCCAAATCACAGTGGGCTGGGGGGTGGACATTAGGCAAAAAAGAATGTCGGAGGAATTGCTGATGTTTGGTGTTTTTATAAACTACTTTATATTCCTGATTCAACAAAGAAAAAAGTAAGTCAAATCGTTAAACGGTTGAAAAAATATGCAACATTGAATTCGCGATATTTCGCATTTTTCTCCGGCTCACGCGAAACATCCACGATTTTTCCCCCAAAAATTATAATTTTCAGATTTCCATGATTAAATTGCAAAAATCAGTGTGGAATTACTTATTATTGCATGTTTTTTTGTTTTATTGATAACCATTTGTGAAAATGCAAAAATAGACTACTTTGGGACCCAATTTGTCGATTTTTAGCTCTTTTTATGAAAGAAATTAGGAAAATTTGAGCTAAATTTCCCTCTTTTTTGGCTCAAATTAGCGATAAAATTCTATACTCATCAGAAAATAACTTGTAAACCGGGATAGGGCACATACCAAACCATATATGTTTCTGAAAGCTATGGAGGTATAGATTATGAAAAACCAAGCAGATCTATGTGCCCTATCCCACATTTTTCAAAAAACAAGCCGTGCGTGCATAGTCCCCCTCCACAAGTACACTGAAAACGAAACAAAACTGAAAATGTGATCTACAATTGATAAAAATGAATTAGGGGGCAAAAGTTTGTTTTTTTCAAAAAAAGTTTTTTTGATGAAAATTCAAGAACACAACGATGCAAACAATGTATCTTCTTCATTCTCGACGCTGAAATGCACTTTCTCTGGGCAGTACCGTGTGTGGTGTCCTCTTAATTCGCACAGTTTACAAAACGGTTTGGCTTTCAGTCGTTCAGCATTCACTACTGGATCAGATGCCAACCACAACCGATTCAGAGGGTCCGTCAGGTTTGCATCTTGGGAAATCTTCCGCGACAATGTTTTTCTGATGTTACGAAGAATTTTGTTGCACGCCTCGAGACCTGATTCATCCAAATTTCCAAGTCCATGTCCATCATTATGCTGAATCAACTCCCAAGAATGAGCCAACACTTTATGTATCGATGGTGTAATACTGATCCATGGTCCTGGAAGATTCTTATAGATAACGCGAGGAAATTGAGTCAGGAGAAAGACATTTGTATCAATACAGTATTGTTTATACTTCTCGACATCAACTTTTCTTTTCGACGACAGCACTCGGAGGATAATGGAGAAACGCTGACCAAGGACTTCCATTTTAGATCGATTTGCCTCAGGTACTGAATCCGTCACCAATTTCCGAACAGCAACATCGTGGAGGAGTCGTCGGCAGTTGTTTCCGGTAGTTGTTGTCCCAGTTTGACCAGTCGCATCAGCATAATCCCATTTGATTCCAGTGGCATCTTTGATTTTCTGCTGAAGATCTGTTCGAGACTTTTCCAAAAATCGATGATTATGGCTGGCCTTTGACTCTGACCAGTCAAACACACAAGCGACAAGATGAACGATAATTTTCATAAACATGTCAACTGAACGCAGGAGACCATGGAGTACTTGGATGGAAACAACTTGGTTGTTTGCAATGGGTCGAGCAGTGACACCAGCACGTACATCATAATCGTCAGTGCGTTTCAGAAGAGAACCATCTTTTTGTTCCAGATCATTGAAGATTGCATGCAGGGAAGTGATGTCACGTGTGATATTGATGCCGTCCTGAATGAACTCGATGTCTAGGCAATCCTCTTTCGAGTGGTGACACAGATCACAATATGCACCTCCCAGACCAAGCTTTTCTGTCCAGGCAGTATGAAACGTTGGTCGACTTAACATTCACGGCTCTGTTTTCCGGCATCTCAACAACAAAACCTTCACTTTCAACTTTGGAGATGTCGTTGTTGAACAATTGAAGGGACTGCAGTGTTTCAGATGATTCTTTGCCGGTGTGGATCATTATTGGTCTTTGAGATCTGGGTGAATTCGGAGAGGGCTCGGTCCAAACAACTTCGCCATGCTGGTCTTTCAGCTCAAGTGGGCACACAACAGTCAATATCAAATTGTTTGTTTCATCATTGTTGACCTGGTTGAAAATACTGTGTCCTCCACTTCCATCAAATCCAAATTTACATTTTAGGGCAAGATGCTCCTCCTTGATTGGAGGGATGGTTTGCAACACTCTCGCGATGGTAGACTTCAAAGCATCCACATAGTTGAAATATACACCGTGCCAAAACACTCCAGTATAACATTGAGGTATGGGAATCACCACTAGTGTCACCTCTCTTTGTCTCGTTCGCAAGTGTATCCAAGCTGGGAGGATGTCATGCCCAGCTGATTTCAGAACATTCTTTTGGGTGGTGTAGGCGTTTCTCCCCAAATTGCAGTCCGTATACAGAACCAATGCCGTGTCAACAGGAAGTTTCTCGCTTAGTCACGTGTGGACTTGCTCCAAAGAGCATTACCAAAATCTCTCGACTCTCGATCAGGGCAACGAGTAAGGAATAACCCCATCAATTGGGAAGAAGTCACTTTCTCCTCTGCAGCCACTGCCTGAATTTTCGCCCAGATATCATCGGTTCTTCTCAACAACTGTTTGCGGCTACCCAACTCTTCAAGGGGCCTTTTCCTGGATGCAGTTTGCGTCGAGGGGTTCTTGTAATAGCGGAACACAACATTTTCAGCTTCACCTAGTGAGCTCAGCTCATCCCAGTTAACAGCAATCCGTTTATCTGTACATCGTCGTTTCTTCAGCGAATGGTATCTTTTGAGCGACTTCTTGACCTCGTCTTTCTGCTCCTCTGTTAACTGGATGAGATACTTTTGCTCCAGCAATCGAACACATGCGGTGATGGATAGAGGATCTCTAGTTTTTGCATCTTCTACAGTAAACACTTGGAAAAGTGCGTTATCGCTGACCGCTTCCATTTTTGACAGTAACTCCATCTAAATAAACAAAACAAAGATTTGAAAATTCTGTAGTGATTTCCTGTAAAATGCTTTGACAGGAAATTAAAGTGTGTAAAAAAGTGTGCAAATGAAAGAAAAGAAGTGTGTCAAATACTACTTCATGTCACATGTTACCAGATTTTTTGGGATTTTTTAGAAAGGCCCTCAGATTTCGCTTCTAACGAGCCCTCACTGAGCTTCTATGATCAATTTTGTGCCAAGATATGGCCAAAAATGTGATTTTGGGCCGTTATGCCCAAATATGGAAATTCGGCCCCAGACCCCCAAAAAATGGATTTTATGAATTTTTTTGATTTTTCCGAAAAGCTCTTGAAATTTCGCTTCTAACGAGCCCTCAAACAGCTTATATGGACAAGTAAAACTAAAGTTATGCCCAAATGTCCTCCAAAAACCTGTTTTGGCCCACTGTGCAAATATCCCAGCAGTACTCCATACATGGTCTGATAGAAGATTCGTAGAGATAGAGAATATACTCAGGTGTGAGAAAGTGTTTGCAGTGATAGAGAGAACCGACTTTAAGCGAAGCAGAAAGAGCAACGAATCTAATATATGAACTTCAAAACAGATATGATAGAGAAAGACCAAGAAGTTTCAGAGTCAATTTATCCTCAGGAGCAGAGCCATCCATGAAGAAAGGGAAACCTACGATTGAAAGACATTAGTTTTAACAGGATTAAACGAAACAAGCCATTCAATACCCCATTAATTTCCATAAAATTTTAATATGCTTTCCTATTTAAATTTTTACCGTGGACCCGTTTGCTTAACTTCTCTACATTTTTCTATTCCGTTTTTCTTTCACTTCTATCTTCCCTTTTCTATTAATCTTTACTCATCTCGTTTTTCCTCCTTTATTTCATCGTCTCCTCATACATACATACACCCACACACAAACATATATACATATACACCCACGCACAAACATATATACATATACACCCACACACATATATACACCCACACATATACACATTAAATAAAGAGATTTAGCTTTGTATGATAGCTAGATCCTTATCTCGGTTCAAAATGCTTAGACTCAAAAACAAGTGTAAGCAAGATAGCCAGTAACAAGTGTAAAACTGCAGACCAACCTGATGTGAGGAGTAGTCTTCCACTTTTTAAAAAAATTTTTTAATTTTTAAATGAAAATCCGGGTTCCATCCTATTAAAAAGTCAAACGATAATGGACATTTACTAAATATTGAGCACATATTAATACTGTTGAAACACGTTTCCAATACAAATTAATTTTGTCTGTTTTGGTTGTTCTTCGCTTTTTTGTTTTGTTTTTTAAAAATAAAAATTAGGGTTCTATCTGATTGAAAAGTCAAATGATAATGAACATATATATATAACATATATATATATAATATATATAATATATATATATAATATAATATATATATAATATATATATATATAATATAATATATATATCTTCTTCTCTTATATAAAGGGCAGTTGTCTGTTTGTATGTATGTTTGTTTGTATGTCCAGTATCTCCTCAAAAACTACCCGACGACATGTCAAAAAGTTGACATCTACAGGACCGCACAAATCCCGGATGTAAAATATCTAAAAATCGCGAAAATCGATTCACTCGCTGACAGTCAACCGGACCACTTTCCGACAAAAGGTAGCAGTTTTTTTCGTATTTTACACGAAATTTCAACGTTAATATGTAGTAAATTCGAAATAATCTAATGTATTTATGTACTAATCCGATAAAAATGCCGAGTCACTGTAAACATCCCATAATCCCTTGCCGGATGTACCCGGTCTTGCCCTTAATTGTGTCCGGTTCTATCAGATCATCCAATAACTTCTGTCCGGTTGCATCAATAACAACATAGGAATCCTACGTTAAGAGTGTGTAGTGAAACAAGGGTTGCTCAATCACATCCGCACCTGTCCCATAATCCCTTGCCGGATGTACCCGGTCTTGCTCTAAATTGTGTCCGGTTATATCAGGTCATCATGACGTCAGAGAGTGGCAGATAATTTGAAAAATAATGCAAAGTGGCGGGAATAAATTCACTCACACTACAACCTTTTTATAGACGCTAATATTCCTCCCACTCCCTTCCGTTATCATGATAGGCATTACCTCCTCCTTTCATGCCAAATTGGGGGGGGGGTGACGGCATTCGCCGGTGTGAGCGCCTCAGGCCAAATTTGGGGGAGGGGGTTTCGGTATTCGCCGGATGGGCGCCTCAGGCCAAATTTGGGGGAGGGGGAGGGTCGGCATTCTCCAACGCTCACACCTTTTTGAGAGGGTGGAGATAGTGTAGTATCTGTTGCGAGGAGAGAGTGTCAGCATTCGCCAGTGTGAGCGCCTCAGGCCAAATTTTTTCTTGGGGGGGGGATATTAAGCAAATCTATAATAAAGACCAATGTGCATTTATTTGTATCTATAATAAAGACCAATGTGCATTTATTTGCATCTATAATAAAGACCAATGTGCATTTATTTGCATCTATAATAAAGACCAATGTGCATTTATTTGCATCTATAATAAAGACCAATGTGCATTTATTTGCATCTATAATAAAGACCAATGTGCATTTATTTGCATCTATAATAAAGACCAATGTGCATTTATTTGCATCTATAATAAAGACCAATGTGCATTTATTTGCATCTATAATAAAGACCAATGTGCATTTATTTGCATCTATAATAAAGACCAATGTGCATTTATTTGCATCTATAATAAAGACCAATGTGCATTTATTTGCATCTATAATAAAGACCAATGTGCATTTATTTGCATCTATAATAAAGACCAATGTGCATTTATTTGCATCTATAATAAAGGCCAATGTGCATTTATTTGTATCTATAATAAAGACCAATGTGCATTTATTTGTATCTATAATAAAGGCCACTGTGCATTTATTTGCATCTATAATAAAGGCCACTGTGCATTTATTTGCATCTATAATAAAGACCAATGTGCATTTATTTGCATCTATAATAAAGGCCAATGTGCATTTATTTGCATCTATAATAAAGGCCAATGTGCATTTATTTGCATCTATAATAAAGGCCAATGTGCATTTATTTGTATCTATAATAAAGACCAATGTGCATTTATTTGCATCTATAATAAAGACCAATGTGTATTTATTTGTATCTATAATAAAGACCAATGTGCATTTATTTGCATCTATAATAAAGGCCAATGTGCATTTAGGGGGGGGGGGCTGGAGAGATTAGGGGGTCGGGGAAAATTTTAGGGGTCAGGCAAAATTTTTAGGGGTCAGGCCAAATTTTTATTTTATTTTTTTTTGAACTTAAAATATTTCTCAGGGTTGTGGGAGAGTGAAAAAAAAGTTTGGGGCTGGAGAGATTAGGGGGTCGGGGAAAATTTTAGGGGTCAGGACGAACTTTTTAGGGGTCAGGCCAAAGTTTTTTCATTTTTTTTGTTTTGAACTCAAAATATTTCTCAGGGTTGGGGGAGAGTGAAAAATTAGGGGGCTGGAGACATTTAGGGTCGGGAAAATTTTAGGGGTCAGGCCAAATTTTTGTTTTTTTTTGTTTTGAAGTCAAAATATTTCTCATGGTTAGGGGAGAGTAAAAAATTAGGGGCTGGAGAGATTTAGGGGACGGGGAAAATTTTAGGGGTCAGGACGAACTTTTTAGGGGTCAAGCCAAATTTTTTTGTTTTTTTTTGTTTTGAAGTCAAAATATTTCTCATGGTTGGAGGAGAGTGAAAAATTAGAGGGCTGGAGAGATTTAGGGGTCGGGGAAAATTTTAGGGGTCAGGACGAACTTTTTAGGGGTCAGGCCAAATTTTTTTGTTTTTTTTTGTTTTGAAGTCAAAATATTTCTCATGGTTGGGGGAGAGTGAAAAATTAGGGGCTGGAGAGATTTAGAGGACGGGGAAAATTTTAGGGGTCAGGACGAACTTTTTAGGGGTCAGGCCAAATTTTTTTGTTTTTTTTTGTTTTGAAGTCAAAATATATCTCATGGTTGGGGGAGAGTGAAAAATTAGGGGGCTGGAGAGATTTAGGGGTCGGGAGAAAATTTTAGGGGTCAGGCGGAACTTTTTAGGGGTCAGGCCAAATTTTTGTTTTTTTTTGTTTTGAAGTCAAAATATATCTCAGGGTTGGGGGGAGAGTGAAAAATCAGGGGGCTGGAGAGATTTAGGGGTCGGGGAAAATTTTAGGGGTCAGGACGAACTTTTTAGGGGTCAGGCCAAATTTTTTTGTTTTTTTTGTTTTTTTTTGTTTTGAAGTCAAAATATTTCTCAGGGTTGGGGGAGAGTGAAAAATTAGAGGGCCGGAGAGATTTAGGGGTCGGGGAAAATTTTAGGGGTCAGGACGAACTTTTTAGGGGTCAGGCCAAATTTTTTTGTTTTTTTTTGTTTTGAAGTTAGCATTCGCACCGGGGTGGCGATATGTACGTATTTAGCTTCCGCACCGGGGCGGCGATAGGTACGTATTTAGAATTCACACAGGAGCCACGATAGGTACGTATTTAGAAATCACACTAGGGCGGCGATATGTATGTATTTAGCATTCGTACCGGGGCGGAGATATGTACATATTTAGCTTCCACACCGGGGCGGCGATAGGTACGTATTCAGAATTCAGGGGTGGCGATAGCTACGTATATAGCATGTACACATGGGCAGCAATAAGTACGTACATAGCATGCGCACCGGGGCGGCGATCAGTACATATATA